>BLSH010226958.1:1670457-1692009 GCA_018402905.1 Glandirana rugosa
TACTCGCCCGTGGGTACCCCTTTCGGGTCCCCGGGGTCGACGTACCCCCCGGGGACGTAAAAGGGACAGGGGACTGTTCACCTCGTCTAGTCACCACCCCCTCTCCGACACACATTGTGAGGGGGAGGAGGTGAGATAGTCAAACGTTCCTCTGGCAGCAGATCCCAGCTGTGTGAGGGTTAAGGAGGTGGTGAGGCAATAAAGAGGGAGGGAATTCCTGTAGGGAAAACTTTTCAGCACTCACCGACCTCATGGCAAAGACGTCTCCAGGCTGCGATCTTGGCTCCTCCTACAGTCCAGCCCAGTGCATCTTCAGGCAGGGAGAGCACTGATGTGTGAGTCAGCCACACCCCCGCCCCGCCCACCAGCTCCATCATCCCGGGAAAATCTATTTTTCTACAGGCAGAGGGGTGTCCTCAGAGACTGGCAGCCCTAGGAGGCGGATCACATAGCTCTGCAGCCACATGGAATGTCTGTCGGTCCTTGCAAACTGATAGAGTGGAGGAGGGGGAGTGTTACACACAGCCTCTCCCCCACCACTGATCTGCTCCACTTGTCAGGGGACAGGGAAAATGCAGGGGCCCCCCATGCAGCTGGGGCCCCTGGGCTTTCCCCATGGGTGCCCGCTCATTAACACGGCCCTGCGTCATAGGACGTTCTCCCAGATCGCGCCACGCTGCTGGTACCATGTGAACATTGTAGCCAATCACAGCAGGACACGTGACAGTTGTAAACAATGAAGGACTTCCTTTCAAGCCATCCATTGTGTACAAGTGTGTTGCTAGCTGTGATTGGTCACAGTGATCACATGGTACAGACTGGGCAAATTCATTGCTATAAGCAAACTTGCATGTTTAAAAAAAAAAAAAATCATGATCACTTACCCAGAGTACAAACGAGTATTAGGCGCAAAACTCAAAAATCCTAGGGACCCCACAAATAAATAAGCATGAATAATGCAAGGATAAGGAATTAAAAGTCCATATAGTCCATAAAAGTCCTAATCTAGTCCAAAACACAAAGGGCAACCTCCATATAAGAACAGAAGCCACACTCCAGATGAAGACTGAAAAAACAAATAGAGAGGCGCCTCTAAGTGCAGGATTAAAAAAGCTTTAATAGTAGACGCCAAATGGCAACTCACTCGGGTGTACAACAGGCACATCTGTAATAAGGATCTCCAGGGAGTATCATCTGTGTTGGCATAGTCCACGTCCTCTTTACCATTCAGTCATCTGCACTGCGGTCCTGGCTGCTCGCTGTAGTGATGGAAAGCCAGCCATAAAGTGAGAACCACCAGAACAAGGCTTAGCATGCAGAGATGGGGCAGCGTGGACGGATGATGTCACCAGAATGCAACGTGTTTCGTGAGCATGCGCGCTACGAGTGTTATGGTAGCCGCGCTTCTTCTTCAAGCAAGACGGATCTACTGATTGTGGCTGGAGAACCACAATATATTGAGCCACAGGGGGAGGGGCCAGAAGGCAGAGAATACTATACAATTCTAATTTCAAATTATAATTAAAAACAACAGTAACTAAAACAAGAATACTGCATTGTATATACTAAATAACACATATGGTAATGCAGAGTATCAACTATGTGTATATGTGTGATATTTTGGCCAATAAGGATTGGTCTCTAGTTTGCAAACATGATCAGTGTTGTACAGTGGCTGGACCATTATTTAGATCAATAGAAGCATACGGCCAGAAACATATATAAATATTGTGGGGGGGCCTGGACATGGCGGAGTAGAGCTGCACATTCCCTGAGCTCCCGGCTCTCCACCAGCCAGCCCAGCTTATTCTGCTCCATATCACCATAGCTCAAGCGTTATGTACTCCGCAAAGAAGCGCAAGACTAAAGGAAACACAAAATCTGCCAAAACCAGCAAGACCGGTGGGGAGATAGCCCAGTTCTTCTCCCCCTCCCAACCGACCACACAGTCCGGCAAGATGGCGGGGACATGTGGTGAAGTATCCAGAGGTCTGCTTACCTCCTCACAGCCATCCTCCCCTGTGACATCCAGGAGATCCGACTCGCCTTCTTCAACCCCAAGATCGGATATCGATCCGACCCCTCTAGATGTTCCAGGAACAGAGGGAGCAGCGGAGATGTGGCGGCTGCTGAGAGCCCTCCCCACGAAGGCGGACATAGAGACCCTCATCGGCCGCATAGAGACTCAGCATTGGAGAGACATGCAAGAGGTCAAGGGCGAGCTGGGTTCTCTCTCCTCGAGGCTCACCACGGGAGAAACCTCACTGGCGGCCATGGACAGACGAGTGGCTTCGCTAGAAGCCATGCAAGACTCTCATATAAACGCAGCGACCTCACTTCAGCTACACATGGAGGAAATGGAGGACAGAAGCCGCCGCAATAACCTCCGCCTTAGGGGGATCCCAGAGGCGACGGGCACGGAGGACCTTGCGGACACGGCAAGAGCCACCTTCCGCCGACTATCGGATACCACCCTCCCGGATCAGTTGGAGTTTGATAGGATTCACAGGGCACTCGGACCCCGATCAGCTGATCCAAACCGCCCGAGAGATGTTATATGCCGCGTGCACAGATACACCCACAAAGAAATTATACTCCGAGGGGCATGGGAATCCGGAGAGATCGACTTTGACGCAGCGTCAATCAAGATACTCCCCGATGTATCCAGAGCAACACTGCAGAGACGAGCCCTGCTCCGACCCCTCCTGGACCTGGCACGGCAGCAGGGAGCCACCTACCGCTGGGGATACCCTCTAGCGGTCACATTCATCAAGAGCCAACGGTCCTTCACCCTACGCTCCAGGGGAGAGCTACCGGGCTCTCTTCACCTTTCTAGAAGCTGTTCCCATTGAGGTACCGGATTGGCTGATCTTTCTGCAGAGACCGGCTGGCCGATCGGGCCCCTCAACGACATGGCAGGTCCGACAGCCGAGACCCCAGCGACAACGCAGGAGATCCCGGGCCTCCTCCCTGGGGGCCCCACATGAGTCCTAACTGTAGACATGTCCCCACTATGGAGCCGTAGAGACTCCGACTGCCTCCCGCTCTGCCCTGACATTTACATGACCCTACAGTGAGGGATTCTCAGACTGCTATACGGGGGGGTTGCAAACTGATTGACAAGGAAACTATATAGCCCCAACTTTGGTGAACTCACCCCAGGCTACCGCGGCACCAAACTGACTGCTCCCCGGTCCCTTCCCGGAGCTGGGGGATTCATAGCCCGTTACGACGGGAATAGAGACTGACAGCTAGTTTGCTGAACCACAGCCTCCCCCGAGCGCGGGTTCTGCCCACTTACATCCCCTCTCTGTGGAGAGGACATCGGATAGCTAACGTGGTTGCTGTGGTATACTGCTGGCATTGAACTGCTCCATTCAGACTGAGTTGGGAGGCCGCGGACTCTGTGGCCCTCGGTTGGGGGGTGAGAGGACCCCCAATCTGACTATGTTCTAAGAAGACATTTGCTTCCACCTTCGGACGATTACGGGAGGCACGCTCCCCAGGCGGGGGAGAGCTGAACGGTTGTGCATTGTCTGACTCTTCATACATGGGGTTTTTGACTCGCACCGGGTGGCTGGCTAGCGACTGGCGGCGAGCTACGGGAGCCCTGGCGGCATAGGGTGCCATTGTTTGCCCGGCAGCCGGACCCGCTCCGCTTCAGACGCTATATGAGCCGGGTATGGAGGGAGCATTTGTTGGACTCTGAAGCTGTGGACTGAGTAGCGGGACCTCTACACTCTGATGATGGGCTGGTGGGAGGGGGGCGGGCTCTGGAATAATGTCTACATGCTGGGTATATACTTGCTGATGTGCATAATATTTTTTCCCTTCTTCTTTTTGGTTATTATGGACTTTCGGTCACCGGTTGCATTTTGATGAGCCGCAAGCGGGGGGTTGCTGGCCGGGGGGTGGGGGGGCTCGGGGGTTGAGGTTTGGGCTGGGGGGGGACGGGTGGCAGGGCCGGATCTTGGTGGGCCGCCCCCCCTCTCTTCCCGTGCTGCTTCTCTCCACCCCCTTTGCACATGCCTGGCCATCCCCTGGCCTGCTGGCCATCCGGGGAGGTGGTCGTAGGGTTTATCTTCCGGGGCCGCCCCCCCCCCCCCGGTTGGGAGACTCCCTGGTATGATACCCTATCAGCGAATTGATGGACTGTGAGAGATGTTGATTGTTTTAAAGTTAAGTACTCTTGTTGATTCTTCCCCCCGGAACTGCTTATATCTGAGGGGTTGTACAGGAGGGCTCGCCTTAAAGGATATGTCCGGGAGGGCTCTCGGTGACGGGGGGATGGGCGCCGGACACTGAGCAAGATGGTGACTTAAAAGAACTCACCGTGTATCTTTATGCTGCTCTGGCCGCACCCGGGCCCGCGCGCGTCCCCCCGGCTCCCGACAAACCCTGGTTATGGTAAGGAAATGTGTAAACATCATAGGAATGTGTTGATATACGCCTCTGGTGGAAATTAGCTGATAGCAAAATGCAGCAAACACGACACCTTGTTAGTTGGGCTGGCTGGGAATAGACCGGTGTGGCCAAACGAAGCCTGTCCAGTCACTCCCTCAAATAGGCCAAGCAACACCCGACCCTCTACGGGTACAGGTGTGCACTAGCAAGCTAGTTGCTTGCTCTCAATAGAGACTACTTTTTCTTCTTTCTTTTCTCTCTCTCATCCTCCTCCACTTCACCCCAGACTCTCCACCCCTCCTTCTTCTCCCCCCCCTTCCTTACCCCTCCACACACGGAGATGGACCAGCTACAAATCTACTCGCTAAATGCGAAAGGGCTCAATACGCCTGAAAAAAGGCGCCTACTTATGAACGATTTAAAACAAATGCATGTAGACATAGCTTTTATTCAAGAAACCCACTTTAGAGACACAAAAATACCTATCCTCAAAAACAGGTTCTTCCCTGTTTCATATCACTCTACTAATAAAACCAAATCCAGAGGAGTGTCTATCTTGATCTCGAAGCAAGCTTCCATGGTCGTGCCGAGACACGCTGATTGACACGGAGGGTCGCTTTGTATTTCTCAAGGGACTGGTGGGCGACGTACAGCTGACCTTGGCATCTATATACGCCCCGAATGAACATCAAGACTCTTTTCTTAGAAAAACGCTGGATAAGTTGAGGGCATTCCAGGTGGGACAACTGATACTAGGGGGGGATCTTAATATACCCCTGGCCCCCGCTGTGGACACCTCCACGGGAACCTCTTCAGTCCCGGTGAGCACTCGTAAACGGATCACACAGGCTCTACATAAAGCGCAACTCATAGATATATGGCGTTTACAACACCTAGGGGAACGAGATTATTCGTTCTACTCCCCCCCCCATAAGGTCTACTCTCGAATAGACTATTTTTTCATTCCCCATAACCAACTGCACGCAGTATGCGACTCCCACATAGGTACCAGGACATGGTCAGACCATGCCCCCATCCTGATTACATACGCACTCTCGGAGTTCCCTTCGCATAAGTCCCGCTTTTGGAGACTCAATGAGTCCCTCCTGCAGAGACCTGAAGTTATGGCAGAGGTATCCAAAGAGCTAACACACTACTTCCAAGTCAACTTGCCCACAGATTGCGACCCTGGTACGATATGGGAAGCCCACAAGACGGTGATTAGGGGTGTATTTATTAAGCATGGTGCTAGGATCAAAAGGGAGAGGGAGAAACAGTTGGACAAGCTACTTGATACTTTACGTACTGTAGAGGCCAGACATAAACATACACCAACCCCCGCACTAGACGTGGAGTGTAACAAACTCCGTGCCCAAATCAATGATCTCCTTCAATATAGAGCTAAAGCGGCGCTCCAGAAGTGCCGTCAGGTTGTATATGAATCGGGAGATAAGTGCGGGAAAGTCTTAGCCAGAACAATTAGAGAGCAAAAACAACTAGCGTACATCCCACAAATTACGACTCCACATACTCCGAAAGCGGTACTCCTTAGATACATCACTAAGGCCTTTCAAGACTTTTACGCTTCTCTGTACGCTCTGCCACCGACATCAAGCCCCCTCACTCAGATAGAGGACTATATCGCCTCCTCTCAAATGCCTACTCTCCCGCCCGAGACTGGAGCGGAGCTAGAGGCACCAATGACGTTAGAGGAGTTAGAAGCAGCTATAGGCGCAACTAAACCAGGGAAAGCACCGGGCCCGGACGGTTTTACTCTACAATACTACAAGTCCCTACTTCCAATCTTAGGCCCTCGTATGGTCGACCTTTTCAACAATCTAGGTAAGACTGCTATGCTCACCAGGGATACCCTATGCGCACACATTTCTGTGATTCCGAAGGACGGTAAAGACCCGACGCTCTGCAGTAGTTACCAACCTATTTCTCTCCTCAACAAGGATCTTAAGATCTTCACGAAGATAATAGCTACCCGCTTAGCCCAACATTTACCGACCCTGGCCCACTTGGATCAAGTAGGTTTCGTCCCCTCTAGAGAAGCTAGGGACAACACCACTAAGGTATTAAACCTCATCTATGCCGCCAAACAAACTCATACACCCAGTGTCTTTCTCAGTACAGATGCCGAAAAAGCATTTGATAGAGTTAACTGGAACTTTATGACCGCAGTCCTCCGACACGTCGGATTAGGAGATAACATGCTTAAATGGATAGGCCAAATTTACTCCAACCCCACAGCTCGAGTTAAGGCAAATGGACTTCTCTCCGACCCATTCTCTATAAAAAACGGAACCAGGCAGGGATGCCCGTTATCTCCTCTCTTGTTCGCCCTGACCTTAGAACCCTTCCTTTGCAGAGTTAGACAGAACCCTGACATTAGGGGAATAACCGTGGGCCCCACCCAACATAAAATCTCAGCATACGCGGACGACTTACTTTTCTCTCTGTCAAACCCCATAGTTTCACTCCCCAATCTGCTAAAAGAATTCAAAACGTACGGTGATCTCTCGAATCTCAAGATCAACTATAGTAAGTCAGAAGCTATGGGGGTGGAACTACCGCCCACCCTCATATCGGCTCTGGAGGGCAGCTTTAAATTTAAATGGACGCGCTCCACTCTGAAATATCTAGGTACCCTAATTCCCTCAGATTTCTCACGTATTTTCGCACTCAACTTTACTCCCCTGTTACAAAAAACACGGATCTTACTGGAGTCCTGGCATACAGGACTCCACTCATGGTTCGGAAGATGTAATCTAATTAAAATGTGCATACTTCCCAAATTCCTATACTTACTCCAAGCGCTCCCTATTGGGATTCCCTCACAATTCTTTAAAAAAGTACACGCCCTATTTACTAAGTTTATCTGGGCACATAAAAAACCAAGACTCTCCCGTTCACTCTTGTCTCTACCCAAACACCAGGGGGGTCTAGCATTCCCTGAAGTAAGCAAATACTACCACGCGATCCATCTCGCCAGGATTATCGATTGGGGCCGTCATTTGGATTTAAAACTCTGGGCGCAAATAGAACAGGCACAAACAAACATCCCTCTAAGGAGTGCTCTTTGGTGTTATGGCCATCTTCCACCACTACTGAAAAACCACCCTACTATTGGCACAACCCTCAGAATTGGCTCCCAAATGTGCAATCAACAGTCCCTAACTACCCCAGAATCACCACTATACCCGATCATAGGGAACCCACTATTCCCCCCTGGATTAGAGTCATGCCAATACAGAAATCTACAGGAACGAGGACGAGTTCATGCCTCCCATTTCAGCTCTCAAGGCAGCTGGCCCACAATAGACACTTTGCAGAGGGTCTCGGGCCCCTTCGGTCTCCCGTTTTGGGCAGCCCTCCAGTTGAGACACTTCCTCAACTCATTACCTCCCCCACAGTGTTTCAGTCGCCCTTTGACGGCACTCTGCTCGGAGGAGGGCCCCCTCACACAGGTTATCTCTAAAACCTACACCTTATTAACATCGCCAACCGATCAAGCGACACTGCCATTTATTAAGAAATGGGAAAAAGACCTGAATCGCACATTTACCGCGGAACAAACACGCAAAACTCTCCTGTTCTCGTTGAAATCCTCTATTTGCACAAAGATACAGGAAACGAACTATAAAATAATCACGAGATGGTACTACACACCCCACGCGCTACAGAAAATCTTCCCGGACACACCGGCTACCTGCTGGCGCTGTCAGGGAGACAGAGGAACCTTGCTGCACATCTTTTGGACGTGCCCGAAGCTCACCCTATTTTGGGACTCAGTGAAGGATATAGTCCAGCAGTTCACGGAATATGACATTCCTAAAGACCCATCCTTCTTTCTGTTGCATGTTTCATCCGTCCCTATCAAAACATACAAACGGTCAGTTGTGCGTCATCTGCTAAACGCCGCAAAATCTTGCATTCCTCCACTATGGAAAAAGCAGACCCCCTCGACAATAGCGGATTGGCTCAGAAGAGTAGAAGATATTAACAAGATGGAGGACTTAGTCCTTACTTCACGATCCCAAAGAGAAAAATACTCTAAAACATGGGGGCTATGGAACCAGTTTATAGTTTCTACAGAGGGCATCTCGCTCATGAATCCATAAGTCCTGTACTAAGCAGTAAAAATTTAGTAGCGTCAGATACTTGAATGTGGGATGATCCCATACACCCCGCACATCCATCTCCGCCCCCCCCTCTTTTCCTCCCCCCCCTTTTTTTTCCTCCTCCCTCTCTGAGATCTAATTCTCTAGTTATATACCCTTACGGGTCTTTTGGTTCTCTGACCTATTCTACTCAGGTTATTTAGAAAAGGAAAATGGAAAGTGGCAAGGAATGTTTGGCAGACACATCATCTTTTTACGTTTCTGGCATAATTGAAATATATCTTGTATGTGTTTTGAATACTGTAATATATGCCATTTTTGTATCATATGTCCTTGCCCGGTTAGGGCGTTAATAAACTTATATTTGGAAAAAAAAAATATTGTGGGGGGTTAGCTCAATGGGGATCACCTTCCCTGTGAAAAGGGTAGTTTTTTTAAAAGCTGACTTGTAGCCAGTTTTATTTTAAAAGGTTGCATGAAAATCAAACAAATAAAACCGAAAATAAATCCTTGCCATCCAGGCAAACTAAACATTTCCAGTTATTCTAACTGAACGGTGAAGGGCTTTTCCCAGTCACCCACAAAACAAAGACAATGCAAACCTTTTGTTTTAGTCACAAAGCAAAGTTCAGTTCAGCCGCTCTCTCGGGCTTTGGTTTCCTGAGTCCAGGTCAAGAGCAATCTTCTGATCCAGACTTGCTTCCTTTATATCACTTGTTGGTGGACACAAGTGAACCGCAAAATCTGGTCCGGAACCAACCCTACCAAGGTGGCTGGTAAAACCCAGACCGGACTCCCCTTTAGTTTACTGCAAATGAATGCATGCGAGGTGAAACATAACGTCCATCGATCACCTCACCTTTCATAATGTCACAATATGTATAAAGAGGGAGGTTAGAATTAGTATGCGATACCTAGATAATGAAAACATGTAGTATACATAAGATAAGAAAAGCATCAATAAAAACGGTATGATGGAATTTTTGCGGTTGGTGACCCTGGAGCCAAACCAAAGTAAATATAGGGAGCGTGATGTGGTGGATATATATATAACACACCAGTTGACCGTAATCTACCGTAATCTGAATATTCATATATCAATTATGATACAATTCGTTAAGATAGTAGATTATAAATCGATTATACTAATTAATAAAAATAATACAATAGTAAAAATTATTAGATCAATAGTACCAAATTAATTATAATGCAATTCATTAGGATAATAGAATGTGAATCAATTAATTAATTAAAATGGTACTTTTGCTTCTATGAAAAATACTATACTAAAAAACGAATAAATTACAATGTGTGTAGATTACAGAATATTCTACCGAAAGGAACCATTCCCTTAGTTAAGTTAAAACTAGGTTAAAATATCAGAGAGCTAATAAATCAAATATGGTCAGAAACCACCAATATTAGGGGTGTGTTGTGAAGATTTACATACTTACAGTGGAGACCAGTACCTGCCACCCCCATTTTCAGATGCCTGAGAAAAAAGGGGAAGGAAAGGAAATAAACTGAATTAAGTTGCATACAATTAATTGGATAGTATTATTATAAGACCGTATGATTAGTATACAAAACAGATAAAGAGTAAGTTAGAGAAAAGTGGCTATTTCTATACCCTCTTGAGGCCATCAGGCGAGAGGACATCAAGACTATATAGCCAGAAAATCTTTCTGGCACAAAGTTTCTTTAACCGCTCAGCCTCAGGGAGAGATCTTGGCATTTGTTCTATTACCCATACCCTCAGACCAGTTGTGGATTTTTTGTGTACCTCGAGAAAATGTCGGGGCACGCTGTGGTCATCTTTTTATTAATTTTGATAACACAAAACACCACGTACCGAAGTACGTAAACAAACAACAAACGTCCTGACAATCTCAGGCTCACTACCCATGCAGGGGTGAATATGACATTGATAGTAAAACATGGTACTCCGGGGTGATCCCGACAACTGTACCTATCTTCGAAATGCTTATCATTAATAAAGCCTGTGTGTCACTGACCAAGACGGTTCCATCATGTATTACGGCTTCCAGTGAACCTCCCGTCCCATGATAGGATATGTGAGCTGTTTATCTGGAAGGTTAGTTATCCACTGCTGTAGTTGGCTCCACTAGCCATTTGGCCCAAACCTATCGTATTTCCTAGGGCATCCTCTGTGAAGGTATGTGTCCCTGTAGTAGGGGAGAGCTTTGTTCACCAACCTTTTCCATTTGTTAATTTGAGGGGGGGGGGGGACTGCTTTCCCCAGGTTAGTGTGATCACTTTCCTGGCATAAGATAATAAAAGACCTATCATAGTTCTCATGACCAGCCCTGAGGCCACATCCTCTACCAGGACCAGCAGGCAAATACCTGGAGAGGGGACAATGGATGTACCACCCAAGGGGTTAATGACCACAAGGACTTGCTCCCAGTATGTTGCTATGATAGGGCATGACCAGAAGATATGAATAAAGAACCCTGGGCATTGACCACATCGCCAACGTTCTGGAGAGTGGGTCGGCCCCATTTTAGAAAAGTGTAATAGGGGGTGATATGGGTCCTATGGACAATCTTAAATTGCACTAAACGGTCTCTGAGGGATACCAAAATTCTAAATGGGAAGTCCCACACATCCTCCCTGTCCTCAGAGTCCAACTCCGGAATGTCAACTGACCATCGCTGACGGAGACGCGGAGAAGTCAGGAGAAGAGACTCTGAGTAAGTGAGTATACAACGGGGAGGTGGATTTTTCTCTGCATTCATAGCATAGTATTCTTTCCAGGTCGGAGACAACCACCTGCATCTCTACCGGGGGGAACTGACTCCTGAAAGCATGAGAACTGCATATATATAAAGAGGTATGAGCAGTGGCAGCTGGTGAAATTTTAGGAAGGGGGCGCCAGACCCTGCTCTTCCTTTTTGACCCTTCTCATAAGCCCCACCCATTGTGTCAGGAGTATACAGCCCAGCATCACCAGATAGGGTATACAGCATCACCAGATAGGAGTATACAGAGCCACCAGATAGGAGTATAAAGAGCCACCAGATAGGGTATACAGAGCCCCCAGATATCAGTATACAGAGTTACCAGATAACAGTATACAGAGCACCAGATAGGAGTATACAGAGCCATCAGATAGCAGCATACAGAGCACCAAATAGGTGTATACATAGCACCAGTTGGGAGTATACATAGCACCAGATAGGGGAATACATAGGACCAGATAGGGGGATACAGAGCCCCAGATAGGCGTATACAGAGCACCAGATAGCAGTATACAGAGCACCAGATAGGGGTATACAGAGCACCAGATAGGAGCATACAGAGCACCAGATAGGGGTAAACATAGCACCAGATAGGGGTATACATAGCACCAGATAGGGGTATACATAGCACCAGATAGGAGTATACAGAGCCCCAGATAGGGTATACAGAGCCACCAGATAGCAGTATACAGAGCACCAGATAGGAGCATTTCAGAGCACCAGATAGGCGTATACATAGCACCAGATAGCGGTATACATAGCACAAAATAGCGGTATACATAGCACCAGATAGGAGCATACAGAGCACCAGATAGGGGTATACAGAGCACCAGATAGGGGTATACATAGCACCAGATAGGGGTATATAGAGCACCAGATAGGGGTATACTTAGCAGCAGATGGAAGTATACATAGCACCAGATAGGAGTATACAGAGCCCCAGATAGGGTATACAGAGCCACCAGATAGCAGTATACAGAGCACCAGATATGAGTATACAGAGCCACCAGATAGCAGCATACAGAACACCAAAAGATGTATACAGAGCACCAGATAAGGGTATACATAGCACCAGATAGGAGTAAACAGAGCACCAGATAGGGGTATACATAGCACCAGATAGGGGTATACAGAGCACCAGATAGGAGTATACATACAGTGGGGTAAAAAAGTATTTAGTCAGCCACCAATTGTGCAAGTTCTCCCACTTAAAAAGATAAGAGAGGCCTGTAATTTTCATCATAGGTACACTTCAACTATGAGAGACAGAATGAGAAAAAAAATCCAGAAAATCACATTGTCTGATTTTTAACCACTTCAGGTCCGCGCTATTGCCGAAGTACGGCTCCAGCGCGGACCTGAAATGCCCGGAGGACGTCCATGGACGTCCTCCACTGCGCGCGCTCCAGGCGCGCCCCCTGGCGGCAGCGGCGGCGAGCGTGCCCGTGAGTCGGGCGGACTCGATGTCTGCCCGAGACCCGCCGATCAGTTTTAGGAGCCTCAGAACGGGGAACCGCCGTTGTAAACACGGCGGTTCCCCGTTCTGTGACAGGGGACATAACAGATCTACTGATCCCTGTCACTGGGATCAGTTAGATCTGTTATGTCCCGGCCAGCCCTGCCCCCCCACAGTTAGAACACACCCAGGGAACATATTTAACCCCTTCACTACCCCCTGCTGGTTAACCCCTTCACTGCCAATGACATTTACACAGTAATCAGTGGACATTTAAATTTCTGATCGCTGTATAAATGTCATTGGTCCCAAAAATGTGTAAAAAATGTCCGACATTTCCGCCCCAATATCGCAGTCCCGATAAAAGTCGCAGATCGCCGCAATTCCCAGTTTGTAGACGCGATAACTTTTGCGCAAATCAATCAATATATGCCGATTGCGATTTTTTTTTTTACCAAAAATATGTAGAAGAATATATATCGGCCAAAACCGATGAATAATTTTTTTTATGGATTTGTACTTTAGCAAAAAGTAAAAAATATTGTTCTTTTTTGCAAAATTGTCGCTCATTTTTTGTTTATAGCGGCGATCAGAAATGACGCAGAGGGGATCAAATACCACCAAAAGAAAGCTCTATTTGTGGGAAAAAAAGGACGCAAATTTTATTTGGGAACAACGTCGCACGACCGCGCAATTGTCATTCAAAATGCGACAGCGCTGAAAGCCAAAAATTGGTCTGGGCAGGAGGGGGGTTTAAGTGCCCGGTAAGGAAGTGGTTAAAGAATTTATTTGCAAATTACGGTGGAAAATAAGTATTTGGTCAATAACAAAAGTTCATCTCAATACTTTGTTATATACCCTTTGTTGGCAATAACAGAGGTCAAACGTTTCTGTAAGTCTCCACAAGGTTTTTACACACTGTTGCTGGTAGTTTGGCCCATTCCTCTATGCAGATCTCCTCTAGAGCAGTGATGTTTTGGGGCTGTCGCTGGGCAACACGGATTTTTAACTCCCTCCAAAGATTTTCTATGGGGTTGAGATCTGGAGACTGGCTAGGCCACTCCAGGACCTTGAAATGCTTCTTATGAAGCCAATCCTTCGTTGCCCGGGCGGTGTGTTTGGGATCATTGTCATGCTGAAAGACCCAGCCACGTTTCATCTTCAATGCCCTTGCTGATGGAAGGAGGTTTTTACTCAAAATCTCACGATACATGGCCCCATGCATTCTTTCCTTTACACGGATCAGTCGTCCCGGTCCCTTTGCAGAAAAACAGCCCCAAAGCATGATGTTTCCACCCCCATGCTTCACAGTAGGTATGGTGTTCTTTGGATGCAACTCAGCTTTCTTTCTCCTCCAAACACGACAAGTTGAGTTTTTACCAAAAAGTTCTATTTTGGTTTCATCTGACCATATGACCATATTCTCCCAATCCTCTTCTGGATCATCCAAATGCTCTCTAGCAAACTTCAGACGGGCCCAGACATGTACTTAAGAAAGGGGACATGTCTGGCACTGCAGGATTTAAGTCCCTGGTGGTGTAGTGTGTTACTGATGGTAGCCTTTGTTACTTTGGTCCAGCTCTCTGCAGGTCATTCCCTAGGTCCCCCCCGTGTGTTTCTGGGATTTTTGCTCACCGTTCTTGTGATCATTTTGACCCCACGGGGTGAAATCTTGCGTGGAGCCCCAGATTGAGGGAGATTATCAATGGTCTTGTATGTCTTCCATTTTCTAATAATTGCTCCCACAGTTGATTTCTTCACACCAAGCTGCTTACCTATTGCAAATTCAATCTTCCCAGCCTGGTGCAGCTATACAATTTTGTTTCTGGTGTCCTTTAACAGCTCTTTGGTCTTGGCCATAGTGGAGTTTGGAGTCTGACTGTTTGAGGTTGTGGACAGGTGTCTTTTATATTGATAACGAGCTCAAACAGGAGCCATCAATACAGGTAACGAGTGGAGGACAGAGGAGCCTCTTAAAGAAGAAGTTACAGGTCTGTGAGAGCCAGAAATCTTGCTTTTATGTGGGTGACCAAATACTTATTTTCCACCATAATTTGCAAATAAATTCTTTAAAAATCAGACAATTTGATTTGCTGGATTTTTTTTCTCATTCTGTCTCTCATAGTTGAAGTGTACCTATGATGAAAATTTCAGGCCTCTCTCATCTTTTTAAGTGGCAGAACTTTCACAATTGGTGGCTGACTAAATACTTTTTTGCCCCACTGTAGCACCAGATAGGAGTATACAGAGCCCCAGATAGGGTATACAGAGTCACCAGATAGCAGTATACAGAGCACCAGATATGAGTATACAGAGCCACCAGATAGCAGCATATAGAGCACCAAATAGGGGTATACATAGCACCAGATAGGAGTATACAGAGCACCAGATAGGCGTATACAGAGCCACCAGATAGCCGCATACAGAGCACCAAATAGGGGTATACATAGCACCAGATAGGGGTATACATAGCACCAGATAGGAGTATACAGAGCACCAGATAGATATATACAGAGCACCAGATAGGGGTATACATAGTACCAGATAGGAGTATACAGAGCACCAGATAGGAGTATACAGAGCACCAGATAGGGGTATACATAGCACCAGATAGGGGTATACATAGCACCAGATAGGAGTATACAGAGCACCAGATAGGAGTATACAGAGCACCAGATAGGAGTATACAGAGCACCAGATAGATATATACAGAGCACCAGATAGATATATACAGAGCACCAGATAGGGGTATACAGAGCACCAGATAGGAGTATACAGAGCACCAGATAGGGGCATACAGAGCACCAGATAGGGGTATACATAACACCAGATAGGGGTATACAGAGCATCAGATAGGAGCATACAGAGCATCAAATAGGAGTATACATAGCACCAGATAGTGGTATACAGAGCACCAGAAAGGAGTATACAGAGCACCAGATAGGAGTATACAGAGCCTCAGATACTGACCCTTCATGGAAACCCGGCAGAGTGTAATCACGCAGCCAGCACGTCCGCCACAGTCCCACCCCCGCCCACCGCATCTCCAATGACAGTCAGTCACTGGCTCAGGGTAGCCAATCAGACTATGTGTGTGCGCCTATTCAGCGCACATAGTCTTTTGTGACTGACCAATCGGCTCACTACTTGCTGTCAGCAGACAGCAAGGAGCCAAGAAAAAAATTTGAAATAGTCAATATACCAGCGTCTCCTGTAGGGGGTCGGGCTGGCTTTTTTTTTTCTTCTTGTCAGCGGGGGAGGCAGCGCCCAAGCGCCCCTTATTTACCGGCCGCCGCTGGGTATGAGAAGGGGATATCATGGTTAGAGACCAAGTAATCAAAGGGACACAATGTAGAAGCTGCCGTGATATCTTCTACCCATTGAATATTAAATTTGGTCCAAGCTCCAGGGTCTAGAAGCTTGTAAAAGTGGGGTAGTGAGGGGTTCTTCCGCTAGTGGTCATCTTTACCCTCTTCTATGAACCTCCTATGTTCACAGAACCGACGCCTGAAAGGGCGAATAGTTCGGCCCATATAGAGTAGTCCACATGGGCATGTGAATCCATAGACCACAAAGTCCGAGGAACAATTGTAAAATTCTTCCAGCAGGTAAGACTTGCCTTTCGTGCAAAAAGACTTCTGCCCATGCTGAACAAATTTACAAGTTTTGCACAAGGCCTTGCGGCACTGATACATCCCAACTAGGGGAACCAATACTGGCACAGGTGGTCCAGTGTCCAAGGTCCTGAGTTTACGAGTGGCGATTTTATTTTTCAAGTTGGGAGCCCTACAGTAAGTAACTTTGGGGCGGTCTGAAAGGATACCTTTGAGATGGGGATCTTGTAGGAGCATATTTCAATGATGGGTGAATATTCTATCCATCTTCTTGTATTAGGAGTGAAAAGTAGCGGTAAAGCGGGTAGAGTGATTGCCTGGTTCCCGGGCTTTTTTAGGTGGCTTTCGCCAAATCCCGCAGAATATAAAAACATTTAATCTTTCATCTCATGTGTTATCCTGGGCTGAGACTACACTTCTCAGCCGGAGACTCAACTTCATCCCTACAAATAGACCCAACCCTTTCCTTCTGTTTAAAGAGTTTAATAGATTTGCACATAATCTTACACTCCAAAGATACTACCATATTAAGGAAGAAAAGGCCACCGATGGTCCTCTACACCTGTAAGGATAATATTTCTAAATACTGGTCTGAGAATGCCCAGGGAGTCTCAGAACTAATCACTTGGGATGCATTTAAGGCTGTATTAAGGGGAACTTAAATGAAAGGAGTTTCGGATCTTAAAAAAGCCAATAGGGAACAAGAATCTACTCTGGCCATGGAATTGAGAAGGGCTGAGGATCAATACGTACAGGACCCTTCCCCTTTTCGATAAAAAATGATGGGAGGAGACGGGCTTATGAGGTGGCTCTGACGGCAAAAACCCAGAAACGATTACTATACCAATATCAGAGGATTTTTGACACTGGGGATAGAAATGGAAAGCGTCTTGCCTTTTTAGCTAGGCCTATACCTGAACCCATCACTATATCTAATATTTATGATAGTTCAGCTTCCCTTCAGTCCACAAAGGATAAGATTATGGAGACATTTTTGGGCTTTTATACAGACTTGTAAATTCCAGGCCCATTATACCCCTTCAGAACTCTATGAATATGTAGACTCTATAACCCTACCAGTACTATCAAACGAACAAGGAATGTCATTGGAGGCGCCCATCTCTATGGAGGAGATAGAAAATGCTCTTTAACTCTTTCCTAAGCACAAAATCCTGGGACCGGACGGTCTCCCCATTGAATGGTACTTGACGCACCGTGAGCCACTAGTCCCAAGATTACACAAGCTTTATTCCACTATTTTTAAACAGAAAGGCCTCCTTCCGTCAATGAGAGAGGCTCTAGTTGTACTCATTCCCAAGCCTAATAAGGACCCACTATACTGCGAATCGCACAGACCAATCTCCCTAATCAACACAGACCTCAAGATTATTTCTAAAATCCTAGCCATTTGCATAAACTCGGTGATCACAACATTAATAGACTCAGATCAATCAGGATTTATTCCAGGGAGATCTATGTATGCCAATGTATGCAGATTATTCACTAGTCTCCAGTCTCCTAATAATTTATCATTCCCAGGGCTGTGGTGGCGATTGACGCACATAAGGCATTTGACTCAGTTGAACCGCCTTATCTCTTTTATGTCCTTGAGAGATTTGGTTTTGGAGATAATCTGCTTACCTGGATCCGTATATTATACGATTAACCCCTAGCCCTTATTAGGATCAATGGTAGGGTTTCCAAACCTTTCACCATACATCGGGGCACCAGGCAGGGATGCCCACTGTCCCCCTTACTGTTCGTGCTTGCGATAGAACCCCTAGCCCGCCTCCTTCGGTCTTCTCCAGATCTACCGAGTATGTGGATTGGCTCGTTGGAGGAACGAGTATCATTATATGCAGACAACCTATTACTTTACCTTTCCAACCCACATATTACAATTCCGGTGATGCTTCAACTTATTACTGATTTTGGACAGTTTTCTGGATTCAAAGTAAACTGGACCAAATCTAACTTGTTCTCAGTGGACCCTGACCTTCCATTCGATCTCCCACCAGCTTGCCCACTGCAAACCGCCTCCTTATTTAAATATCTGGGAATTACGATACAATTACCAATCTCCAACTGTATTGCTAATAATCTTTTACCCTGTATAGTGTCTTTTAAAAATAAGATATTAAGTTGGACTAAGCTACCACTTACGTTAATGGGCACAGTTAACCTATGATGGTGTTCCTACCCAAATTCTTATATATTTTGGCCAATTGCCCTGTGTATATACCTAAAAAATTTTCTTTCGGTTAATAGATTCTCTTCTGACGACCTTTATGTGGTACCCCAAAAACCCAAGAATAGCCCTCAAGATGTTGCAGATGCCTACGTCTCAGGGGGGATTAGCGCTATCAAATTTACGATTATATTACTACTCATCGCAGCTGGTCTATATACACTGGTGGCTGTCATGTGACCGTGACGATACGTGTCGGGATTCAGCTGCAGGCAAAGACCGGATGTGATGTGGATAGACGTGCTCGGCGCTTGTGGATTGTTGAAACAATTCTAAACTGAAAAAGTGAGTGTAAATACTTTGTTTTACTGAATAAATCTTTTCACTAAACAGTATTACACTATGGGCAATTCCTCCTTTTTTACATGCCATCACCATTGAGGCACATGAAAAGACCCTGAAGCACCATAGAGGAAACCAGCACTCACAGAGGTTACCCAGCTCACACCACAAGGAACTTCATAGTCTTAATCGCCCCCACCAGGACACCCAGAGGAAACCACACATCATAGAGGTGTCCCATCCTGGCCATCCCCCACCCGGACACCCAGAGGCAGGTGGACACACATTGATCTCCAAAGACTCCACCACCTCCCGAAGGACACCCAGAGGAAACCACACACCATAAAAGGTCCCCCATCTCAACCACCTCACCCGGACACCCAGAGGCAGGTGGACATACACTGATCCCCAAAGACTCCACCACCTCTTGAAGATGAGAGGCTAGCAAGCATTCCAGCTCCACGGACAGCTTTCCATTATTTTTTAAAGGAAAAATAGATCATCACACTGCACAGTGAACCTCATCCACCATTGTTGGAATTTTGAACTTATTAATGCATCTATACTAATTGTGTCACGAAAAGTCATGTTTATGTGTTATATTTACTCACTGTCACCATTTACCTTAAATAGTTTTTTTACAGTATCATTTAAATATAGTGACAAATGTTTATTTAAGGAATGTTAAGGTGTCTTACACATCACCTTATAGATCACAATTGCAATCTGTGAAATTACACACAGTTGCCTATCAGCAACCTACCACAACAATAAACCTAATCACATACTAAAAAGAAACTGACACCCAGATGACATCTAAAACACTCTTCAGGTGACAGCGCAACACCAATTTTTGTTGTTTTTTTTTTCCAATTTTTTTCTTTAACCATCGGATTGGTTAATAAGGTGTTTGCAGCTGTTAACACATTTCAGAATATACAAAGTGACAGCGTGGGTGAATTACAAATTAAATAACGCAGCTACTGCAACAGAGGTGATGGTGCTCTCCTCATATGAGACCCTAACTAACCTAATATATCGAGGGAACATTCACGCTACTGAGGGAACAGCACTGATAAAAGTCTCTCTTAAAATATTTAGTAACTGCCTATCTTTGGTCCCGGAAGATCCAATCCCTATTTCTCCTAACCATCCCATATGGTTTAATCCCACACTTCCCCATTTCCATAATCTCCCCGATGCTTGCCTCTGGGCGTCAAAAGGGCTGAGATATATACACCAACTATATGCACAGGGCCACTTTAAAACATTTCCTGAACTTCAGTGGGAATGTGGGGTCCCTCATACATGGCCTTTTAAATATCTCCAATTAAAACATGCAACCTTAACACAATTAGGTCTTAGAGGGATTAACTTTCAAAACTCCACCCTAGAAAAAGCACTCCTGCAGCTGGAACATAAAGGCCTAATCTCCTCCAATTGAGGACAACATAACTATATTAGATTACCAACCTTGAAATCCCAATGGACAGTGGACATACCTGATCTTTCTGATGAAAATTGGGAAGAACTTATAAGTTCATACTTTATTACTACAATATCCGCAAGGGACAGGATGATACAACTACGTATCTTTCATGGAGTATATTATACTCAATTGCGGCTTTTCCAAATGTGTAAAAGGAACACTCCAACCTGTCAAATGTCATAAAGACACTGGTAATTTACTCCACATGTTATAGAAACATAGAAAAGTGACTGCAGAAAAAGACTGAGTAGTCCATCGAGTCTGCCCCTTTTTATTTATTTATTTATTTTTTACTTTACATTAACCTTGTTGTCTGACTATAGATTTATGTTTATCCCAAGCATGTTTGAAGCCATTTACTGTTGACTGTCTCACAACCTCTGTTGGTAGTTTATTCCAATCATCAACCACCCTTTCAGTAAAATAATACTTTCTAAGATTAGTTTTGAACTTCCCCCCAGTTAGTTTGAGGTCATGTCCCCGTGTTCTTGATTTTGGTTTCATATTGAAAAGACTGCCCTCCTGAACCTTATTCACCCCCTTGATGTATTTAACCGCTTCCCCACCGCGCGCCGTCTTTTCACGGCGGCAGTGGGGGAGCGCTGCGCGAATCGCCGTGAATAGGCGGCGATTCGCAATTGGCCACCAGGGGGCGCGCGCGCGCGCACCCGCCGCACTCCTGGGGAGTGTGCCCGCGGCTCGGGCGGACCCGATGTCCGCTGGCGAGCCGCGATGAGCGGCAAAAGAGAAAGAACGGGGAACCGCCGATGTAAACAAGGCGGTTCCCCGCCCTGTCAGTGGGGCATGAGAGATCTACTGATCCCTGTCACTGGGATCAGTTAGATCTCTCATGCCCATGTTAGCCCAACCCCCCCACAGTAAGAACACACCCAGGGAACACAGTTAACCCCTAGCTCTCCCCCTGCAGGTTAACCCCTTCACTGCCAATGACATTTATACAGTAATCAGTGGACATTTAAATTTCTGATCGCTGAATAAATGTCATTGGTCCCAAAAAAGTGTCAAAATGTTCCGACATGTCCCCCCCCAATATCGCATTACCGCTAAAAATCGCAGATCGCCGCCATTACTAGTAAAAAATAAAAAAAAATAAAAACCCCAGAAATTAATTCTCATCATCCGTAAACGCGGCCACTTTTGCGCAAACCA
>BLSH010226958.1:1694459-1719401 GCA_018402905.1 Glandirana rugosa
ACACTGGTTTTAATAGTATAAAAGAATGTCAAGGTATTGAATCTGACGTGATTAGTATTGTTCAATCCCTTAGTATAACCAAGATCATTACTACCAAGTAAAGATCCTAAAGACCTCTGTTTCCATCGACTCCTTGACCGAGCCAATTTCGAATTATTTCGTTACGCGGGACTACCATAAGTAGGGTCTCAAGATTCTCTTGAAACACTATATCAACAACCTGGTAATTGTTTAGAAAATTTATTTAGAGAAGATTGTCCTCTTCAAGGGGTACTGACCGCCTATCGATTATAACATGGATAGGTGTTCTTCCCGTAGTCATGGGGAACTTCTCCTGTTAGAAGAGATTTATTTAAAAGATTTGTTAATGGTCCAACAACTATATCACAAAGTTCTCTTAGAACTCTGGGATGAATACCATCAGGGCGCATTGCTTTATTAAGCTTTAACCGAGCCAGTTCCTCAGCTACCTTTGTCTCCAGAAATCCTAGAAATGAACCATCATTACTAGAACCAATATGATTCCCTAACTTGTTATGATTAGTGCAGTCTAAGTTATGGAACTGTAAGAAAATATGATAATTTTGGTCACAAGTAACCCACTTTATAGCCACTAATTTTGACTTACCAAATTTATGCAGTACAAAGTGGTGTGTCTTGGCAGTGTTTGAAGACATAGAGTTAAGCTCATATCAAAAACAATTTTTATGCTTCTTATTGTTTTAAGCAAGAAAGGCGGTGGTGCTGCAATGGATATATTCCACACCAATCACCATTAATCAATGGAAGACACTGATTAATCAAGTACTACAGATTTATAAACTCACCTATAAGGCTAGGGGCTGTCCTAATAAATTTGGAAAAATCTGGGGCCAATGGAGTGAACTTTCAGAGACTTGTGTAATCCCTGATGGTGTCTAGACTTAAGATATATGGGTAAAATAGCAGATTATGTGAAGTTTTCTGGAGTGTGGCAACAAGAACAGTATGCAGTAACTGTAAGATATGACTTTTCCTTTCAACTTCCTAATGTAAAAACTTTATGTGCAAGTGCTTTATTCTAGTATTGGTTTAGTTTTAAGGCCTCATGCACACGGGGCGTTTTTTGACAGTTTTACAGCAGCTGTTTTTAGCTGCAGACCTTTTTTTCTACAGTCAATAAACCCTCCATCATGTTATCCTATGTGTTCATGCACACATAGTTATCAGCTGTTTTTAGCAGTGACATTTTTGAGCTATAAAAAAACCCCAAGACATGAGGGGTTCTTTTGGACGTTTTTCAGCTGTAAAAACATTGAAATGCTCAAAAACGTCAATCCACAAAGTTTTTGGACGTTTTAGACCAATTGAAAAAAAAATGCTGGCGGTAATATAACGCTGGTAATAGCTGAAAACATCCCTGATAAGCTACTGAAGTTTTTTATCTGTTTTTTTTTTAAAGTCCTGTGTGCATGAAGCCTAAAAGGTTAACTGCTCACGGCAGTTCAAGAGTTTATTAAAAGTAACACTTATTAGTGTGCTTTTTGAACAATAATTGGCTATATTCCTAATATTGTCATCAATAATACGGATGTGTCATAAGTATATTTCTAATTTTTTATTATCAACTGTATTATGTACTAAGAAATACTAATAAACTACAGTTAAAAAAAAAGGCCAAACATGTTTCCAATACTAATTCCACAAATACAGTTCCCCCTCTTGCGAACCCTATCAAATTTGATTTTGACACAGATATTGTTGATGCACTGGATTTGTTGTCTTGGGAAGATGGTTCATTGGATCTGTTTACACAGCATCTGGCTACATCTCCTCCCATAATTCATTCATCACTTAAACAAAATTGATCTTTTACCCCACCCATGCGACGGGCCCCTATCTGGAAAGCTTTTACAGGGTAGTCTACGCAGACCTCCAGAAATTTTGTAGGTCATCTTCTACCGTCTCTTCCAAAGTAATCTCTCCCCCTCTGAAATCACTGCCTTAGACCAGTTGATGAAAAAACACGATGCCGTGATTGAATCTGCGACAAAGGGGGAGGGATAGTATTACAAAATAGAGTGGACTTCGTGGCAGAAGCCCACTGACTCCTCTCTGATAGTAGCACCTATATCAAACTGAAAAACGACCCCACAGCTGAATTTGCCCAGGAAGCCAACCTTATAGTGAATTCTGCACTTGAGGACAATATCATCAACAAAATGGAGGCTTCTTTTCTTCTAAAGGAATTTTATCAAATTCCTTATTTTTATCACTTCCCAAAAGCGCACAAGAGCCTGAAGACTCCACCTGGGAGACCTATAGTGGAAGCTATGGACAACATCACGACAGGCTTCAGTCAGTATACAGATCGCTTCCTCCAACCCCTAGTCCACCAGTTGTCATCTTACATCTGAGATGGTACTCATCTTCTGAAGCTTCTGTCATCTTATGGATGGGAGCCCACGTATCTGTGGCTCTCATTAGATGTCAACTCCCTCTATACATCTATTCCACGTGGTTTTGATTTATTAGCCCTAGATTATTTTCTCTCTCAGGACCCCCTCATGAACTGCAGGCAGGCAGCTTTTCTCCTAGAAGCTACAAAATTTTGCCTGACACACAATCATTTTAATTTTGATGGTGATTATTATTTACACTTACAGGGTACTGTGATGGGGGTCAATTTCGCACCATCATATGGTAATCTGGCCATGGGTTTCTGGGAGGACTACATCTGGAGACACAATCCCTTTTCTGCCAATATATTCTTCTTTGGAAGGTATATTGATGACATTATTGTCATTTGGGACGGGTCTCCCCACCTCATTAGTCTATGCGTTACCACTGTAACAAAAATCCCTGTGGCCGGTCTTTCACCTTTGTCACCGACCCCGATTCTCTGGCCTTCCTGGATTTAGAATTGGGCCATCAAGAGGAATCTATTGTTGCCAAGAATTACACTAAGCCCACAGCGGGTAACTCGTTTCTGCATCATAAGAGCTGTCATTACCCCCATGGATCCAGAATATACAGTTTGTCGCTTGCGGCAAAACTGTACATGGGAAAATAACTATGTTAAGCAGAGCATTGCTTTAAAAAAACAAATTGCTTTAAAAAACAAATTCAAAAAACAATATCCTGAAACATTGGTTAATCAGGCATTTGAACTGTATCTGAAGGGAAAGCCCCCTAAAAAAGCCTGGGAACCAGGCAATCACTCTACCCACTTTACCACTACCTTTCACTCTCAATACAAGAAGATGGAAAGAATATTCACCCATCATTGAAATTTACTCCAAGATCCCCATCTCAAAGGTATCCTTTCAGACCGCCCCAAAGTTACTTACCGTAAGGCTCCCAATTTGAAAAATAAAATTGCCCCTAGTAAACGCAGGACCTTGGACACTGCACTACCTGTGCCTGTATTGGTGCCCTAGTTGAGATGTACCAGTGCTGCAAGGCCTTGTGCAAAACTTGTTCAGCACAGGCAGAAGTCTTTTGCATGAAAGGCAAGTCTTACGTGCTGGAATAATTTTACAATTGTTCCTCGGACTTTGTGGTCTACCCCTGTGGACTACTCTATGTGGGCTGAGCTATTCGCCCTCTCAAGCATCGGTTCAGTGAATATAGGAGGTTCATAGAAGAGGGTATAGATGACCACAGCGGAAGAACACCACACTACCCCTATTTTACACGCTTCCAGACTCTGGAGCTTGGACCAAATTTAATATTAAATGGGTAAAATATATCACGACAGCTTCTACATTGCGTCCCTTTGATTACTTGTCTCTAACAAAAATGTCCCCTCTTCATACCTCTTTAGATATATGCAGTTCTCTCACGCTTTCAGGAGTCAGTTCCCCCTGGGAGAGATGCAGGTGGTCATCTCCGACCTGGAAAGAATACTACGCTATGAGTGCAGAGAAAAAATCCCACCTCCGCGTTGTATGTCTACTTACTCAGAGTCTCTTCTCCTGGCTTGTGGAGTCTCCATCAGCGATGGTCAGTTGACATTCCGGAGTTGGACTCTGAGGACTGGGAGGATGTGAGGGACGTCCCATTTAGAATTTTGGTATCCCTTAGAGAGCGTTTAGTGCAATTTAAGATTGTCCATGTCACGTACCTGATGGTAGAGTCTGACTTATGCAGTAGGCAACCTCTCTTACGGCCCTGGTTCCAGAACCCCTGGTAGAGCAGACAGGCAGTGCTAGAGCGCAGGGGGGCACGAGGGCTGAATCAGACACAGAAGGTGATGAGATGTCAACCAGAGGTTCCTGCGAGACTGAAGAGTAGTGGTACAGGCCAGGTCAACAACATGCGGGCAGAGCAATACAGGAGGAGCAGGCAGTCGGGTGCAGGCAGGTTCGGCAACTGAAGTACAAAAGGGGTCAGGCAGGAGAATGGTCGTAGGCAAGCTGGGGGTCGGTGCAGGCAGAGTTCAAGCAGATACAGGGTCAAGCTGGGTTACAGGTGAACAGGAAAGCTCAGAACAGATCGCTACAGAACACTGGGACGCTGTAGAATGGACAGCAGTGGTTGCAGGGTGCTGTCTACTTAAATGGTCATTTTGGTGCCAGTGCAGGCGCATACGCACACACACACACACAGGCCCGCACACACGCTACATGCGCCCACGTACAGGCATTCCAATGGCCACAGATGCTTCCTTACATTGCCCCCCCCCCCCCCCAAAGAGGCAGCCTCCGGGTGCCCAAACGGGCTCTTAGATCTGGGTGTCTCTTCCAAAACAAGTTAATTTCTTCAGCATGGATATGGTCCTCAGGTTCCCATGAGTTTTCTTCGGCCCATACCCCTTCCAAGAACTGGGTGGAACCACTCCTTTTTCTGCAATCGAGGATAGCCTCCACCTCAAATTCTTCCTCACCATCCACGAGGATAGGCTCTGGTGGAGCCGTCCTCCGATTCAGGAAGGGGTCCTGGATCACGGGTTTCAGCAGGGTGACATGGAACACTGGATGGACCCACAGGGACGTGGAAGATCCAGTTCATAGGATACTCTGTTAATTCTTCTCTTCATGGGGAAAGGGCCAATGAATCTTGGGCCCAGCTTTTTTGACGGGCAAGACAGTCTCAGGTTCATGGTCGCCAACCAGGCCCGGTCACCTGGTTTTAAGTCCAGTTCCCCGCCTCTCTTTTTGTCAAAAGCCCTCTTATAGTGCTCCTGTGCCCGAGACAGTGTCTTCTGTAGCAGTTTATTGTTCTTTTTGAGGAATTCCGTTGTTTTTTTGTACCGCTGGCACCGTGCTTTCCGGGATTAAGTTGGGTATAAACGTGGGGTGGTAGCCGAGATTCGCCCAAAATGGAGATTGCTTGGTAGCTGAGTGTATGGTGTTTTTGTAGGCGAACTCGGCTATCGGCAGTAGCGAGACCCAGGCGTCCTGAGCAAAAGAGGAGTAACAGCGGAGGTACTGTTCTGAGGTCTGGTTATTGTTTTCCGTCTGGCCGTTTGGAGATGATAGGCCGATGAGAACGCCAATTCAATTCCCAATGCTGTACACAAGGCTTTCCAGACCCGGGATGTGAACTGCACCCCGCAATCCAAAATTATGTTAAAGGGAATCCAGTGAAGGCGAACCCCTTCTGTAACCACTTCCCGACCGCCTGTCGCAGCATTACGGCGGCAAAGTGGCTTGTTATCGCAAACTGCGTCAACTGGCGGCAGCTGCGATAACTACCATTGTGAGCGCATGCTCGCCGCCAGAAGCGCGCTCACTGTGTGTGGGGGGGGGCAGGGAGCGGTGGACTCGATCTCCGCCTGCTACCCGTGATGGCCCCCCGCAGTGGGAGAACGGAGGTCCGTGTATGTAAAAAAGGATCTCTGTTCTCATAGAGGGGGAAGGGCTGTGATCACAGGCTTCCTGTATATGGAAGCCGTGATCACTCCCCTCCCCCTGCCAGCCCAGCCCCCATACAGTTAGAACACGCCTAGGGAACACATTTAACCCTTAGAGCGCCCCCTCCAGGTTAACCTCTTCACTGCCAATGGCATTTACACAGTAATCAGTGCATTTTTATAGCACTGATCGCTGTATAAATGCCAATGGTCCCAAAAAGGTGTCAAAAGGGTCCAACATGTCCGCTGCAATATCGCAGTACCGCTAAAAATAGCAGATCACCGCCATTACTAGTAAAAAATTTAAAAAAATAAAAACCCCAGAAATGAATTATCATCATCCGTAAACGCGGCAACTTTTGCGCAAACCAATCAATAAATGCCGATTGCGATTTTTTTTAACCAAAAATATGAGGGAGAATATAAACCCGCCAAAACCGATGAAAAAAAAATGTTTATTATATTTTTTTTGGATTTGTATTTTAGCAAAAAGTAAGAAAAACTTTTTTTTTTTGCAAAATTGACGCTCTTTTTTATTTATAGCAGAGATCATAAATAACACAGAGGGGATCAAATACCACCAAAAGAAAGCTCGATTTATGCGGAAAAAAGGACGCAAATTTTGTTTGGGCAAAACGTTGCACGACTGCACAATTGATAGTTAAAGCAACATAGTGCCCAATCGCAAAAAGTGCTCTGGTCCTAAAGTGTGAAATCCTTCCGGGGCTGAAGTGGTTAATGAAAGTCTCTGCGGTATTGACTGCGGTAGGGATGCCTTTCATGGGAATGAAGTGCGCCATTTTGGTCAGGCGGTCCACAATCGTGAAGATGGAATTGAACTTTTCAGATGGAGGTAGCTCTACTATAAAGTCCATTGAGATATGGGACAATGGACGCTCTGGGATAGGGAGTAGGTTTAACAGACCCCAAGCTTTAACCCGGCTGGTCTTGTTTTGGGCACAGACTGGACAAGCGCTGACATATTTTCTGCAGTCCTGGTCAGCAGAAGGCCACCAAAAGGAGCGCGGCAGCAGCTCCGCTGTCTTGCGACCTCCAAAATGTCCCGCCAGCTTGTGGACATGGCTAAGTTCCAGCACTGTGAGACGTAGCTCCTTTGGGATATATATTTTGTTATGGAACCACCACAGTCCATCCTTCATTGTCAGCCTAGAATCTGGAGACATAGTGGTTTCGGTCAGAGACCGCCTGATCCAAGACAGTAAGTCAGTCTTCTTGGGTCAGCAGGAAGTGCCAGGAAGAAAGGATGGTGTCTGGTGGTGCGGAACCTCCTGGTTTGCAGAACATTCGAGACAGGGCATCTGGCTTTACATTCTTCGACCTGGGCCTGTAGGTAATATGCAGTTAAAAAGGGGAGAAGAATAAAGCCCAACGTGCTTGACGGGGTTTCAGTCTTTTGGCAGTACGTAAGTATTCCAAATTTTTGTGGTCGGTGAAGACCATAACAGGATGTGCAGCTCCTTCCAATAGGTACCGCCACTCTTCCAAGGTGGACTTGATGGCTAGGTGTTCCCGATTCCCCCACATTATAATTCTTCTCGGGGGCAGAGAGCTTGCGGGAAGAGAAAGCAACAGGATGGAGAGAGGCCTTTGGGCCACGCCTCTGGAATAGGACTGCTCCCACTGCAGTCTCAGAAGCATCCACCTCCAGGATGTAGGGCAAGGCAGAATTTGGATGCTTCAAGACAGGTGCAGATGTGAATAACTGATTGAGCTTCAAGAAGGCTTCTTGGGCCTCGAGGGGCCAGTGGAAATGGGTATTCTGTTTGGTGAGCTGGGTAATAGGTGAGATCACCACAGAGAACCCCTTTATAAACTTCCTGTAGAAGTTAGCGAAGCCTACGAACCACTGGACCCCTTTCCTGTCTACTGGAGCTGGCCAATCCAAAATGGCAGAAACCTTCTGTGGGTCCATAGTGACTCCGGAGACTGAAATGATAAGGCCCAGGAAGGGAATGCTGGAGCATTCGAATGCACAATTTTCGGCCTTGGCGTAGAGCCCATGTTGTCGGAGGCGTTGTAACACACTCCTGACGTGCCTGCGATGCTCATCCATTCTGGCAGAGAAAATAATATCATCCAAGTAGACGATGACTAATTGGTTTAAATAGTCCTGGAAAATATAATTCACCAAGTGTTGAAAGGTGGCTGGGGCGTTACAGAGCCCAAAGGGCATTACGAGGTATTCATAATGACCGAACTGTGTTCGGAAGGCCGTCTTCCACTCGTCACCCTCACAGATGCGAATGAGGTTGTAAGCCCCGTGGAGATCCAGCTTAGTGAATACAGTAGCAGAACCGAGCCTTTGAAATAATTCCGGGACCAGAGGTAGAGGATAGCGTTTTTTAACCACTTCAATACAGGACGTTTATACCCCCTTCCTGCCCAGTCCAATTTTCAGCTTTCAGCGCTCTCACACTTTGAATGACAATTACTCTCTCATGCTACACTGTACCCAAACAACATTTTTATCATTTTTTTCGCACAAATAGAGCTTTCTTTTGGTGGTATTTAAGAACCTCTTTATTTTTTGCGACATAAGTGGAAAAAGTGCGAACATTTTGAAAAAAAAAAAACACTTTTTTTAGTTGCGGTGATAAAATTTTGCAAATAAGTAATTTTTGTTCATAAATTTGGGCCAAAACCTATACTGCTACCTATCTTTGGTAAAAATAACCCAAATAAGTGTATATTATTTGGTCTGTGTGAAAGTTATGGTGCCAATCATTGAAAATTGATCACACCTGATGCACTGATGGCCTATCTCATTTCTTGAGGCCCTGAAATGTCAGGAATGTACAAATACCACCCAAATTACCCACTTTTGAAAAGTAGACATTCCAAGGTATTTAGTAAAAGGCATGGCGAGTTTTTTGAAGTTGTACTTTTTTCCCCACAATTCTTGGGAAAATTAAGAAAATTGTTTTTTTTTTTTTGCACAAAATTGTCATAACAAGTTATTTCTCACACATAGCATATGCATACTTCCCATTACACCCCAAAATATATTCTGCTACTCATCCCAAGTATGGCAATACCACATGTGTGAGACTTTTACACAGCCTAGCCAGATAGAGAGGTCCAACATGCAGGGAGCACCGTCAGGCATTCTAGGAGCAGAAATTTCACATCAAATTTCCTAACCACCTATTACACTTTTGAAGGCCCTGGAGCACCATGGAATTTCCCACAAAATGACCCCATTTTGGAAAGAAAACACCCCAACGTATATTCTATGAGGCATTATGAGTCTTTTGAATGGTTCATTTTTTTCCACAAGTCTTCGAAAAACGTGGAAAGAAAATGAAAACGCTTTTATTTTTACACAAAGTGGTCAATTTATAAGATATTTCTAACACATAGCATGTACATAGCAAAAATGAACCTCCAAAATATATTCTGCTACTCGTCCCGAGTATGGCGACACCACATGTGTGAGACTTTTACACACCCTGGCCACATACAGAGGCCGAACATGCAGGGAGCACCGTCAGGCGTTCTAGGAGCATAAATTACACATAAAATTTCATTCATACCTATCACACTTTTGAAGGCCCTGGAGCACCAGGACAGTGGAATTACCCCCAAAATGACCCCATTTTGGAAAGCAAACACCCGAGGTGTATTCTATGAGGCATGGGCTGCAGATAGGTACTCGGGTACTCTGATGGGCTGCAGATAGGTAGTCAGGTATTCTGATGGGCTGCAGATAGGTACTCGGGTACTTTGATGGGCTTGAGACAGGTACTCAGGTAATCTGATGGACTGCTAAAAGGTACTTGGGTACTCTGATGGGCTGCAGATAGGTACTCGGTTACTCAGATGGGTTGGTGACAGGTACTCTGATGGGCTGGTGACAGGTACTCGGGTACTCAGGTGGGCAGGTGACAGGTACTCGGGTACGCTGATGGGCTGGTGACAGGTACTTGGGTACTCAGATGGGCAGGTGACAGGTACTCTGATGGTTTGGTGACAGGTACTCGGGTACGCTGATGGTCTGGTGACAGGTACTCGGGTTCTCTAATGGGCAGGTGACAGGTACTCGGGTACTTTGCTGGGCTGGTGAAAGGGACTCAAGTACTCTGATGGGCTGGTGACAGGTACTTGGGTGCTCAGATGGGCTGGTGACAGGTACTCTAGTACGCTGATGGGCAGGTGACAGGTACTCGGGTACTCTGATGGGCAGGTGACAGGTACTCGGGTGCTCTGATGGGCTGTGACAGGTACTCGGGTGCTCTGATGGGCAGGTGACCGGTACTTGGGTACTCTGATGGTCTGGTGACAGGTACTCGGGTACTTTGATGGGTTGGTGACAGGTACTTGGGTACTTTAATGGGTTGGTGACAGGTACTCGGGTACTCTGATGGTCTGGTGACAGGTACTCGGGTACTTTGATGGGTTGGTGACAGGTACTTGGGTACTTTAATGGGTTGGTGACAGGTACTCGGGTACTCTGATGGGTTGGTGACAGGTACTTGGGTACTCAGATGGGTTGGTGACAGGTACTCGTGTACTCTGATGGGATGGTGACAGGTACTCGGGTACTCAGATGGGATGGTGGCAGGTACACGGGTACTTTGATGGACAGGTGACAGGTACTCGGGTACTTTGATGGGCAGGTGACAGGTACTCGGGTACTTTCATGGGCAGGCGACAGGTACTCGGGTACTTTGATGGACAGGTGACAGGTACTCGGGTAATTTGATGGGCAGGTGACAGGTACTCGGGTACTTTGATGGGCAGGCGACAGGTACTCGGGTACTTTGATGGACAGGTGAAAGGTACTCGGTTACTTTGATGGACAGGTGACAGGTACTCAGGTACTTTGATGGACAGGTACTTTGATGGGGTTGTAACAGGTCCTCCTTATTAGGGGGGGTGATCAGTGTGCTTGATGTACACAGTAGGTAGTAACGAGCTGTTACCGCAATCTCCCTCTCACACACGATTGGTGTGTGACAGGGAGAACCAGTTTGTTTACATCACATGACCAGCTGTGATTGACGCCGAAAGATCTGGCACCCCCACATACTCCTCCTGCTCCGAGCTTCCTCTGGAACCACGGCTGGATGGGTCCCAACGGCCAACGCAGAGACGACTGTATCACAGCTTGTGCTTGTACTGTGGAGGATCTGGACATACAGTGCGGACCTGCCCCTGTAAGTCTGGAAAAAAACCGCCGCACAGCCAAGGAGGGATACTATCCATACCGGACCCCAAGGTGCACGCAGTCCTCGCCGTAGTCTTGCATCTGCCCAGTGGGGAGGTTTCTGTCTCTGCTATTATGGACCTCGACTTCGCAGCCTTACATCGGATACCCCTCAGGCCTAAGGTGCGGCCATTGACCCTTCCCCTGGCCGATGGGTCACCCATCAAATCAGGGTCGGTAACGCATACGACCATCCCCCTCTTGACCCGAACAGGCAATGGTCACTCCGAATTTCTGTTCTTTGACGCCATAGTGTCCCCACTGGCACCAGTTATCCTAGGACTTCCCTGGCTTCAGGCACACTGCCCCCACATTAACTGGGTCACTGGCAGCATTCAGTTCCACTCCATTTACTGCCTGCACCACTGCTTCCAACCACTGGCTAGACCCCTCTTAGTAGCCTCCTGCCTGGAGTCTGATCCGAACTCGGAAGTCCGCCTTGCTGTCCCTGCTGAGTACCATGACTTTGACGTGTTCAGCAAGAAAGGGGCAGATGCTCTGCCACCACATCGTTCCTACGACTGCCCTATAGAGTTGCTCCATGGCATGGAGGTACCATTCAGCAGAATTTACCTCCTCTCAGAAAAAGAATTGGCAGCTCTTAAATCTTACCTGGATGAGAATCTGGAGAAGGGTTTTATCAGGCCTTCCATATCCCCTGCCAGGGCCGGGATCTTTTTTGTTGAAAAAAAGGACAAGTCCTTGAGGCCCTGCCTTGACTACAGGGATCTCAACAAAATCGCTGTAAAGAACCGGTACCCCCTTCCGTTAGTTCCGGAGTTGTTTCAACAGCTAGGATCCAGACCCGGGATGTGAACTGCACCCCGCGATCCGAAATTATGTTAAAGGGAATCCCGTGAAGGCAAACCCCTTCTGTAACGTGCCCAGCGTGACGGCGGCAAAGTGGCTTGTTATCACAAACCGCGTCACCTGGCGGCGGCTGCGATAACTACCATTGTGAGCGCATGCTCGCCGCCAGAAGCGCGCTCACTGTTTGTGGGGGGGGGGGGCAGGGAGCGGTGGACTCGATCTCCGCCTGCTACCAGCGATGGCCCCCACGCAGTGGGAGAACGGAGGTTCGTGTATGTAAAATAGGATCTCTGTTCTCATAGAGGGGGAAGGGCTGTGATCACAGGCTTCCTGTATATGGAAGCTGTGATCACTCCCCTCCCCCTGCCAGCCCAGCCCCCATACAGTTAGAACACGCCTAGGGAACACATTTAACCCTTGGAGCGCCCCCTCCAGGTTAACCCCTTCACTGCCAATGGCATTTACACAGTAATCAGTGCATTTTTATAGCACTGATCGCTGTATAAATGCCAATGGTCCCAAAAAAGTGTCAAAAGGGTCCGACATGTCCGCTGCAATATCGCAGTACCGCTAAAAATAGCAGATCACCGCCATTACTAGTAAAAAAATTTAAAAAATAAAAACCCCAGAAATGAATTATCATCATCCGTAAACGCGGCAACTTTTGCGCAAACCAATCAATAAATGCCGATTGCGATTTTTTTTAACCAAAAATATGAGGAAAAATATAAATCCGCCGAAACCGATGAAAAAAAAATGTTTTTTGTTATATTTTTTTTGGATTTGTATTTTAGCAAAAAGTAAGAAAAACTGTTTTTCTTTGCAAAATTGACGCTCTTTTTTATTTATAGCAGAGATCATAAATGACACAGAGGGGATCAAATACCACCAAAAGAAAGCTCTATTTATGCGGGAAAAAAAGGACGCAAATTTCGTTTGGGTACAACGTCGCATGACTGCACAATTGACAGTTGAAGCAACATAGTGCCGAATTGCAAAAAGTGCTCTGGTCCTAAAGTGTGAAATCCTTCCGGGGCTGAAGTGGTTAATAAAAGTCTCTGCGGTATTGACTGCGGTAGGGATGCCTTTCATGGGAATGAAGTGCGCCATTTTGGTCAGGCGGTCCACAATCGTGAAGACGGAATTGAACTTTTCAGATGGAGGTAGCTCTGCTATAAAGTCCATTGAGATATGAGAGAATGGACGCTCTGGGATAGGGAGCGGGTTTAACAGACCCCAAGCTTTAACCCGGCTGGTCTTGTTTTGGGCACAGACTGGACAAGCGCTGACATATTTTCTGCAGTCCTGGTCAGCAGAAGGCCACCAAAAGGAGCGCGGCAGCAGCTCCGCTGTCTTGCGACCTCCAAAATGTCCCGCCAGCTTGTGGACATGGCTAAGTTCCAGCACTGTGAGACGTAGCTCCTTTGGGATATATATTTTGTTATGGAACCACCACAGCCCATCCTTCATTGTCAGCCTAGAATCTGGAGACATAGTGGTTTCGGTCAGAGACCGCCTGGTCCAAGACAGTAAGTCAGTCTTCTTGGGTCAGCAGGAAGTGCCAGGAAGAAAGCATGGTGTCTGGTGGTGCGGAACCTCCTGGTTTGCAGAACATTCGAGACAGGGCATCTGGCTTTACGTTCTTCGACCTGGGCCTGTAGGTAATATGCAGTTAAAAATGGGAGAAGAATAAAGCCCAACGTGCCTGACGGGGTTTCAGTCTTTTGGCAGTACGTAAGTATTCCAAATTTTTATGGTCGGTGAAGACCATAACAGGATGTGCAGCTCCTTCCAGTAGGTACCGCCACTCTTCCAAGGTGGACTTGATGGCTAGGAGTTCCCGATCCCCCACATCATAATTCTTCTCGGGGGAAGAGAGCTTGCAGGAAAAGAAAGCAACAGGATGGAGAGAGGCCTTTGGGCCACGCCTCTGGAAGAGGACTGCTCCCACTGCAGTCTCTGAAGCATCTACCTCCAGGATGTAGGGCAAGGCAGAATCCGGATGCTTCAAGACAGGTGCAGATGTGAATAACTGATTGAGCTTCAAGAAGGCTTCTTGGGCCTCGGGGGGCCAGTGGAAATGGGTATTCTGTTTGGTGAGCTGGGTAATAGGTGAGATCACCACAGAGAACCCCTTTATAAACTTCCTGTAGAAGTTAGCGAAGCCTACGAACCACTGGACCCCTTTCCTGTCTACTGGAGCTGGCCAATCAAAAATGGCAGAAACCTTCTGTGGGTCCATAGTGACTCCGGAGACCGAAATGATAAGGCCCAGGAAGGGAATGCTGGAGCATTTGAATGCACAATTTTCAGCCTTGGCGTAGAGCCCATGTTGTCGGAGGCGTTGTAACACACTCCTGACGTGCCTGCGATGCTCATCCATTCTGGCAGAGAAAATAATATCATCCAAGTAGACGATGACTAATTGGTTTAAATAGTCCTGGAAAATATAATTCACCAAGTGTTGAAAGGTGGCTGGGGCGTTACAGAGCCCAAAGGGTATTACGAGGTATTCATAATGACCGAACTGTGTTCGGAAGGCCGTCTTCCGCTCGTCACCCTCACGGATGCGAATGAGGTTGTAAGCCCCGTGGAGATCCAGCTTAGTAAATACAGTAGCAGAACCGAGCCTTTGAAATAATTCCGGGACCAGAGGTAGAGGATAGCATTTTTTAACCACTTCAATACAGGACGTTTGTACCCCCTTCCTGGCCAGTCCAATTTTCAGCTTTCAGCGCTCTCACACTTTGAATGACAATTACTTTCTCATGCTACACTGTACCCAAACAAAATTTTTATCATTTTTTTCACACAAATAGAGCTTTCTTTTGGTGGTATTTAAGAACCTCTGGGTTTTTTATTTTTTGTGACATAAGTGAAAAAAGTGTGAACATTTTGAAAAAAAAACCACTTTGTTTCTGTGATAAAATTGTGCAAATAAGTCATTTTTGTTCATATATTTGGGCCAAAGCCTATACTGCTACCTATCTTTGGTAAAAAATAACCCAAATAAGTGTATATTATTTGGTCTGTGTGAAAGTTATGGTTCCAATCATTGAAAATTGATCACACCTGATGCACTGATGGCCTATCTCATTTCTTGAGGCCCTGAAATGTCAGGAATGTACAAATACCACCCAAATTACCCCCTTTTCAAAAGTAGACATTCCAAGGTATTTAGTAAAAGGCATGGCCAGTTTTTTGAAGTTGTACTTTTTTCCCCACAATTCTTGGGAAAATTAAGAAATGTATTTTTTTTTTTGCACAAAATTGTCATAACAACAAGTTATTTCTCACACACAGCATATGCATACTTCCCATTACACCCCAAAATATATTCTGCTACTCATCCCAAGTATGGCAATACCACATGTGTGAGACTTTTACACAGCCTGGCCACATAGAGAGGTCCAACATGCAGGGAGCACCGTCAGGCTTTCTAGGAGCACAAATTTCACATCAAATTTCCTAACCACCTATTACACTTTTGAAGGCCCTGGAGCACCAGGACAATGGAATTTCCCACAAAATGACCCCATTTTGGAAAGAAAACACCCCAACGTATATTCTATGAGGCATTATGAGTCTTTTGAATGGTTCATTTTTTTCCACAAGTCTTCGAAAAACGTGGAAAGAAAATGAAAATCCTTTTATTTTTACACAAAGTGGTCAATTTATAAGATATTTCTAACACATAGCATGTACATAGCAAAAATTAACCCCAAAAATATATTCTGCTACTCGTCCCGAGTATGGCGATACCACATGTGTGAGACTTTTACACACCCTGGCCACATACAGAGGCCGAACATGCAGGGAGCACCGTCAGGCGTTCTAGGAGCATAAATTACACATAAAATTTCATTCATACCTATCACACTTTTGAAGGCCCTGGAGCACCAGGACAGTGGAATTACCCATAAAATGACCCCATTTTGGAAAGCAAACACCTGAGGTGTTTTCTATGAGGCATGGGCTGCAGATAGGTAGTCAGGTATTCTGATGGGCTGCAGATAGGTACTCGGGTACATTGAAGGGCTTGAGACAGGTACTCAGGTAATCTGATGGACTGGTAAAAGGTACTTGGGTACTCTGATGGGCTGCAGATAGGTATTCGGTTACTCAGATGGGTTGGTAATCGGGTAATCTGAAGGGCAGGTGACAGGTACTGTTAGGAAAAAGAACTATCTCCGGCTGAAATCTGTTGTTTCCGCGGAGGTGCGCGCGCTCCCGTGCGCGTTCGCGCGCTCCCGTGCGCGCCCGCGTGCGCTCCCGTGCGCGCGCACGCGCCGGAAACGGCGCCAAATGGGCCTATTTAAGCCTGGAGACTGCTGGGACCAGGTGCTGCTCGCTCTACAGCGTTCCCGACCTGTAAGCCCCAGCTCTGGATACCAGTTCCCGTGTTGCTCTGCCTCCTGTTGACCCGGCTTGTCCTGACCTGCTGTCTTCTACCTGCACCGACCCCGGCTACCCACGACCATCCGATTGTCTGCTCCCTTGTACCTCTGCTGCCCGCCCGTTAACGAACCTTGCTTGGACTTTGACTACTCTTTCGCCTGATCCTTTGTACCTTCCTGCCAGCCTGTTGCCGACCCAGCCTGAACGACCATCCTTCTATCTGCACGTCTCCTGGAGCATCGCTACGTCATCGGTGACCCTCCAGCCCTCGTGCCATCCCGCACTCTTGGGCCTCTGTCTCCACTACCAGGGGTCCTTGAATCGGGTGCGCAAGAGCGGTTGTTCCCTGCACAAGACAGACTCCACCGTCAGGTACGTGACAGGTACTCGGGTACTCAGTTGGGCAGGAGACAGGTACTCGGGTATGCTGATGGTCTGGTGACAGGTACTTGGTTACTCAGATGGGCAGGTGACAGGTAATCTGGTACGCTGATGGTCTGGTGACAGGTACTCGGGTACGCTGATGGTCTGGTGACAGGTACTCGGATACTCTAATGGGCAGGTGACAGGTACTCAGGTACTTTGCTGGGCTGGTGACAGGTACTCAAGTACTCTGATGGGCTGGTGACAAGTACTCTAGTACGCTGATGGGCTGGTGACAGGTACTCTGATGGGCAGGTGACAGGTACTCGGGTACTTTGATGGGTTGGTGACAGGTACTCGGGTACTTTGATGGGTTGGTGACAGGTACTCGGGTACTCAGATGGGTTGGTGACAGGTACTCGGGTACTCAGATGGGTTGGTGACAGGTACTCTGATGGGATGGTGACAGGTACTCGGGTACTCAGATGGGATGGTGACAGGTACTCGGGTACTTTGATGGACAGGTGACAGGTACTCGGGTACTTTGATGGACAGGTGACAGGTACTCGGGTACTTTGATGGGCAGGTGACAGGTACTCTGATGGACTGTGACAAGTACTTTGATGGGGTGGTGACAGGTCCTCTTTATTGGGGGGGTGATCAGTGTGCTTGATGTACACAGTAGGTAGTAACAAGCTGTTACCGCAATCTCCCTCTCACACACGATTGGTGTGTGACAGGGAGAACCGGTTTGTTTACATCACATGACCGGCTGTGATTGACACTGCCGGTCACGTGGTAAAGAGCCAATTCTATTGGCTCTTTACACTGATTGGAGCTGGGCTTTGTCCGAGGGACAAGCCTCAGCCCCGATTGCCGCGTTGCGCGCAGCGTGCACATGCAGGTCGGTAGTGACCGGCTGTGATTGGACACAGCCGGTCACGTGGTAAAGAGCCAATTTTATTGGCGCTTTACCCCGATCAAGGGGGGCTGTGTCCCAAGGGACACAATCGATCCGCGATGTCGTCCCGGATCGACGGAGGTTCCCTGCCGACGTCATTTTACAATGACTCGGTAGGAAACGGGTTAACTCTGACCTTGTTCAGGTCTCTGTAATCAATGCAGGTTCGAAGGGAGTGGTCCTTTTCCACAAAGAAGATCCCTGCTCCTGCCGGGGAAGTAGAAGGCCGGATGAATCCCTTAAGATTTTTGTCTAGATAGGCCTTGAGGGGCTTCAGTTCTACCTCAGAGAGGGGGTATATCCTGCCAAACGGTACCTCAGCACCGGGCAACAGCTCTATTGGGCAGTCGTAAGGCCTGTGAGGTGGAAGTTCATCTGCCCCCCTGTTAGAGGAAATCCTGCTCCCCTGGACTTTTTCAGCGCTATTTGCGTATTCACGTGCGCAAAGTGGCTCTATTTCAATCCTGCACACCCTGCAGCAAGTGTTGTCTGATCTACAGCGTGTAGTGTGTGTTTCCTGAGCAACCTGTATCTGATTCTCTGTTCCTGTGACCTGGCTTGCCTGACTTTGCTGATTTCTGCCTGCATTGACCCCTGGACTGCCTACGACCACTCTCTTGTCTCGCCCTCCTGTACTTTGCCTGCCCGCCTGTTGACGACCTTGCCTGAACCCGACCATCCATCTGCCTGCTCCTCCTGTACCGCACCGCCAGCCTGTTTTCACGACCCAGCCTGTACAACCATTCTGCAAGTGCACGAGTGCACCAACGGACTTCTACCAACACCAGTGACCCAGTCCGACCCTCGTGCCACCCTGCACTCCCGAGCCTCCTGTCTACACTACCAGGGGTTCCCGAGTCAGGGTCGTAAGGGGGGTTACCCACTGCATACGTCAGACTCATCCACCAGTTACGTGACAGTATCAGACAGCCATGACCAAGTCTGCGCAGGGGGCCTCCCTTACAAAGGAACTATGTGAGCAGGTGACAGCCTTGCCCAAGTGGTGAGGGATCTGCACTCTGGCTACCTCCAGCTGAAGGATCAAGTCCGGGAGATCCCCCAGCGTACCGTCATCACAGCACCCATGGAGCCAGAAGTACCTCTGCCCGAACGGTTTTCAGGGGACCATAAGCAATTTAGGGCATTTCGCATTTCCTGCAAACTTTTCTTCTCCCTGCAACCCAGTACCTTCTCTCAGGAGAGCACCAAAGTGGGGTTGGTCATCTCACTCCTCCGGGGTGAGCCACAGGCCTGGGCTCAACGCCTACTGGAGCGCTCGGCTCCTGAGACCACCACCCTCGCCTGGTTCTTCCGGGCTATGATCAGACTCTACGAGGACCCGCATCTAGCCGCCTCTGCAGAAGCCACACTCCATGCCCTCCAGCAAGGTCACCGCCCCGCTGAGGACTATGTAGCGGAGTTTCGGCGCTGGAGCACAGATACCACAAGGAATGACGCGGCTCTGCGATCTCAGTTCCGGCTGGGGCTGTCCGAGCCCCTTAAGGATGAACTGGCTCGTGTGGGCGTACCGCCAACCCTTTTTTGTTGAAAAAAAGGACAAGTCCTTGAGGCCCTGCCTTGACTACAGGGATCTCAACAAAATCACTGTAAAGAACCGGTACACCCTTCCGTTAGTTCCGGAGTTGTTTCAACAGCTAGGATCCGCCACCGTGTTCTCTAAGCTGGACCTACGTGGTGCATATAATCTCATTAGGATCAGGGAAGGGGACGAATGGAAAACGGCCTTTCCGAACCCGGTTTGGCCACTATGAGTACTTGGTCATGCCATTCAGACTCTGTAATGCACCAGCCACCTTCCAGCACCTTGTTAACGATATCTTTTGGGACTTCCTCGATCCGTTTGTGGTGGTGTATTTAGACAACATCCTGATCTTCTCCCCTTCCCTGGAGTAGCACCAAACCCATGTCAAGAGCGTGCTAAGTCGCCTTCGCCAGCATGGCCTCTAAGCTAAAGCAGAGAAGTGCGCGTTCGAGTGCTCCAGCATTTCCTTTCTGGGGTTCATCCTTTCAGTTTCAGCCATCACAATGGACCCTCAGAAGGTGGCCACCATAGTAAACCCTAGATTGTAGACGCTATAACTTTTGCACAAACCAATAAATATACGCTAATTGACTTTTTTTTTACCTGAGACATGTGGCTGAATGCATTTTGGCAAAAATTTAGTTTATTGTATTTTTGTAATAAAGTTGAAAATATCATTTTTTTTTTCACAATTTTCATTTTTTTTTTGTTTATATCGCAAAAAATATAAAGCACAGGGGTAAACAAATACCACCAAAAGAAAGCTCTATTTGTGGGAAAAAAAGGACGCAAATTTTGTTTGGGTACAGCATTGCATGACCGCACAATTACCAGTTAAGGCGGTGCAGTGCCAAATTGACAAAAAGTGCATCGGTCCTAAAGCTGGAAATCCTTCCGGGGCTGAAGTGGTTAATAAAATGTATCATAATTGACTAAGGTTGTGATATATGAATATTCCTATTATGGTAGATTGCGGTCAACCGGTGTGTTATATATATATATATATATATATATATCCCACCACCACATCACGCTCCCTATGTGTCCCAGTGTAGTATATTTACTTTGGTTTGGCTCTGGAGTCAACAACCGCAAAAATTCCACCATACCGTTTTTTTATTGATGCTTTTCTTATCTTATATATACTACTGTTTTCATTATCTAGACATCACATACTAATTCTAATCTCCCTCTTTATACATATTGTGGCATTATGAAAGGCGAGGTGATTGATGGACATTATGTTTCACCTCGCATGCATTAATTTGCAGGAAACTAGAGTGGAATCCGGTCCAGGTTTTACCAGCCACCTTGGCAGGGTTGGTTCCGGACCAGATTTTGCAGTCCACTTGTGTCCATCAACAGGTGGTATAAAGGGAGCAGGTCAGGATCAGAAGATTGCTCTTGACCCGGACTCGGGAAGCCAAAGCCTGAGAGAGCTGCTGAACTGAACTTTGCAAAGTGACTGAAACAAAAGATTTGCATTGTCTTTGTTTTGTGGGTGACTGTGAGAAGCCCTTCACCGCTCAGTTAGGAAAACTGGAAATGTTTAGTAAGAGCCTGGACGGCAAGGATTTATTTTCTGTTTTGTTTGTTTTATTATCATGCAACCTTTTAACTACTTCCTTACTGGGCACTTAAACCCCCCTCCTACCCGGACCAATTTTAGGCTTTCAATGCTGTCGCATTTTGAATGACAATTGCGCGGCCATGCAACGTTTTGCCCACAAATAGAGCTTTCTTTTGGTGGTATTTGATCACCTCTGCGGTTTTTATTTTTTGCGCTATAAACAAACCAAGAGCGACGATTTTGAAAAAAGAACAATATTTTTTAATTTTTTGCTATAATAAATATCCAAAAAAAATATAAAAAAGAAAATTATTCATCAGTTTTGGCCGATATATATTCTTCTACATATTTTTGGTAAAAAAAAAAAAAAAGATCGCAATCGGCGTATTTTGATTGGTTTGCGCAAAAGTAATCGCATCTACAAACTATGGGAATAGATTTATGGCGTTTTTACTATTTTTTTTTTTTTACCAGTAATGGCGGCGATCTGCAGTTTTATGGGACTGCGATATTGCAGCGGACATGTCGGACATTTTTGACACTTTTTTGGGACCAATGACATTTATACAGCGATCAGAAATTTAAATATCCACTGATTACTGTATAAATGGCATTGGCAGGGAAGGGGTTCACACTTAGGGGGCAGTGAAGGGGTTAACAATGTTCCCTGGGAGTGTTCTAACTGTGGGGGGGGCGGGGCTGGTTGGGACATAACAGATCTAACTGATCCCAGTGACAGGGATCAGTAGATCTGGTATGTCCCATTCACAGAACGGAGAACCACCGTGTTTACATTGGCGGTTCCCCGTTCTGCAGCTGCTACAAGTGATTGACGGGTCTCGAGCGGACATCAAGGCGGCCACGAGAGGGAGTGTTCACAAGGCAGGACGTCCATAGACGTACGCCGGGCATTTCAGAGCCGCTCTGTAGCCGTCTTTCGGCTATAGCGCGGTCCTGAACTGGTTAAAGTAACAAACAAGTTATAGGGGTACAACCCAAGTACCCTAAACACATGGGGCAAAAAAGATAAAATACAATGGTCATAAAGGTAGGCTAAGGTAAAAAAAATGCTTAAAAGACATATAATCAGACAGTGCAATTGATGCAATTAGTCCGTATTAGTCCATATGAAATCCACACACAAAGGGCAGCCTCATGATCAAACTGAAGCCAGATTCAAAGTAGCTGAAATAAAACAAAGAGAGAGGAGCCTCTAAGTGTAGAATTAGTAAACTATTTATTGGAAAACTTACAAGTGGTAACTCACATTTGAGAAGAAGGTAAAAGGCACATCAATAGTAAAGGATTGTCATAGGTGAGACCGCAGACCCGCTTCTACACCGAGCCAGACGCTGTATGGATTGCTAGGCTGCTTCCTGTGAGGATAATACACGGCTGTGTGTGTGGGAACCAGAGCGAGGCTTCGATAGCAGGTCCTCAGTGGCGGGGAGGGATGACGTCACCGAGAATGCAACGCGTTTCCTGAGCATGCATGCTGCGGATGGTATGGTAGCCGCACTCCTTTTTTAAGCATGACAAACATTACGATTGAGGAGGCTCATGCACAATATCCAGTTCTCGACCGCGCGCCGTGTTTTCACGGCGGCAGTCGGGATGCTGAGAGCGAATCGCCGTAAAAAGTTGGCGATCTGCGAACAGCCGCTAGGGGGCGCGGGCGCCGCACTCCCGAGGAGTGTGCCCGCGGCTCGGGCGGATCCGATGTCCGCCGGCGAGCCACGATGAGCGGCCACAGGGAAAGAACGGGGAACCGCCGATGTAAACACGGCGGTTCCCCGCTCTGTTAGTGGGGGCACAGGGATCAGTTAGATCTCTCATGCCCATGGTAGCCCAACCCCCCCACAGTAAGAACACACCCAGGGAACACAGTTAACCCTTAGCTCCCCCCCCAGCTTAACCCCTTCACTGCCAATGACATTTATACAGTGGACATTTAAATTTCTGATCGCTGAATAAATGTCATTGGTCGCAAAAAAGTGTCAAAAATGTCCAACATGTCCGCCCCAATATCGCAGTACCCCTAAAAATCGCAGATCGCCGCCATTACCAGTAAAAAAATAAATAAATAAATAAAAACCCCAGAAATAAATTCTCATCATATCCATAAACGCGGCCACTTTTGCGCAAACCAATCAATAAACGCCGATTGCGATTTTTTTTTATCACAAACATGAGGAAGAATATAAATTGGCCAAAACCGGTGAAAAAAAATGTTTTTTTATATTTTTTTGGGGGATTTGAATTTTAGCAAAAAGTAAGAAATCTGGGTTTTTTTGCAAAATGGTCGCTCTTCTTTTGTTTATAGCGGCGATCAGAAATGACGCAGAGGCGATCAAATACCACCAAAGGAAAGCTCTATTTGTGGGGAAAAAAGGATGCAAATTTTGTTTGGCTACAATGTCGCACGACAGCGCAATTGTCAGTTAAAGCGACGCAGTGCCGAATCGCAAAAAGTGCTCTGGTCCTAAAGCTGGAAAACTTTCCGGTTGGTAAGTGGATATATAAGGAGATGCCGGGGGAGGGGCCAATAAGGAGCGGATTACAACTACTAATATTGACGGGCTGATAAATCTCAAATAACAATAAAAACAACATATGCATAAAAAAATATATATAACACAATACATAGCAAGAGTTTAAAAACATATATTAACCACATCAGTACCGGGCAGGAAAACCCCCTTCCTGTCCAGGCCATTTTTCAGCTTTCAGCGCTATCACATTTTGAATGACAATTACTCAGTCATGCAGCACTGTACCCATATGAAATTTGCGTCCTTTTTTTCACACAAATAGAGCTTTCTTTTGGTGGTATTTAATCACTAGGGGGGGGGTTATTTTTTGTGCTATAAATAAAAAAAGATTGAAAATTTTGTGAAAAAATGCCTTTCTTTGTTTCGGTCATAAAATTTTGCAAATTAGTAATTTTTCTTTGTATATTTTGGCCAAAATTTATACTGCTACTTATCTTTGGTAAAAATAACCCAAATAAGGCTAGGTTCACACTGCTGCGAACTGTACTGCGAATAGATTGCGTTGCGATAGATTAAATTCGCAAGTCATCTCCAATAACATAGTGTTCTACTAGTGCAGTTCACATTGATGCGTTTCGAATCTAATCCGTGAAGAAAAAGGGTCCTCTGCGAGTTTTAGCCATGTGCGATGCTGTGCGTTGCGAATTCAGCTCCATAGACTACAATAGAACACGGATTGAAAACGCAATCTACCATTCACATCACTGCGATAGCTTCCCCCTCCAACTCCAGCTACACCTTTGCAGTAGATTCGCTCCAACACATGTAGAAATCGCACTTGTGTCTGTACTGAAAAAACTCGCATCGCAATCGTATTAAATTCACAGAAAATTCGCACCGCAGCAATGTGAACCTAGCCTTAGTGTATATTATTTGGTCCTTGTGTAAGTTATAGAGTCTACAAGCTTTGGTGCCAATCACTGAAAATTGATCACACCTGATATACTGACAGCCTATCTCATTTCTTGAGACCCTAACAAGCCAGGAAAGTAAAATACCCCCCCCCCCCCCAAATTACCCCTTTTTGGAAAGTAGACATTCAAAGGTATTTAGTAAGAGGCATGGTGATTTTTTTGAATTTGTAATTTTTTTACCACAATTCTTTGCAAAATGATTTTTTTTTTTTTTTTCACAAAATGGTCATTGTAACAGGTTATTTCTCACACACAGCATATGCATACCCCAAATTACACCCCAAAACAAATTCTTCTGCTCCTCCTGAGTATGGCGATATCACATGTCTGAGACTTTTTCACAGCCTGGCCACATACAGAGGCTCAACATGCAGGGAGCGCCGTCAGGTATTCTAGGGACATAAATTACACATCTAATGTCATGACGACCTATCACATTTTTGAAGGCCCTGGAGCACCAGGACAATGGAATTGCCCACAAAATGACCCCATTTTGGAAAGCAAACACCCCAACGAATAATCATTGAGGCATAATGAGTCTTTTGAACGGTTCATTTTTGTTCCAGTAGTTTTTGGAAAATGTGGGAAAAAAATGAAAACGCATTTTTTTTTACACAAAGTTGTCCATTTATAAGCTATTTCCAACACATAGCAAAAATTACACCCCAAAATACATTCTTCTATTCCTCCTGAGTATGGCAACACCACATGTGTGAGACTTTTACACAGCCTGACCACATACAGAGGCCCAACATTGAACTAGCACCT
>BLSH010226958.1:1727092-1742379 GCA_018402905.1 Glandirana rugosa
ACTAGTGGAGACGCAGTAAAGACTAGTGGCGATATTTGTTTTTTACTCGCTGTTAAAACGTTTTTTCTTGTTATAAAAAATGAAAATTCTGATCGCTGTATAAATGTCATTGGTCCCAAAAATGTGTAAAAAATGTCCGACATTTCTGCAGCAATATCGCAGTCCCGATAAAAATTGCAGATCGCCGCCATTACTAGGAAAAAATAAATAAATAATGAAAACGCCATAAATCAATTCCCATAGTTTGTAGACGCGATAACTTTTGCGCAAACCAATCAATATACGCCGATTGTGATTTTTTTTTTACCAAAAATATGTAGAAGAATATAGATCGGTCAAAACTGATGAATCATTTTTTTTTAATGGATTTGTACTTTAGCAAAAAGTAAAAAATATTGTTCTTTTTTGCAAAATTGTCGCTCATTTTTTGTTTATAGCGGTGATCAGAAATGACGCAGAGGTGATCAAATGCCACCAAAAGAAAGCTCTATTTGTGGGAAAAAAAGGACGCAAATTTTATTTGGTTACAACGACGCACGACCGCGCAATTGTCATTCAAATTGCGACAGCGCTGAAAGCCAAAAATTGGTCGGGGCAGGAGGGGGGGTTTAAGTGCCCAGTAAGGAAGTGGTTAAATGACATTTGTGTCTAGTTCAGTTTTGATGTAAAGAGTCTCCCTTGCATGGGAGATCTGTAAAGTATACATAACTTTATAAGGAAGGATGCTTGATGCTATCTGTGGTCTTTCCTGGGTCTTTGGTGTAGGACTGTTGTAGTAAATCAGCCATTGGAATGCCTTTAGTGTCTCATAAGAACGCTATGCAGGTAGAAAGGTGCTGGAATTTAGTAGTGTCATATGCCAGTCAGTAATAGATATGAAGGATATAGTGAACCATAACTGGGTATAAAAAGGGTTCAACAAAGAACAAGGTGCAGGTAAACTGCGTATCATTGGGGGAAAAGGTGTCAGCTCGGTATGCATAGAGACATTGCTGACTACAGCTTGGAGGGCGGCTTGGCGAGTTTGAATTTAAGTGTGGTTGCCTCTGGGGTGTCTAGCCCTATTATTCTTTTTGTTTGTTACTTTGCTCCATTCCCAGGAAGGTCTGGTAATTGGTTGTGCTGGTGAGGACGTTGGAGGATTTTCTGGAGTTATCTTCCACTCTCTTAATTTTTGTAGCCCTTCTTGAAGAGTTGCTATGAAAAGAGGGAGCCTTCCCTTGTGACTTTGAGGGTGGCTGGATACTTCCATCGATAGAGAATTTCATGATTACGCAAAGCTTTCATGATAGATAGTAGGTTTTTGCGTTTCTGGAGAGTATATGCAGTCAGATCTGGTAGAACTTGTATGGATGCTGCGCGTTCAGGGAGATGTGACTTTTTGCGGAAGGCGAGAAGTATTGTCTCCTTAGCCTGAAAATAATGCATCCTCAAAAGCACATCCCTAGGAATCTCATCCGGAAGAAACGGTGGTTTGGGAATTCTATGTATTCTGTCTATTGTTAAGTCAGTGTTCGTCAGTGCTGGAGCAACTGCTTGGAATAAGCCTCGAACGAAGTGGGACAGTTGTGCAGGCTGCACCGACTCTGGACTCCCCCTTAGTTTTAAGTTATTCCGCCTGGAGCGGTCCTTCAGGTCGGCTACTTTGGATTTCAACCAATAGATTTCTTCTGAGTGGGTCGAGTGTGCATCCACCAAGTTATTGTAGGAGTCCACGCAGGTGCCCATAGTTTCTTCTAGTTGGCCTACCCTTTCATTCAATTCATGGACTTCCGTCGTATATTGTTTGAAGCATGCTAGCATGTCAGCTTGTAAGGATGAACGAAGACAATAGCATGTCCATCATAGTGTCCGACATTGGTTGACCAGCAGTCGGAAATGATGCTAGGGGGCTGGATTTTGGTCAGCTACAGGTGTGGCGTTAGTGCTGAACTCCATACAAGGTTCGTCTGCATTGTCCATGTCCCTATCCCACCTTGGGTGAGATTTAGCGGGGCTTTGCAGCTCTGGGGTAGCTGGGACCGGTGTCTCTGCCATTCTGTCATCTGGGAACAGTGGCAGCTGCTATAGGGCGTTCTTTGGTTGGCAAAGTTTGGCTGATGTCATTGTCTTGTTGTGTCTCTTTCGTCAACCGTGGGAAGAAGCCAGGCAATTTCTGAAGCTGAGGGTCCTCTCTTCGTCTGCGGGACATTTTTCTGGCTACAAACTTTTAGGTACCTCTGTTGAAAATCAACGCTCTGGGGCGTATTGTGATGCCGCACTGCCGGGCTGTAGCTCAACAGTTACATGAACATGACAGTCCTTGAGCACCTCTATTGAACTGACTTAATTGAGGGAGAGGCAGTTTGTGTTGGACTAGGTACTCTCTCTGCTGAGTAGGGATGGAGTGGGTGTAAGCTGGGAGTACCAAGATGGCCGCTATACAGGTGGCCTGCTAAGCACAGACTTTCTGTTGATCCTCTGTCTCTGAGTTAACTGATGAGTCGCCAAGGGAGTGCAGCCACTTTAAGAGTTAATGCTCCTTTGACTGGGGTCTTTTCTCTGTTGTTTTTGCCTCTCTGTGAGGCCGAGCGAGTAGGCCACAAGATGGCCGCCGCTACAGGACGAGTAGGCCGCGATTGAAGCCGGTGGCTACATTTTGGGACCGGCGGCTGATCGTGTGCAGATCTCCGCCGTTTTGGGCTCAGATTGTGCCACTTAATGGTAGATGGACCCCCTGTGGACCCCCCTAGGTGAGGGAAATCTGCAGATGAGTGATGGCCTTTGATGCAAGTATCATGAAAAGTCCCGGCCGTTTTGTTCCCTCAAGTGTCCAAGGAAAACTCTCAATTTTTGCCTAGTAGGTTGGGGGTCTAGGCTAAGTGTCTTGGGTGGCTCACCGTTTTTGTTAGATGAAGGATGGCTATGGATTTAGCCTTAGAAGTCTGGAGCTCCTGTCCAGTGCTGCCTCCTCTCCTCGTGTCAGGCCACGCCCCTCTTGAATTAGGATTTTAATAAGCAAAAATATCAGAATAAATAGAGAATATAAAAAATATATAGCAAATTATAGTGTGATTTGATTATGTACATTAAATAAATAGATAGGATAAAAAGGGGAAAGTGTGATACTAGGAATGAGCAGATGGTCTAATTATAATAAATATCATTCTATGTTAATCATAATATATTTAACCACTTCAGATCTGTGCTATAGCCGGTTGACGGCTACAGCGCACATCTGAATTGCCGGGAGGCCGTGAATAGATGTCCCCCCTTTTGCACGCTCCAGGCATGCTCTCGCCGCCACCACTGGTGCTTGTCCGCGGGTCGGGTGGACTTGATGCCCGCCGGAGACCCACGATCCCTTCACAGAGAGCCAGAACAGGGAACCGCCAATGTAAACACGGTGATTCCCCGCTCTGTGAGGGGGGGCATGACAGATCTACTGATCCCTGTGATCGGGATCAGTTAGATCTGTTATGTCCCTGTCAGCCCCGCCCCCACACAGTTAGAACACATACAGGGAACACACTGCCCCCTTAGTATTAACCCCTTCCCTGCCAATGACATTTATACAGTAATCAGTGTCTATTTTTAGGTCTGATAGCTGTATAAATGTCATTGGTTCCAAAAAAAAGTCAAAGACGTCAGACATGCCCGCCGCATTATCGCAGTCCCGCTAAAAATCGCAGATCGCCGCCATTACCAGTAAATAATAAAAATGCCATAAACCAATGTCCATAGTTTGTAGGTGCTATAACTTTTGCGCAACCCAAACAAAATACGCTTATTGCGATTTTTTTACCAAAAATATGTAAAAGAATATATATCGGTCTAAACTGATGAATACATTTTTTTTTTTTTGTTTTTGTTTTTTTGGATATTTATTATAGCAAAAAGTAAAAAATATTATTCTTTTTTCAAAATCGTTGCTCTTTGTTTATAGCACAAAAAATAAAAACTGTAGAGGTGATCAAATACCACCAAAAGAAAGTTCTATTTGTGGAAAAAAAAGGACGTTAACTTTGTTTGGGTACAACGTCGCACGACCGCGCAATTATAATTCAAATTGCGACAGCACTGAAAACTGAAAATTGGTCCAAGCAGGAGGGGGCTTTAAGTGCCCAGTAAGCAAGTGGTTAAAGTAAATACTAAATATTACATTTGTAAATATATATATATATTGGATTGGGATATGGTAAATATATATGGATTGGGATACAGGAATGGAGGGAAGGGTAAGGGATTAGTTAATAGTGTGTATATATGGAAGTATAAAAAAAAAGTTGATTTGTAAAGGTTGAAGATCATAAACAAACAAAAAATAGCCAAAACAAAACCTTGCCATCCGGCGCTAAACTAATACAGCAGGTTACCTCTGTCACCTTCTCTGACACCTTCTAACAAACACAAACCTTTGTCTTTTGCAGTCCTTAGAGCAACCAACAAATCAAGGTCTTAGCTCTCTCAGTCTAAGCACACAGAGTCCCAGGGTGAGCTCCTCTGAGATCTCTTCCTGGTCATTATATGCAGCTGAAGAGGGATTTGGGTGGACCAGAAACTCCAGGCCGGAACCAGCTCTGCCATGGTGGCTGTCAAGACCCGGGTCGGACTCTCACCAGTCCAGTCCAAGTGAAAGCATGCAAGGCGACAAATATCACTCGGCCACCATCACACCTTGCATAACGTCACATATCCCCCCCTCTGCTCAAGCCCCTGCAGCTGAGCAACTGTTACCCCCATAGAGTGGACCCGGGAAAGGGCATCTGCATTGTTCTGCAGCTGTCCCTATGTTCCACTGTGAATTTATAGGGCTGTAGGGACAAAAACCACCTTGTCACCCGACTATTCTATCCCCTGTTGTCGCACATCCACTTCAGGGGGGCATGGTTGATGACCGGTCTAAACAGGTTGCCCAAAAGGTAATACTTTAGGCTCTCCAAGGCCCATTTAATTGTTAGACACTCCTTCTCAACTATGGCATCATTTTTCTCGTGCCGATTCAGCTTCTGGCTTAGGTATACAACCGGGTGCTCCTCTCTGTCTCTAATCTGGGACAGTACCGCCCCTAGACCCACATCAGAGGCGTCGGTCTGCACCACAAATTCTTTGGTGAAGTCCAGGGTCACAAGCACTGGTTGTACACACAGGGCTTGCTTTAACTTCTGAAATGCCTTCTCGGCTTCCGGGCTCCACTTCACCATAACCAACCCTCTGCCCCTTGTGAGGTCCGTCAGGGGAACGGCAATGGTGGCAAAGTCTAGTATGAAACGCCTATAGTACCCTGTGATCCCCAGGAACGCATGCACCTGCTTTTTAGTTTGGGGTTGGGGCCACTTCTGGATTGCCTCTTGTTTGTTGATCTGCAGTTTAACGAGTCCCTGCCCAATAATGTGGCCTAGTTATTTCGCCTCCTCGAGACCGATTGCACACTTTTGGGGTTGGCTGTGAGCCCTGCTTTCCTGAGGGAATCCACAACCGCTTGCACTCAGGGCAAATGAGATTCCCAGTCAGGACTGTTGACGACCACATCATCCAAGTAGGCGGCTGCATAGCGGCAATGTGGCCTCAGCGTCTTGTCCATCATCCTCTGGAATGATGCAGGAGCCGCATGCAGACCAGACAGCATTCATTTGTACTGGAAGGAGCCCTCAGGAGTAGAAAAGGCAGTTTTCTCCTTGGCTGAATCTGTTAGGGGTAACTGCCAGTAGCCCTTAGTTAGGTACAGGGTTGTTATGTACTGGGCCCCTCCCAAACGATCCACAAGTTCGTCGACCCGGGGCATACGGGTATGCATCAAACTTGGACAAGCTATTCAGTCTTATAAAGTCGTTACAGAACTGGATAGTGCCATCGGGCACATCCAACTCTAACATGTTCTGTATCTCCTTTGCTACTGCCTCGCGCCTAGCCTCAGGTATTCTATAAGGATTCACATTTACGCGAACACCTGGCTCTGTGATTATGTCATGCTGAATCACTGTGGTCAGTCCAGGCAAAGGGGAGAAAAAGTGTCTATTTTTGTTCACAAACTCTTTTAATGTCCCATTGTTGGGATACTGACAAGGATTCCGTCAGGGGGATGTCCGGTGCCATTGGTACCCTATCTTTTTGAGCAGATAGTATGGCCAACAAAGCCTCTCCGTCCTTCCATGATTTTAGGTTAACATGATAGATCTGTTCGGGTTTCCTTTTGGCTGTTAAACTTTGTAGTTTACTTCTCCTACACTTTCATTAATGTCAAAGGGACCCTGCCACTTTGCGAGGAATTTACTTTCAACAGTGGGGACCAGCGCCAGTACTCTATCCCCGGGGCTGAAAGTTCAGGTCTTAGCACCCAGATTATAAACCTTTCTCTGAGCCTCCTGGGCTCGTTCCATATGCTCTCATACCAGGGGCAGGACCGCTGCGATTCGATCCTGCATCAAGGAAATATGTATGATGACTCTCCTAAGAGTGGTGACCTCTCCTTCCCACGTTTCTTTGGCGACATCTAACAATCCCCGGTGATGTCTACTATACAAGAGTTCAAATGGGGAGTACCCTGTAGATGCCTGCGGAACCTCTCATATGGCAAACATGAGATACGGCAGCAACATATCCCAATCTCTCCCATCTTTTTCCACTACCTTTTTCAACATGCTTTTGAGCGTTTTATTAAACCTCTCCACAAGTCCATCCGTTTGGGGGTGGTAGACTGAGGTACATAGATGGGAGATTTTATACAACTTGCACAATTCCTTGGTTACACAGGACATAAACAGGGTACCCGGATCCGTTAAGACCTCTTTAGGGATCCCCACCCGACTAAATACCTGGACCAACTCCTTGGCGATAGTCTTAGCGGAGGTATTCTGCAAGGGTATGGCTTCAGGATAGCTGATCGCGTGATCTAGTATTACGAGGATGTGCTGGTGTCCTTGGGCAAACTTTACTACAGGTCCCACGAGATCCATGACAATTTTTTTGAATGGCACTTCAATTATGGGCAGTGGAACAAGTGGACTACGAAAATGGGGCAAGGGCGCAGAGAGTTGACACTCAGGGCAGAATTCAAAATACTCTCTGACATCTGCATCTCTACACCCAGATGTCACCCCATTACATGCCCATGGGCCAAGTCTAACACCATCCTGCGGTATGGTTTGGGAACCACCAGCTGCTCCACCTCCTCCTCCCAGTGTTTCACCACCTGATACAACTGGTTCTTCAGAGCCATATAGGGAAGACGCCACCCAATTGGTGTCACATACCTGGTGGATGAGTCTGGCTTATGCAGTGGGTAACCTCCCTTATGACCCTGACTCGGGAACCCCTGGTAGAGTAGACAGGTGGCTCGGCAGTGCAGGATGGCACGAGGGTCGGACTGGGTCATGGCACAAGGGTCGGACTGGGTCACTGGTGTTGATAGGAAGTCCGTAGGTGCACTCGTGCACAAGAAGCGTGGTCGTACAGGCCGGGTCGAGAGGCTGGCTGGTGGTGCAGTACAGAAGGAGCAGGCAATGGATGGTCCGGTTCAGGCAGGGTTGTCAACAGGCAGGCAGCAGAAGTACAGGAGGGCTAAGCAGGAGGGTGGTCGTAGGCAGTCCAGGGGTCGGTGCAGGCAGAAATCAGCAAAGTCAGGCAGGCCGGGTCGTAGGAACAGGTAATCAGAGTACAGGCAGATCGGGAACACAAATTACACGCTGTAGATCAGACAGCACTTGCTGCAGGGCGTGCAGGATTGAAATAGAGCCGGTTGGCACCATTTCCGGTGCGCGTGAACGCGCATTAGCGGCCAGGAAGTGTATTTTGGCAGGATTTTCTCTAATATTGCCCCCCCAAGGGGCAGCCTCCGGATGCCCAGTCAAGCCTTTAGTTCCGGGTGAGTCCTCCAGAAAAGCCGAATAAGCTCTTTGGCATGCATGTGTTCACTAGATAAAGAATTGTGTCACACCCTCTCTCACTCTGCAGTCGAGGATTGCCTCGACGACCTATTCTTCCTCACCGCCCACTATGACGGGCTCAGGTGGAGCCGAGCTCCACCCCGGAAAGTAGTCCTTGGTTACCAGTTTCAACAGAGACACGTGAAATACCAGGTTCACCCGAAGAGAAGGGGGGAGGTTCAGCTCATACGCCACCTTATTGATTCTCCTCTTGACTTGGAAAGGGCCAATGAACTTTGGTCCAAGCTTCTTTGAGGGGCAGGCCAATTTTAAGTTCTTAGTTGCGAGCCAAGCTTGGTCGCCTGGTTGCAGGTCCAGGTCCCCTCTCCTTCCTCTGTCGAACATCCGTTTGTTATATTCCTGCGACCGGAATAATGTCTCCCGCAAGAGCCTGTTGTTCTCCACTAGGAAAGCAGCCATGTCCTGGACAACAGGCACCGAGCTCTCGGGAGCCAGGTCGGGCAGGAAGGAGGGATGGTAGCCAAGGTTCGCCCAGAACGGTGACTGATTGGTGGCAGAGTGGACTGCGTTGTTCTAGGCGAACTCGGCTACCGGCAGCAGAGACCCAGTCGTCCTGAGAGAACGAGGAGTAGCATTGGAGGTACTGCTCTAATGTCTGGTTCGTTCTCTCCGTCTGGCCGTTGGTCTGGGGGTGGTAAGCGGAGGAGAAAGCCAGCTCGATTCCCAGCAGGGAGCAGAGGGCCTTCCAGACCCAAGAGGTAAATTGTACCCCTCGATCCGATACAATATTAGCTGGTAGTCCGTGGAGGCAAACTATCTCCTTAATAAAAGTCTCTGCCGTTTGGTTAGCCGTCGGGGTGCCCTTCATGGGGATGAAATAGGCCATTTTGGTGAGGCGGTCCATGACCACAAAGATGGTAGTAAATCCTGCAGACGGGGGCAGCTCGACTATAAAGTTCATACATATATGCGACCAAGGCTGCTCCGAAACAGGTAATAGGTTTAGCAACCCCCAGGCTGTGGTCCAATCGACCTTGTTGCGGGCACAGGTAGGACAGGCCTTAACATATTCCTTGCAGTCCTTGTCGGCCTGGGGCCACCAGAAGGAGCGTGCCACTAGCTCCGCCGTCTTACGACCCCCAAAGTGTCCTGCCAGTTTGAGGTCATGGCATAACTCAAGGACTGCCAGACGTTGCTCTTCAGGGACGTAGACTCTCGACCCAAACCACCACAACCCGTCATGCTGGGTCAGCCTGGAATCTTGAGGGACAGAGGACCCGGCCAGGGACCGTCTGATTTGTGAGAGGAGGTCCTCCTGAGTTAATAGGAAGCTCCGGGACGGGAGGATCGTGTCCGGTGGTCTCCCCTGTGGTATGAAACATCCTGGAGAGGGCGTCGGGTTTCACATTTTGCGAGCCGGGCCTGTACGTAATGTGCAGCTGGAACCGAGAAAAGAAGAGGGCCCAGCTGGCCTGGCGGGGTCTCAGTCTTTTGGCGGTTCGTAAGTACTCCAGATTTTTGTGATCTGTGTACACCAGAACTGGATGAGAAGCTCCCTCCAGCAAATACTGCCATTTTTGCAGGGCGGACTTGATAGCCAGCAACTCTCTCCCATGTCGTAGTTCCTCTCTGGTGGGGTTAGTTTCTGCGAGAAGAAGGCGATGGGGTGAAGAGCCGCCTTGGGCCCCTGCCTCTGGGACAGTACTGCCCCACTGCCGTTTCGGGAGCATCTACTTCCAGAGTGTAAGGAAGGGTAGGGTCCGGATGTTTGAGGCCCGGAGCCGTGGTGAAGAGTTGATTTAGTCGTTGAAAAGCTGCCTGCGCTTCAGGAGTCCAACGGAAGCGTGTGTTTTGCTTCGTGAGCTGGGTAATAGGGGCAATGACAGCGGAGAATCCCCTAATGAACTTCCAGTAGAAGTTAGCAAAGCCCACAAAGCGTTGGACCGCTTTCCTGTCAGTAGGTGCTGGCCACTCCACAATAGCGGAAAACTTCTGGGGGTCCATAGTAACACCGGACATGGAGAGTATGAAGCCCAGGAAGGAGATGTCAGAGCACTCGAAAGCGCACTTCTCAGCCTTAGCATACAGGCCATGTTGGTGGAGGCGGCTCAGTACGCTTTTGATGTGCCCCCGGTGCTCCTCCAATGATGATGAAAAAATGAGGATGTCATCCAGGTATACCACTACGAATACGTCAAGAAAGTCCCGGAAGATGTCGTTTACTAGATGCTGAAAGGTGGCCGGGGCGTTACAGAGCCCAAACGGCATGACTAAGTATTCGTAGCAGCCAAAACGGGTTCGGAAGGCCGTCTTCCACTCATCCCCCTCTCTGATGCAGATGAGGTTATAGGCCCCTCTCAGATCCAATTTAGAGAAGACCGAGGCCGACCCAAGTCTTTGGAATAATTCCGGGACCAGAGGCAAGGGATAACGGTTCTTAACCGTGATCTTGTTGAGATCCCTGTAGTCCATGCAGGGTCTCAAGGATTTATCCTTCTTTTCAATGAAGAATATCCCGGCACCGGCAGGAGAAGTAGACGGGCGGATAAACCCCTTTTTTAAGTTGTTTTCCAGGTAGGCCTTAAGGGCTGCCAGCTCCAGCTCGGAGAGGGGGTATATCCTGCCGAAAGGCACCTCTGACCCTGGGAGTAGCTCAATGGGGCAGTCATAAGGTCGGTGTGGAGGCAAGGCATCCACTCCCTTCTTGCTAAAGACATCTAAGAACTCGTGATACTGTGCAGGGACTGCCAGGCGGGTTTCCGTATCAGGATCCGGACAGGGTGCCGTGAGGGCAAGACCCGTAGGCTGTGGGAAGCAGTGGAGACGGCAATAGGGAGATGGGAATTGCACGCTGCCAGTGACCCAATCAATTTGCGGGCAGTGGGCCCAGAGCCAAGGAAGCCCGAGGATGAAAGGACTCAGCGGGGATGCGATGGCATCCAGTATTAGCAACTCTGAATGACCATTAGGAGTACTGGCTGGAATGGGGATGGTCTCGTGAGTCACCGTACCCGAACTGATGGTGGACCCGTCGGCCAAGCGAACAGTCATTTCGGCTAGAGAGGAACCTGGTGCTGGTTGCAAAGGTCAGGTCCATAAAACAACTGCAGGCCCTAGAGTCTATGACTGCCCGGACTGGGATGTCTCCCCCTGGCAGCTGTAGGGTAATAGAGAGCGTCAAATGGGCTGTCGGGCTGAACATGGACAGGACCTCCGTCTTGACGGGGTAGGGTCTCCTAGGCCGCTTGGCAAGGCAGGTCCAAACCCTGTGCCCGGCAGCACCACAATATAGGCACAGGTCATGGGCCCTGCGATTCAGTCTCTCCTCAGAAGTGAGGCTTGGGCGCCGGTGGGTGACCTGCCTTTCTGATCTACACTCCTGTAGTCGGCGGTCAATCTGGATGACCAGATCCGTTAAAGCGGTCAAAGTTGGGGGAACTCCTATGCGGGCTAGCTCGTCCTTAAGGGAGTCGGACAGGCCCAATCGAAATGGAAGCAGAGGGCAGCAGAGTTCCAGGTGGTGTCGGCACCCCAGCGCCGGAATTCTGCCACATAATCTTCCACCGGGCGGCCGCCCTGCTTGAGCGCATGAAGCATGGCTTCGGCTGTGGCGGTCTGGTGCAGGTCATCATGCAGACGCACCATGGCCCTGAAGAAGTCTGCTATAATGGTGGTATCAGGGGACTTATCTTCCAGAAGTCGGTGAGCCCAGGCCTGGGGTCTGTCTCGGAGGAGTGAGATGGCCAGTCCAACCTTGGTGGCTTCTCGGGAGAAGGTGCTGGGCTGGAGAGCGAAGTACAATTCGCAGGTGCTCCGGAACACCCGGAACTTCTTGCGGTCCCCTGCGAACCGTTTGTGTAAGGGTACCTCGGGTTCGGTAGAGTGATGAGGGTGTGATCAGGAAGTGGGTTGGACCCCAATGTGGGTGGTGTGGTGAGCTCCTGGACTTGGCTTTCCAGCCACAGGTAGTCATCGTGCAGAGCCTTCACCACCCGAGTAAGGCCGGCCAGGTGAATACAGAGTTCATTCGTTGGAGAGGACCCCTGCGCAGGCTCTGACATGGCTGTCTGATACTGTCACGTACCTGGTGGATGAGTCTGGCTTATGCAGTGGGTAACCTCCCTTACGACCCTGACTCGGGAACCCCTGGTAGAGTAGACAGGTGGCTCAGGAGTGCAGGATGGCACGAGGGTCGGACTGGGTCACTGGTGTTGATAGGAGACGCATTAGCTGCCATGAAGTGTATTTTGGCAGGATTTTCTCTAACATTTGGGTTCCATGGGTTCCCCATCTATCACCTTAACATTTTCTCTGGCTCTAATGAGGGCGATATTGCGTGGTTGTTCTGTACAGAAATCCTCTCTTGGGACCTCTAAGTCAGGTACCACATTCTGCTCACTCTCACAGTCAGGGTCAAAGACGTTTTCTGGGTCATTAGCCACCAGCTGGGAGCCATCTTCCAGCTCCTCTGGCTCCCCCAGCCATTACAGGAAAAGGAAGAGAGTTTCCTTCTTCTTTGGTCCTGCCACCAGTCTCCCCTTCCATTTGGCAAAAAGGGTCTGGTGAAGAGTTCCCATGCTTCCTCAGCAGGGGGAATTCTTTCCCCCAGACTTTCTTTTACAAAAGGTTTATTGATAGACAAACCAACATAGTCAAAAAAAAAATTGGACGGTTACATCACGTAATGATCTAATATAAAGCAAACGACAAGGACAAATAGTCATATAAAAAGGTAACACAGATCCGGGTATCACTTAAAGTGGAATCCTAGTATTCCAGATATCAATTAACATATGAGGGTGTCCGTTGCAGCCAGTCTGGGTGAACTGGAGGGCATAACAAGTCTGGAAGGGGTAACTAACAACTGTTATGCCAAGCTTAGCTAAGCAACTATGAACATAGCCTAGAATTTCTCCATCGAGGAGGACAAACATAACATTGCCTGCATTGCAGGTATCGTGGTAACCATCCTAACCAGGACGATGCCTGGCGGCTTCATAAACTTATAGGCGAGCATTTAAGTCATACTGAACGGGCAAAGTAGAGGGAAAAAGGAGAGCGAGAGAGGAGTTGGAGTAGAGAGGTAGGGAATAGGTGAAGAGAAAGTAAAGTAGGGGAAAGGAAAAGAAAGAAGGGAAAAGGGGAAAGTGAGTCCACGGGGAGTGCGTCAGGGGACTTCTAAAGTGAAAGAAGTGTTTTATCGAACCGAGAGGGTTGGGAATAGGCGATCCATGGCTGCCAAACCCCAAGAAATTTGTTGTGGGTGTCTGATAGAATAACCGTCAGCTTCTCATTCACCATAACATCATTCATGCAATATTTAACAGCCTTGAAACTCAGCATTGGTGTCGTCCAAGATTTGGCAATAGTTAATTTAGTTGCAGTAAAAAGATGTTGGGCCAGTTGTCGTTCTGGGCATTACAGTCCGACAATTGGCTTGCCCAGAAGGGCTTCATAAGGATCCCGTCTAAGATTAACATGAAACAGATTTAGAAGAAGAACATAGATTCTGACCCATAGCGTGCACAACCTCGAGCATGACCACCAAATATGAGTCATGGAGCCCTCCTGTGAACATCCTCGGAAACAGAGGGGAGAGTAATTAGGGATAAAGCGAGCCAGTTTAGCCGGTGTATAATGCCACACCTGTACAGAACTTTGTACTCATTTTCCAAGATAAGGACATTCCTGGAACACTTAGAAAGTGCTATGGTCATAGTTTGCTAGTCTTCCGGATCTAATTGTTTCCTGAATTCCTTCTCCCATTGGATGTGATAAGATCTCAGCGGAGGCTTTTTTGCCGAAATTATAGCTGAGTATACCAAAGATATAGTACCCGCAGCATGAGGTCTGGTCCTGCAAAAGCTCTCAAAAGGTGTCAGGGTATATGGGGTTGGGCAGGATTTGATTAACTGCTGGAGAAAGTGCCTAAGCTGCATATAACTAAAGTATTCCCGCAAAGGAATATCATAAGAGGAGCGCAAGGTATCAAACGTTAATATCCTGGTTGGAGAGAAAACCAGTGTACGTCAGTGAAACCGTTCGCAGTCCACCATGTATACTGTGCTGGATTATCTTGTCCTGGGGGGAATGATGGGCAATGGAGGAGCTTTAAAAGAGGGAGATGTGGGGAGATCAGGCCCGCAGAGTATTTGACTGAATCCCATAATCTCAGGGAAAGGGCCAAACATGGGCTCAGTGTTGGCGGGCGGTGGGCAGGGTGGAGCCAGGGTAAAGAGGAGATCGGAATAGGGTCAGAGTCCATTACATCTATTGTGGCCCAAAGTGGCAGTTGGTAAGTTTCATGGAGATGGGAGAGTGGTGCAATATATGCTGCTACGTAATGTGCTTGTAAGTTGGGGGCCGAAAGGCCACCATTAATCCTTCTAGCATACAGGATTTGCTTATTAATCTGAGGACGGGCGGATCCCCAAATACATTGTAGAAGTTTCCGCTGATGAATGCGGAGTATATGTGGGGGGACTGAAATGGGCAGAAGTCTAAAGAAATACAATAGTTTTGGAAGGTAGGTCATACGAACCGCAGTTATCCTGCCAAACTAAGAGAGTGGTAAGTGGAACCAGGCGGAGAGCATATCAGATAGCCGTTTAACCACTTCCAAACCAAGCCTGTTTTTTGGGTTCGGTGGTTACGAGTTAAAAACAGGCTTTTTTTGCTATAAAATTACTTAAGAACCCCCAAACATTATATTTTTTTTCCTAACACCCTAGAGAATAAAATGGCGGTCATTGCAAAACTTTTTGTCACACCGTATTTACGCAGCGGTCTTCCAAGCATGCTTTTTTTTTTTAATAAATTCCTTTTTTTAGTAATAAAAAAATAAGAAAACCGTAAAGTTAGGCCAATTTCCATATTGTGAAAGATAATGTTACGCTGAGTAAAATGATACCCAACATGTCATGTGTCCGCTCGCGAAATGGCGACAAACTTTGCAACTTAAAAATCTCCATTGGCGAAGTTTAAAAAATTCTACAGGTCAGCAGTTTTGACTTACAGAGGAGGTCTAGTGCTAGAACTATTGCTCATGCTCTAACGATCGCGGCGATACCTCACATGTGTGGTTTGAACACCGTTTTCATATGTGGGCGGGACTTACGTATGTGTTCGCTTCTGCACGCAAGCTCGGCGGAACGGAGCGCTTTAAATTAGTTTTTTTTAATTTATTTTGCTTTTTACTTTTTATTTTTACACTGTTCTTTTTTTAAAAAAAATGTATCACTTTTAGTCCTATTACAAGAAATGTAAACATTCCTTGTAATAGAAAAAAGCAAGCCAGGACCAGTAAAATGCAAAAAAAAAAAAAAAAACATAAAAATTTGAAAAAAACGACAGCCCAAAAAAAAAAAAAAAGGGGCCCTTTAATACCGTTGGGCGGAACTGACTCCTGACGTCATTTACGCC
>BLSH010226958.1:1753730-1764713 GCA_018402905.1 Glandirana rugosa
TCTTTGGTGACAAAGACCTTCTCTTAAGGTGTAAGCGTGACGAGAATGGCATTTCTTTGGGGATGCGTAGAATTCCAATTTGGCGGAAAGAAAGTAAGAGTCACTTACCGGCGCACAGAAGAACAAAAGGGAACGCCACTTATCATAACGGGGATATCGCCCCAGTGGTCAGCGAATGTGGAATTCTCTTCCAGAAACAGTGGTTTCTGCTGGTAGTATAGATAATTTAAAAAAACTATTAGATGCACACCTAAGGGACCACAACATTGGGGGATATACAACATAACACTGGCATAAAAAAAACACACACATGGGTTGGACTTGATGGACTTGTGTCTTTTTCCAGCCTCACTGACTATGTAAAAAAAAAACCATAGTTACCGTTTTTTTTTTCAAATGTTCGTTTTTTTTCATTTATTTTGCAAAAAAAAAATAATACCACCAAAATTTAGTTTGGGTACAGTGTTGCATGACTGTGCCACTGTCATTCAAAGTGTGGCAGCGTTGAAAGCTGAAAATTGGCCTGGGCAGGAAGGGGGTAAAGGTGCCCAGTATTGAAGTGGTTAAAGCAGAACTCCACCCAAAAGGGAAAGTTCCGCTTTAAGTCCTCCTCCCCTGCCATTTTTTTGGGGGGGGAGTGGGTACCTAGTTTTGACAGGTACCCGCTCCCAGTTCGGATCAACTAGAAGTTCTCCTCTCCCCCTCCCCGCAGTCTTCTGGGACACAAGACAGGCCCAAAAAAACTGCAGGACCATCAACAATGTGCAGCCGGCTATGAAGCTAAAAGCCGCATAGCCGGCTGCCCACAGTTAGCATGCCGGTGTAGGGAACCTGAAGGCTAGTGAGGAACTAACCCTGGTGAGGATGGCGCTGGATCCCTGGACAGGTAAGTGTACTTTTAGGACTTGTAGCTGCTGACCCTTATTTAATTTTTAGTGTGAACCTCCTTTAAGTAAAGACAAAGTTACTGCGGAATATACAGGTCCAGAGCAGAAATGTAAAAATTGCTCTGATCCATAGGAGGTGAACCGGTATAAGAAGCAAAGTAGTTAAACCTTTTCGTTAATATGAAAATACTTCCTAAGCCTTGCACAATAAAGTTCTTGGTAAAGAGGATTGTACAATCAGATTGTTACTAATATGCTGCGACTGAGAGGCAAAAATAATTTACATTTCTCAGTAGCAAATGAATATAATTGGCCAGACCAAACACTAAATTAACCCGTTTTTGGAAACAACAGAAGCTTTGCTGCACCAAACCAGGTGCAGGCCCAGGAGTTGATCCCCATTCAGCTGTTTCACTTGTCAAGTAGAAATTAACAGTCTGCACAATCATGTATAAAATCAAAAACAGTTGCGCTTATGAGTGATAAAGTAAAATAAAATAAAATAAGCAATCATATATGTGACCAAATGATATAGGTGAAAAAATAAATATGCATAAAGTCCAACAATAAATACATGTGCAGCAAGTGGAATATCTCCTTAGTGAATAACCACACACTAAAAAAAGAAGGAAAAAACTGATGACATGATAGTCCCAAAAACGAAAAAAAACAGAATAAAAAGTCCAACACCATGTAGTAGTGAAATGATGTATGTGGGATAATGATTATGGCATTCAGATCCACCCAAAAAGAGAGAGATGAGCCGCCACCGATGATATGTACACCTCTAGGTGAATAAAGGGTACCCTTACCGGAGGGAGTGGACTCACTATTTCTAGTAAGTCATCAGCGCTGGCAGAAAATAACCCTCTGCGGGGTATAACACCAGGTTGGTTCGTCTCTTCCTAATGGTAGGGTAACTGCAGTAGAAGCAGCCTCTCTCCAGTCACACAGCTCGCAAGTTACACATATAGCATCTGCTGTTGTCCCAGATGAGGCTTTAGCAGCCTTCATTAGGAAGAGACGAACCAACCTGGTGTTATACCCCGCAGAGGGTTATTTTCTGCCAGCGCTGATGACTTACTAGAAATAGTGAGTCCAGCGCTGATGACTTACTAGAAATAGTGAGTCCACTCCCTCCGGTAAGGGTACCCTTTATTCACCTAGAGGTGTACATATCATCGGTGGCGGCTCATCTCTCTCTTTTTGGGTGGATCTGAATGCCATAATCATTATCCCACATACATCATTTCACTACTACATGGTGTTGGACTTTTTATTCTGTTTTTTTTTCGTTTTTGGGACTATCATGTCATCAGTTTTTTCCTTCTTTTTTTAGTGTGTGGTTATTCACTAAGGAGATATTCCACTTGCTGCACATGTATTTATTGTTGGACTTTATGCATATTTATTTTTTCACCTATATCATTTGGTCACATATATGATTGCTTATTTTATTTTATTTTACTTTATCACTCATAAGCGCAACTGTTTTTGATTTTATATATTGTTTAGGTGTTATTATCGCACTTTATGTTGCTGCTACATTTGTGATTTAAAGCGCAATACTGTTCTTTCTTTTTTGCACAATCATGTAGACCATGATTAAGCCATTTGAGGGGTGAAACGCATTTTAGTGGGAGGTAGGCAAGCAAGGCTAAATGTTGTGAATCCTCTATTATATTAAAACTGGTTATACAGTGCTAACAGTGAAGAATTCTTTAACATATTAATAGTAAAAAGGTCATAAAAATAAAGCAAATGGAAGGCGCGCACACTTAGTGCATTACCATAAATAATTTAACCAGTTAACAACCGGCCCATAGACAAAATACGTCTACAGGGCGGTTGTTTAACTCTGGGAGGACGTACATTGACGTCCTCCCAGAATCGCGCTTCCCACACGCCCCCCTAGGGCGTGCACAAGGGAACATCCGTGACCGCATCACGGATCGCTGTGAGCGGCCTTTTCACCAAATGATGGAGCGATCACATGTAAACAAGCCAGCGCTTCCGCCGGCTTTTCTCTCTCCTCTCCACACCGATCGGTGCAGTGTGAGAGGAGAGAGGGGGGAGAGAGGACGTAATGCCCACAGCGATGCTAAGTGACAGTGGGGGACAGGCTGCACCCCCCACCATCCATCCACACCCACCACCCACCCAGCCATCCTCACCCCATCCATCCACCACCCACCCAGCCATCCTCACCCCATCCATGCTCACCCACCCAGCCATCCTAATCATCATCTGTGCTCATCTATCCCCAGCCATGGCTCATTTGTGCCTCATTCATGCTCATCCATACCACATCAGTTCTCATCCGTGACACATCCGTGCCACTACAGTGCCCATCCATGCCACTACAGTGCCCATCTGTGCTACTACACTGCCCATCTGTGCTACTACACTGCCCATCCGTGCCACTACAGTGCCCATCCATGCCACTACAGTGCCCATCCATGCCACTACACTGACCATCCGTGCCCCTACACTGCCCATCTGTGCCACTACACTGCTCATCCGTGCCACTACACTGCCTATCCGTGCCACTATAGTGCCTATCCATGCCAACACAGCGCCTCACAATAGTGTAAAAGGTAGTCAAATTCGATTTGAAATGTATGCCCCTAAAACACCTGACGGTGCTCCCTGCATGTTGGGCCTCTGTATGTGGTCAAGCTGTGTAAAAGTGTCACACATGTGGTATCGCCATACTCAGGAGGAGTAGCAGAATATTTTGTGGGGTGTCATTTTTTGCTATGTACGATTTGTGTGTTAGAAATATTGTATAAATGGACAACTTTGTTTAAAAAAAAAAAAAAAAAAAAAAAAAGCGTTTTAATTTTCTTTCCACATTTTCCAAAAAATTGTGGAAAAAATGACATGTTCAAAAGACTCATTATGCCTCCTAGAATATACATTGGGGTGTTTACTTTCCAAAATGGGGTCATTTTTTGGGCGTTTCCATTGTCCTGGTGCTCCAGGACCTTCAAAAGTGCAAGAGGTAGTCAAGAAAGGATATGTGTAATTTATGCTCCTAGATCGCCTGATGGTGCTCCCTGCATGTTGGGCTTCTGTATGTGGCCAGGCTGTGTAAAAGTCTCACACAGGTGGTATCGCCATACTCAGGAGGAGTAGTAGAATGTGTTTTTGGGTGTAATTTGTGGTATGCATATGCTGGGTGTGAGAAATAACCTGTTAACATATGACAATTTTGTGGGAAAAAAAGAAAAAAAATCTTCATATTGCAAAGAATTGTGGGAAAAAATTACAACTTCAAAAAATTCACCATGCCTCTTACTAAATACCTTGGAATGTCTACTTTCCAAAAAGGGGTCATTTGGGGGGTATTAGTACTTTCCTGGCTTGTTAAGCCTCGTACACACGGGACGACGTATACAACAGGTCGTGTGAACCACCATTGTATGCGAAATTGATCGTTCGTATGCGCGATTAGAACAGCCGACATACGACGGTCGTACAAGGGGAGTTGTATGAGCAGACTAGAAAACTTGGTCGTACCAACAAGCGGTCAAACAACCGTTGTATCGTGTGTACAGAGCAGTTGGTACAACAAGTTGTATTGTGCAAAACAAGCATGTTCAGAAATCAGGAACAGCCGGATGCTAATTAAATGCACCTGAATGTTCTTTCTGTGGTCGTACGATCGTGTAGTGCAGTCAGTATGCAAGTTACATTATCCAAAATACGATTTGAGGCGATCGTACGTACGATTGTCGTCCCGTGTGTACGAGGCTTTAGGGTCTCAAGAAATGAGATAGGCCATCAATACATCAGGTGTGATCAATATTCAGTGATTGACACCATAGCTTGTAGACTCTATAACTTACACAAGGACCAAATAATATACACAATTTTTTTTTTTACCAAAGATATGTAGCAGTATAAATTTTGGCCAACATTTATGAAGAAAAATTACTAATTTGCAACATTTTATAACAGAAATTAAGAAAAATTCATTTTTTACAATATTTTCGGTCTTTTTTAATTATAGCGCAAAAAATAAAAAACCCAGCGGTGAATACATACCGCCAAAAGAAAGCTCTATTTGTGTGAAAAAAGGATGCAAATTTCATATGGGTACAGTGTTGCATGACTGTGTAATTGCCATTCAAAATGTGAGAGCACTGAAAGCTGAAAATTGGTCAGGTTGTTAAGGGGTTTAAGTGCCCAGTGGTCAAGTGCTTAATGGAACTAGTTAAAATTAATACTCACAAAAATTGGTGGCACAGAGCCATAAAGAGACGATAAAAGGTAAAATCAAAACACAAGGCGGGATATAGCTGACGCGTTTCAAGGGCGCACCACCTTCCTCAGAGCTGCGCTAATCTGGACTGCCTAACCGAGCGGTATATATGAAAAAATGACCAACAATGGAGAAAGGTAGTTTGATCAATTTGCCAATTAGCAATCATTAATTAACCAATTAATTTGGGTGGGTAAACAGGAATGCCCTGGGATGACAAACACAAACACAAAAAAAAAAAAAAGATATGTATGATATAATATAAATACACTTATATCTATGTAAGTTACCAATTACAGATGCATAAAAAAATGTAAATGCATAAAGGAAAAGAAAAAAAATCCCATATAAATAATCATAATCACTCACCCAGGTGTGTCAGTCACCAGCTCTGGGACCATCATGTGCCCTTGGACACAGGAAGTGTGGGGTCCGGAAGTGACGAGGACCCCGCCTACCCGAGCAGTATAGGTGTAAGGGCTCCATATATTGGGGTGATGGAACTCGGGTGATGGAACTCCAGTGAGTCCCCAGGCACATGATGGTCCCAGAGCTGGTGACTGTGACACACCTGGGTAGGTGATTTTGATTATTTATATGGGAATTTTTTCTTTTTGCATTTGCATTTTTTATGCATCTGTAATTGGCAACTTACATAGATATAAGTGTATTTGTATTATATCATACATATCTTTTTTTTTTTTTTGTGTTTGTCGTCCCAGGGCATTCCTGTGTACCCACCCAAATTAATTGGTCAATTAATGATTGCTAATTGACAAATTGATCAAACTACCTTTCTCCATTGTTGGTCATTTTTTCATATATACCGCTCGGTCTGGCAGTCCGGATTAGTGCAGCTCTGAGAAAGGGGGTGTGCCCCCGAAATGTGTCAGCTGTATCCCGCCTTGTGTTTTGATTTTATCTTGTATCGTCTCTTTATGGCTCTGTGCCACCATTTTTTGTGAGTATTCATTTTAACCTTTTAATTCCATTAAATTATTTATGGTAATGAACTAGGTGTGCGTGCCTTCCATTTGCTTTATTATTTAGTTTTCAGTCTCTTTCGGATTACCCCGTCTGTGGAGGGCAGCATCCATCTGGTCTCTTACCCTTTGGTGTTCCGGTTGCCTGTTATGTTGAAGGTCCTTTAGCACTGAATATGTCTATTTTTTTTTTATTTGTTAAAAAGGTCAGGTCTGAGCATGTAGGCCCTTTACAAAATAATCTAGAATGGGTGACTGGGTACAAAGAGAAGGCACATTTATTAAATACTTTCTTCAGCTCTGTGTATACAATGGAGTATGGGGGAGCTCATGTCCATAATGGTATTAGTATTGTCACAGCCACAAATGATCCACAATGGCTCAAAATGGATATGGTCTAGACATATTTAGACAGAATAAAGGTGAATAAAGCACCTGGACCACATGGCATCCACCCACGGATCCTAAAAGAATTGAGCTTTGTTGTTTCCAAGCCATTGCTTCTACTTTTTAGGGACTCTTTAATGATTGGAATAGTACCACTGGATTGGCATAAGGCCAATGTGGTGCCTATATTTAACCACTTCAACACTGAGTACTTTCTCCCCCTCCTGCCCAGACCAATTTTCAGCTTTCAGCGCTGTCGCATTTTGAATGAAACACTGTACCCAAATGAAATTTTCATAATTTTTTCCCCCACAAATAGAGCTTTGTTTTGGTGCCATTTGATCACCTCTGGGGTTTTTATTTTTTGTGCTACAAATAAAAAAAGACTGAATTTTTTAAAAAAAAAAGTCTTTCTTTGTTTCTGTTACAAAACGTTATAAATAAGTAAGTTTTCTCCTTCACTGATGGGCACTGATGAGGCTGCACTGATGGGCACTATTGGCAGTACTGATTGGCACTGATGATGAGGCAATTATATGTGGCACTGATAGCCAGCACTGATGGACACTGATAGGTGGCACTGATAGGCGGCACTGATGGGCACTCATAGGCGGCACTGATAGGTGCACTTGGCCCTAATAGGTGGCACTGATAGATGGTAATGTTCGGTAGCACTGATCAGGAGGCACTGGCAGGGATCACTGATAGGCACAGAGTGCCATCCCTAGTGGGCAGTGTGATATCACGTGCGAGACGCACCAAGCTAGCACCATTTTGTTCAGACGACGCCATGACAGTTTTAACCTAACACCCAGTGCAGAATACCTCACACACCCCCTCCTCACTGTTCCGTGTGGAATTCCAAAAAGTCACTTTAAATACATTTTTATCTTGGCCTAGCAGAAACAGACATCCTGGCTCATGTAGCTGCCTATAAAATCTACCGAGCCAGGCATCAAAGAGGCTCAAAATTTACGAGGGTCGTAAACAGGCACACAGAGCACAGAGACCTCCCAGCGACCCCTACCTCATGCCTAAAACTTAAAGAAATATACCCACAGTTCATAACTCCAGATAGGAACATGACATATTAATAACACGTGTATATCTCTATGCGGGAAGGCATACCGATTTAAACTAACTTAAACATTGATGTATTCACTTATAAGGGAACCCACGAATAGTTTATCCTCTTCCCAGGGTCACAGAAAGCGACAAGGCTGTCATGTTTAGACTTGTTGGAATGCAAAATTCATACTGGACTATAATTAATCAGTTTCAAGAATGTACCTTGTACATATTGGCAAATATGAATATTGGTACAGAAATTGTGTATTAGGGAAGATTGTTATTCCACGGTCCACTCTGGACAGCCAACGGGCCCTCTTTACCCATGTGAGTGATCAGGGGAATACGGCCCCACCCCTTTTCACCCAGAGAAAAAGGGAATGCGAAGGACAGCTCTGAGTTCTCACCTTACCATCAAAGAACGAACATCTGAGAACCCATGGACTCATCATCGAACCTCTGATTACGTACATTTAAATGCAAGTAACTCTCCCCTTCCATTCTGTTTTATCTCTTTGCTGCTGTGTATTATGTCTCTTATTGCTTGTAACATCATTTTTCTGTAAATATTTTACTGCACCCAAACTTGACCTTTTCATTACTAAACCTTATTCTGAAAAGTGTTAATCTGGTCCCTAATGCTCTTAATGCAAGCTGTAACAAATTTGTTCCTTAGAAGAGTGCTACTGTTTAACTGGTTCCCTACCGAGTCATTGTAAAATGACGTCGGCAGGAACCCTTCCTCAATCCGGGAGGACGTCATATGACGTCCTCCCGGATTGAGGAAGGGTTCCTGCCGACGTCACATGATGTAAACAAACCACGATAACAAGCTGTTACCGGGTCATGTGTGAGAGGGAGATTGCGGTAACAGCTTGTTACCGCCTAGTGTACACACCAAGCACACTGATTCCCCACGTAATAAAGAGGACCTGTCACCACCCCATCAAAGTACCTGTCACAGCCTATCAGAGTATCTGTCACCTGTTCATCAAAGTACCCGAGTACCTGTCACCTGTCCATCAAAGTACCCGAGTACCTGTCACCTGTCCATCATAGTATCTGAGTACCTGTCACAGCCCATCAAAGTACCAGAGTACCTGTCACCTGCCCAAAGTACCCGAGTACCTGTCACCTGTCCATCATAGTATCCGATTACCTGTCACCTGCCCATCAAAGTACCCGAGTACCTGTCACCAACCCATCTGAGTACTCAAGTATCTGTCACCATCCCATCTGAGTACCCAAGTACTTGTCACCAGCCCATCAGAGTAACCAAGTACCTGTCACCAGCCCATCAGAGTACCTGTCACCTGCCCATCAAAGTACACAAGTACCTGTCACCAGCCCATCAGAGTACCCGAGTGCCTGTCACCAACCCATCTGAATACCCGAGTACCTGTCACCAACCCATCAGAGTACCCAAGTACCTGTCACCAACCTATCAAAGTACCCGAGTACCTGTCACCAGCTCATCAGAGTACCCGAGTACCTGTCACCTGCCCATCAGAGTACCCGAGTACCTGTCACCTGCCCATCAGAGAACCTGAGTATCTGTCACCAGCCCAAAGTACCCGAGTATCTGTCACCAGCCCATCAGAGCACCCGAGTACCTGTCACCTGCCCATCAGAGTACCCAAGTGCCTTTTACCAGTCCATCAGATTACCCGAGCACCTGTCTCCAGCCCATCATAGTACCTGAGTACCTATCTGCAGTCCATCAGAATACCTGAGTACCTATCTGCAGCCCATCAGAGTACCCCAGTACCTATCTGGAGCCCATGCCTCATAGAATATACCGCGGGTGTTTGCTTTCCAAAATGGGGTCATTTTGGGGGTAATTCCACTGTCCTGGCGCTCCAGGGCCTTCAAAAGTGTGAAAAGTAGGAATGAAATTTTATGTGTAATTTATGCTCCTAGAACGCCTGACGGTGCTCCCTGCATGTTCGGCCTCTGTATGTGGCCAGGGTGTTAAAAAGTCTCACACGTGCTATCGCCATACTCTGGACGAGTAGCAGAATATATTTTGGGGATTCATTTTTGCTATCTACATGCTGTGTGTTAGATATATCTTATAAATTGACCACTTTGTGTAAAAATAAAAGCATTTTCATTTTCTTTCCACATTTTTCGAACACTTGTGGAAAAGAAATGAACCATTCAAAAGACTCATATTGCCTCACAGAATATACATTGGGGTGTTTTCTTTCCAAAATGGGATAATTCTATTGTCCTGGTGCTCCAGGGCCTTCAAAAGTGTAAAAGGTCGTTAGTAGAGTTGAGCGAACCCGAACTGTAAAGAACGGGTCCATACCGAACTTTGGGGTGTCCGTTGCACGGACCCGAACATTTGAAAAAAAGTTTGGGTTTGGGTTCTGGTATGTGATTCCACCTGTTGAATAGCTGCAGGGCAGCCCATCAACAAGCGTTTCACTGATTTGCCCTTAGAAGCCATCACAGCCATGCCTACTAATGGCATGGCTGTGATTGGCCAGTGCATCATGTGACCCAGCCTCTTTATAAGCTGGAGTCACTTAGTGCTGCATGTCACATGCTCTCTGGCTAGTGTAGGGAGAGGATGCTGCCGGCGCTGTGAGGGACAGATTGCAGATATAATAACATCTCATCCTGCATTACAGAACGATCTGATTGTGGACTAGGTAGAGATTACTACTACTACTGCTTTGAGGGACAGATTGCAGATATAATAACATCTCATCCTGCATTACAGAACGATCTGACTGGACTAGGTAGAGTCTACTTCTTAGAGGGATAGATTATTGTTCTAAAATCATCTCCTAGTTCTATAGGGTCAGGTTCCTGCTGTTGCTGTAAGGGACAGATTATTGTTCTATAATCATCGCCTACTCCTATAGGGTCAGGTTCCTGCTGTTGCTGTAAGGGATAGATTATTGTTCTAAAATCATTGCCTACTCCTATAGGGTCAGGTTCTTGCTGTTGCTGTAAGGGACAGATTATTGTTCTAAAATCATTGCCTACTCCTATAGGGTTAGGTTCCTGCTGTTGCTGTAAGGGAGAGATTATTGTTCTATAATCATCCCCTACTCCTATAGGGTCAGGTTCCTGCTGTTGCTGTAAGGGACGGATTACTCCTTTTGCAGCCCTCTAGCACTTGCCAGGACTTTTTTACAGCCATTTTTGTGCCGAAAAGTTTGGGTCCCCATTGACTTTAATGGGGTTTGGGGTCAAGTTCGGTACGGAACCAGAACTTTTTCGCAAAGTTCGGCCGGACCCGCTGAACCCGCACATCCAGGTGTTCGCTCAACTCTAGTCGTTAGGAAATTAGATGTGAAATTTCTGCTCCTAGAATGCCTGACAGTGCTCCCTGCATGTTGGACCTCTGTACGTGGCCAGGGTGTGAAAAAGTCTC
>BLSH010226958.1:1791833-1813439 GCA_018402905.1 Glandirana rugosa
GACGAATGTACGAACATTTAGTAAAAGAACAAAAAAAAGATTGTTACTATTATTAAGTTAAATGTTTTGTGTTAATGTATGTTTTAAAGAGAATTAGAATTGCATAATCAACTAATTGACGAATTGTTGGCGAGATATCTGTTTACTGCAGATGTCTCGCCAACGAATTAAGACCCTCCTGCAGATAACTGCAGGAGGGTCTTAGCGCCAAGGGCGCGCGGGGGACCCCGCGCGTGTGCCCTTGTAGGCACTGGCAGCCCAGGCCCCCTGGGCTGACTAGTGCCTAGCACTAGGGGCGCGCGGGAACCGCGATTCTGGGAGGACGTCAATAGACGTCCTCCCAGAATTAAGCAACCGCTCTGTAGACGTCATTTGTCTATAGAGCGGTTGTTAAGCAGTTAATCAACTAATACGTTAAGATTAAGAGAAATTTTGTATGTAATTGTGTTTTGTAAATTGAATTATTATCATTGTTAGAAAAAAAACAAGAAAATGATTTACAAGCATGTAAGCAGAGATCTTTTTACCCAGTAATGGGACCCAGACATTATTAACAAATAAATAAGAAAGGGCCACCGGCAAAAAAAAAAAAAAGAAATTCTGTCCTAGATCCTTTATATAAAGTCTGGGACATTGGAGGACAGGCAGCAGCATATTTGAGAACTTTCCAATGATAAAAAAACTGACAAATACTGATAAGTACAGTATGTGTAAGGTCAGAACATCACTGGTGAATAAATGTATCTGGTTCTCGGTACATCTGAGGATTGATTCCTCTGGGTTTTGGTTATATGTAAAAACATGGCTATCAAGCCTTGAATAAAACTAAAAAGAGAATATCAGATCCTATGCCATCACTGTATTAATACAGAGTAGTAATATCTTTACCCCAGTCATAGGCTCTGATACTGAGGGCAGCAGAGAGATAACAATACATACAGAAGCTGGCACACCAACAGGCACCAAGAGACAAGAGATGTCTTTAGAAAGATACCATTTAGTAATGCCTTACAGTCTTTTAATGATCATTTTAATAGAAGAAACCAACATTTGTAGTACAGGCAGTCCCCGGGTTACAAACAAGATAGGGTCTGTAGGTTTGTTCTTAAAGTGGTTGTCAACTTGTGACAACCACTTTAACCTACAGGTAAGCCTATGATAAGGCTTACCTGTAGGTGCACTGCATATTTCCTAAACATGTACGGTTCAGGAGATATGCAGTGTTGAAGCTGTGCCGACGTCACGTTCCTCCACTGCGACCATGCCATGACTGGTGGCTAAGTCGGATGCCCTTGCGAAGCTAGAGAAATACCGCCGCCATGAGAACCCGTCGGAGCAAGATGGCGCTGACTGGCTGGAGGGACAGGCCGTGGCGGGAGGCGATACAGACAGAGTTCTGGGGCTATATCCAACCTGCAAAAAATCCTCACTACCACGCTGACCACCAAAATAGAGGAGGTAAAGATTGATATTTCTTTGCTTAGACAAGACTTCCATAAATTGCGTGACAGGGTGAGAACGGCAGAGACTAGGTTGGGGGAGGTAGAAGATGCTATACCACCATTGCAGACATCTACTGACTAAATGCAAGTACAAATTAACCAGCTCATTGCCAAACAAGATGATATGGAGAACAGGCTGAGGAGATGCAATCTCCGCTTCATTGGTCTCCCTGAAGGGACAGAAGGCAAAGATCCAACATCCTTTCTGGAGAAGCTACTGATTAATGCATATGGCAGAGAGGCCTTCTCCCCCACCTTAGCGGTTGAAAGAGCACACCGCATGCCTGCCAGACCCCCACCGCAGGGTGCACCTCCCAGAACCTTTATAGCTGAATTCCTCAATTATAAAGACAGAGATGCTGTGCTTTGCCTGGCCAGAGAAAAAGGCAATATACCGCTGGGGAATGTAAAGGTGGCAATATTTCTTGACTTTTCAGCTGATGTACAGCGCAGACGCCAGACATTCACAGAGGCTAAACGCCGCCTGAGGATCAAACACATCAAGTATTCTATGCTTTTTCCCGCGAGGCTCAGGGTGGAGGATGAAGGGAAAGCCCACTTCTTTGAAGACCCAGAGGCAGTGATATCCTGGCTGGAGCATAGAGAAAACAACAACGAGACTGCTAGGAGACCCTCAGACTGACCATAATATCCAACCTGCCATAACCAATATGGGGTCACAACTGCTTTGGGACCGGCAAAAATTGCATTACCAGGTTTTAGTGGTGCGACCTCCTGTATACACCTCCTTTGGGTGTCCCATAAAGAGGTGTGATACTCATTCTACTTCACAAGGAGACCTATGGTGTTCTGACATACACTCAGGATCTAAAAATCCTTTTTTGTTAAAATTCACCTGATAGAGGGAAATTTTCAACGTTCATATGATTTGTGTTCCCATACCTCTTTTTTACTTTTTGTGATTTCTCTCTCCTCATCTCCTGTAATAGACTGCACAGAGGCTACCTACTCCCGGAGACAATGTTGTCTGTTCAGCGAAGTTTCGCCCACCAAGTTTACAGGAACCATGTTAGCATATTCTGTGACTACCGCCAGGGGCCACTGTTGGCCCTTTCTACCATGCGTACGCATCTTCTTGCCTGCCTACGTCAGATTCAGATGTGGCACGCGGGTGGAGGTGTCGGGTATGGCCGGCAGGTTCCGGTATATTACATGCAACTGATAGATGTCATAATCTGCAACACGGATTCCCATGTTATGTTAGGGGTCAAGGCTCGCACCGGTTGGGGTTGGTGTGGAGCAGGGCGGGGAGAATTATTGCCTACTGTATGGCACACGGTACTGTAACTCTTAATTATTCAATGTATGGCTTTGAACACAGGTACAACATGATTTCTATATTTTATGGGAATGGTCTTGGTGGTCCTGCCCCTCAGTGCTTAAATTGGAGATTCTCCTATCTGCGTCAGTATGATGGAGTTGGGGGACTTTTACCTCTACAAATTCTAATATGCACGTGAAGTTCCTAACGTGGAATGTCAGGGGGCTGGGGGACAGGATCAAGAGATCATCGGTCTTGTAATTTCTGCAAAAACAACATGCTGATGTTATTATACTTGTTGAAACACATTTATTGGGCGGCCTTCAGAAGGCTCTTAAATGCTCTTGGATAGGGTGGACGTATCACTCGATTTTTACAACTCATGCTAGGGGAGTTTCTATACTAGTAGCCAAAGCGTTGCATTTTGTACTTCACAAAGTGGTTTCGGACCCCATGGGTCAATTTATCTTTTTACATGCAGTAATATACGGGGAACCATTTTTGATAATAGCAGTTTATATTCCTTCCCCCTTCAGCACCACAGTGCTCAAGGCGGGATTTGAATTCATGAGTAATCATAATGTTGGTCAAATTATATGGTTGGGTGACTTTAATGCTACATTAGACACCTATCTTGATAGACCACAGGAAATCCCCTCATCGTTAGGTGGCCCACACCCTACCAGATTTGCTAAACTCATCTCCTCATTTAACTTGGTTGACTCCTGGAGGCACAAGTATGCACAGAAACGGGCATACTCGTGCTTCTCAACTACCCACAATACGATGTCACGCATTTATTATATCCTGTTATCCCCAATATTGACAACCAGACTGGAGGAAGCATCATTTGGGCCCAGATTACTATCTGATCACAGCCCATACTGGGTCACCCTGGGATTCAACTTACACAAACCACCCAGAACATGGAGGTTAAACCCCTTCTGGCTCTCTCTGCTTCCAGATAACGATGATTTACTCAATGAGTGGAAAACATTCTTCGAGACAAATATACAAACAGCAACTCCAGCAGCAGTATGGGAATCCTTTAAGTTGCATGCCAGAATGACCCTTAGCACACACATCAATAAGGTGAAACGCTCCTCCAGTCTGGCACTTGAACAAGCCATGGAAAAGCTAATGGAGACGGAGCAGCAGTGTCTTGCTGACCCGTCGCCTGCCCAGATGGACTTACTTAAATTACAAACCAGGGTAGTAAACCAGTTGTGCTATGAGAAATCTAAGAGAAAAATATTCTTCTCAAAACAAAAAATGTTTGAACAAGGTGAAAGAGCGGGTAAACTTTTAGCGTTTATGGCTCGCAATGAAGATAAACCCCCTGTTGTTATTTCCCTAAGAGACTCGGGGGGCACTCTGACTGCTGACCCACCTGTGTCACTAACAGGTTTAGGGACTTCTTTCAGGATCTCTACAAATCCACGACCTCTGGGGAGGGAGACGCACTGACACAGTTCCTGGAAGGGAACACACTACCACAATTGACTACTACACAGGTTGATATGCTTGAGGCGCCCTTGACCGTTGACGAAATCGCAGATGCTGTTACATGTTTTGCTCGCTCCAAGTCACCGGGTTCAGACGGTATCCCCATAGAATTTTATTCTCAATATAGCGAATACCTATCCCCTAAATTGTTACAACTCTACAATCATCTGGTGGATACCCGTTGCCTCCTGACATCCATGAGGGAAGCCCTCATAGTTTTGATACCCAAACCGGGCAAAGACCCCACCCTGCCTGATTCATATCGCCCGATATCATTATTGCAAGTAGATATAAAAATCTTGGCAAAGGTCTTGGCCCTACGACTAAACCAAGTTATTCTGTCTTTGATTCACACGGACCAAGCCGGCTTCATGCCAGGTCGTAACACATCCTTTAACCTGCGGAGACTTTTTATGAATCTACAGGCCCCCCATGACAACATAGGCACCAGGGTGGTAATAGCACTGGACACAGCTAAGGCCTTTGACTCAGTAGAATGGCGATATCTCTGGTGTTGCCTAGAGGGCTTTGGCTTTGGCCCCAGGTTCATACGATGGGTACAATTGCTCTATCATGACCCAATAGCGAGAGTAATAGCTAATGGATGGGTATCGGAGGAGTTTAAGCTGAGTCGAGGCACTAGACAGGGCTGCCCACTTTCCCCCCTCTTATATGCATTGGTGGCCGAACCCCTGGCGATTTCGATTAGAGCCATCCCCAAGATTCAGGGACTCACCAAAAGACAGATCACTGAAAAAAATCAGCATGTATGCGGGCGATACATTGTTATATTTGGCTGACTCTGGCCCCTCTCTGCTAACTGCCCTACACACAATTGAAAAATTTGGTGAATTTTCAGGCCTTAGGATTAACTGGGACAAATCATGTATTCTATCCTTAGACAGCTTCCCGCAAGACAGAGAACAAGCAAATCTCCCCCTTCAGCGAACAGATACAATAAAAGACCTGGGGATCCAACTGACTAAAAACCCGACAGACTACATCAATCTAAACATAGAGCCCCTATTTCAGTTAATTAAAAATAAAATCCAAGTATGGTCTCGTTTACCACTAGGGGTAATGGGCCGCATAAACCTTATTAAGATGGTACTCCTACCTAAAATACTGTATATCCTCTGGCACTCCCCTATATATATACCACTTAAATACTTTAAGATTTTTGAAACTCTTCTCAAACCATTTGTCTGGGGCAAAGAAAGACATAAATTACCCTGGCAGATTCTTAAGAATCCCACAAATCTGGGGGGGACAGCCATACCTGACTTTAACTTATACTATGTGGCATCAGAACTCTCTCAGCTATATCACATAGACAAAATAGATAGAGAACGTTTTCTCGAATTACAGTGCCCTACATGGCTTAAGATAACCCAAGATCCAATTTGTGTAATAGCGACAAACCCGGGGGCAGGGGAGGAGGAACGTAACTCCTTGTCTCTGCTCACTCACTACAGACGAATATGGGACATAGCATCAGCGAAGTGTGACATACCCAGAATTAACGACTATACCCCACTCTGGACAGAGACAAAAACAGACGCCTCCCAGAACTTCTATATATACCGGGAGTGGAGGGGTGGGGGGCTAGGGGTCTCATCTATCTACACCAATTCTTGACAGCGGGAAGGTTGAAAAGTTTTCCTGAACTACAAGAAGAATACCATCTCCCTGACCATATGCTCTTTAGATACATGCAGGTCAAACATGCCATAAACGCACAACTGGAGCTACCACTAACACAACAAGCCCCCAACAAGATCATAGAGATTGTCAAGGACTCTGATCATAAAAAACTAATTTCAGACTTTTATAACAGATTACTCACCCCGACAGCGACTAAGCTAGCCTACAACCTAAAAAGCAGGTGGGAACGTACAGTAGGTGAATTGGATGATGAAGAGTGGGATGAGGTCCTTGAAAACTGTAAGATAATATCCCCTAAAATATCCGATAGGTTAACCCAACTATATATTGTACATCAGGCATATATAACCCCAGTGAAGAAGGCCAGGATGCTGGGCAATGACGAGGTCCTCTGCTTGATGTGCACTCAAGAGATAGGCACCTTTTTCCACCTTATGTGGCTTTGCCCGCCTGTCCAAGCATACTGGAAACAGATTGTGTATTTTATCCATGACCGCATGGGCTCCCCAATGACACTCAACCCTAAACAGTGCCTCTTGGGCCTTTATCCTGATGAGGAAATAGACAAATTTACTAAAATCTTTCTACATGAGACTATGTTCATGGCCAGAAAGGTGATAGCTCGCAATTGGATGAGACAGGAACCTCCAAAATTTAACAATTGGATGAGGGAAGTAAACAATACGTTACCCTATAGGAAAATGATATATATAAATAGAGGTTGTCAAACTAAATACAATAAGATCTGGGATCGTTGGCTACAAGCTGCCGACACATGTTGAAGAGGCAGAACTGCCCAAACGTTGATATCTGTTGTAGAACGTCTTAGACTTAATAACTGTATAGACGAGACCAACACTTATGAGACCTGTGGATGATGTACTTGCCAATTTACTTGTGCCTAACATTCACTCTGTAACAATGTCACTGTTCGTATAAGTATTCTGGTGAAAATATACTATGTGCAATCCTGTGTAAATTTGCAAACTTTAATAAATACTGTTGAAGTAAAAAAAAAATAGAACTATCACATAAGGCCTCATGCACACTGTGCTTAAAAAAATGGATTTTATTAAGAACTTACCGTAAAATCCTTTTCTCTGAGTTCATTGACAGACGCAGTCTCTATTCATGACACGTGGGTTATGTACCTTTTCCTAGGAGTAGACTAGGCAGAACGAAAGTTCAGAAAGCAAAGCTGGCAAAAAGTGTGCACCGAGGCCCAAGTAGCCGCCTTGCACACCTGAGACACCGAAGCTTGGTGTCTAAATGCCCAGGAAGTGCTAATCGCCCTGGTGGAATGAGCCGTGACTGGAAAAAGGGGTACTTGGCCCCGTACAGTATACGCATGGGTCACGGTCTGTCTGATCCAACAAGAAACAGTGGCCGACGAAGCCGCCAACCCATCTGTCAGCACAAACTGCGCATCCGACTTCCTAAAAGGAGCCGTAGCTGCCAAATACACCCGCAATGCTCTCACCACATTCAAGGAATGCAGAGCCATCTCCTTAGGGTGAGACGGGTGCGGGCACAAAGAAGGGAGGACAATGCCCTCATTAATGTGAAAAGAGGAGACTACCTTCGGAAGGAACGAAGGAGACAGACGCAGCACCGCCTTATCCTTATGTAGGACCAAATAAGAAGACCTACACGACAAAGCTGCCAATTCAGACACCCGCCTAGAGGATGTGATAGCCACCAATGAGACCTTCTGAGACAGCAATTGATAAGGGGATATCCCTGATCTTCTCATAGGGTGGCTTCTGCAGTACAGAAAGTACCAAGTTCAGATCCCACGGCGCCAGGGGCGACCGTACCTGAGGAGCCACATGACGTACACCCTGTACAAATGTACGGATCAAAAAATGCGTCACTAAAAGACGCTGAAACAGAATCGCCAGAGCGGAAATCTGGCCCTTGAGGGTGCTCAAAGCCAACCTTTGGTCCAGGCCTTGTTGAAGAAAGGCAAGCAACCGAGCAACTGCAAAAGAACGGGGGTTCCAACCCCCCGCCTTGCACCAAGCAATATAGGCTTTCCAGGTGCGATGATAGATCTTGCGGGAAGTACACTTGCGCGCCTTAAGCATGGTGGGGATCACTGACTCAGAGACCCCCCTGTCCCTCAGTACCTGGGACTCAATCGCCATGCCGTCAAAGCCAGCGACGGTAAAACGGGGTGCAAGATGGGACCCTGCGACAGAAGATCTTTGCGAAGCGGGAGTCGCAAGGGAACATCCGCACCACATCGGCGTACCAAGGACGCCGAGGTCAATCCGGAGCCACCAGGATTGTCGGGATTCCCTCCACTTCTATCCTGCGCAACAACCGCGGTAGAAGCTTGAGAGGAGGAAAGGGCATACAGGAGCCTGTACCGGGACCATGGGGCCACCAGGGCGTCCGTGGCTGCCGCCAACGGGTCCCTTGACCTGCACACAAAGGTCTTCACCTTGTGATTGAATCTGGACGGCAGGAGATCTACATCTGGGGTGCCCCACCTCTCGCAAATCTGGCGAAACACCTCCGGATGCAAGGACCACTCTCCTTAGTCCAGCTTCTGGCGACTGAGGAAGTCCGCCTTCTAATTTTCTACACCCGGAATGTAGATGGTGGAGAGTGCTGGCACATGAAGCTCTGCCCACTTTAGAATGAGGGCTGCCTCTGCAGCTGCCGCTGAGCTTCTCGTTCCGCCTTGATGTTTCACGTACGCCACCGCCGTGGCATTGTCCGACTGAACCCAAACCGGGAGGCCGCGCAGCCTTGCCGACCAGTGGGAGAGAGAGAGCCTGATCGCCCTCAGTTCCAACACATTGATCTGAAGTAGCGACTCTTGCGCCGACCAACGGCCCTGGGCCGACAGGTGCCCCAGGACACCTCCCCAGCCCGAAAACCTGGCATCCGTCGTGACAATTGACCATTCCAGGAGAAGGAACGATTTCTCCATGGTCATTGCCGGGGCCCGAAGCCACCAAGTCAACGACCCCCTGGTCTGATGATTCAGCCGGATCAGTCGATCCAGAGACAAAGGAGATCTGTCCCACTGCAGTAGTATCGCTCACTGCAGGAGACTTGTGTGACTCTGGGCGTACGGTATCTCCTCGAAGGTCGAGACCATGTGCCCCAACACCCGCATGCAGAAACGTAAGGAGGACCACCGTCGTGACAACAGGGTTCACTCCGCTGCTTGCAGTGTCAGCAACTTGTCCGGAGGTAGGAATACCTTCGCCTGCACTGTGTCCAAAGTCAGACCCAGATATTCGAGGCGACAGGACGGGGTCAATGTCGACTTCTGCAGGTTGATTAGCCAACCAAAGTCCCTCAGTGAGGTCAGGGTGATAGCAACATTGTCCTCCAGAGCCGACTCCGCTCGCAAGAGAAGATCGTCCAGGTAGGCTACCACAGCAATGCACCTCTGTCTCAGCAGAGCCAGCACCGGGGCCAGCAACTTGGTGAAGACCCGCCGAGCCGAGGCCAGGCCGAAGAGGAGAGCCACAAACTGGTAATGAAGGTCCCCTACAGCAAAGCGCAGGTGCCTGACACAAATGGGAACATGCAGATATGCGTCCTTGATGTCCAGGGATGCCAGCCAATCCCCCTGGTGCAGGGCGGCCACGACCGAACGGACTGACTCCATCCTGAATTTGCACGCCTTCACAAAGTGATTGAGCGCTTTTAAGTCCAGAACCGGCCTGACCCCTCCCCCCCCTCTTTGGCACCACAAAGAGGTTTGGCCATCGACCGCACAGCCCCTAGCAGAGCTAGCCGACGCTCCGGAGGGAGTCTTAAATTGGACGGGAAGAACCTGACCGGGGGCCGAGTGCTGAACTCTATCTTGTACCCGGAGGACACCACCTCCCGTACCCACCACCGCTTGGGCTCTGGAAGAAACGTACTCTTCCCCCCGGTGAAATCCTTAATGATTTCATCCAATTGGGGCCCAAAGAGCCGACCACCCTGAAAAGTAAGATCCGTGAGGCCCTTCTTGGACGCGTGGTCACCCGACCAGCGTCGCAGCCACAGCAGGTGCCTAATAATGATTGCAAAAACCGACATTTTTGACAACATCGGTAGCAAGTCCAGAGCCCCTGCACCAGGTGGTCTGCTCGCTGCACAGATTCAGGCGAATCTACGCCGCCCGAGCCTCACTCCACTCCATTGCACACTCCGTGAGCGACTGAGATACCATGACCGATGCCAAGGCCGGTCACATGGCTGTCCCCGCCACCAGAAAGAGTGCCTTGGACACTGCTTCCGTCCACCTATCGGCCGGGTCCCTGAAAGAGGGAGACCCCTCCAAGGGAATAGTCGTCGCCTTGTTCAGGCGGGCCACTAGCAGATCCACCGCAGGGGAGACCCATTTCTGGAACAGGCTGTCCTCAAAGGGATAGCGCACAGAAAAACGTTTTGGCAGGGTAAAGGAATTTAGCAGACATTACCATCCCTTATACACATACTAGTCAAAATACTGGAGGTAGGGAAACACCTTAGGAGCACGAGAGGGCTTCTTGGACCCAAACGTATAGGCAGATGCCTGTGACTCTCCAGCCTGATCCAGGTGTAGTGAATTATGGACGGCCGCGACCAGGGCGCCCACCAGCGCCTTTTCGCATGCCACCGAGGCCCCCTGGTCCTCCTCCCCATCCGAAGGCTCCAGCTCTCCGTCTGAGAGCTCCACGGGTGTCACAGTGACCCCAGAGCCCTCTTCCGGCTCAAAGTCCTCCTCAGAGGATTGCGGGGGAGGGGGACGCTTTTTGGGGCCCCCCTACACCGGTTCGATTCCCCCCGGGCGAAACACTCTTCCAAGATAGAGGTTAACTGATCCAGGGGAACCAGAGGTCCCAGCGTGACCTGTGCTTCCGCGGACCCCATCCGGAGAAGCAACTGCCGGTTCAGCCGCCATTGCGCCACCGCCAGGACACTTGTGAGGCCTAACAGCCATACACCCCCACAATGCCACCCCCTGCAGAGCCTCAGGACTACCCAGTAGGACCCAGCACCGCCGCTCCCACACCCCAGGGAGAGAAGCCAGCAATACTTGTGGAACCCTGTGTCTCTGAAAAGAGGCCGCCCTGTCTGCCAATGCCCCCGCTGCTGAAACAAGTCTGCCGCTGCTGCTGCTGTGTTCCCGGGAGAAGGAATGGCGCCAAAAGCACATGGAAAACTCCCATACAGGGAGACCCACCAAAAATGGCCGCCAACAAACACAAGAGGCCAAAATACCTCCAAAATGGCCGCGACCGCGGCTCCAGGAAAATGGAGGCTGATGCCGCCAAAATGGCGGCAGACACTGCATGGCATGCGAACGGAGCGGCCCGAGCAGCAAACAGGCGAGTGGCGGAGTTCGGCTGATCAGGCGGGTCAACAGGCGGGCGGGCGTGAGGGGGGGGAAGAAAAGGCATGAACCAGTGGACCTGTACCCACCCCACCGGAAGGGCACCACTAGTCGCCCCCCCTCCGCCTCAGGGAGGAGGGGGGTTTCACTCACCAATCCAGACGGGGGTAGCGGGTAGCCACCCGGTGCAGACCTTCCTCCCTCCAGGCAGGGAGGGATGCTGCAGGCCAAGCGACCCCTGGAGAAGGCCATAGCCCGGACACTGAGTGTGCAGGTGGGGCGTTTAACCCACCGGCCGCCCGCATAGAACGGGCAGGATGCGGCGGACCCCGCCATAGCTAAGGGTGGCTCGCATCCGTCGGCCGTGCTGGGGAGATGTCAGGACCATGAATATCCGCGTGGTCCCCAGCCGGCTACTTGATTGCAGTCTTCATCAGAAGGCTTGCGCAAAAAGAAGAGAAAAAAGAAAAAACTTTAGGGGAACCGCAGTTCCCAGCAGGGAACCAGGTCTAACTCCTTGCATTAGACAGAAGAAAACTGATATGCTATGCAGGGCTGAGGGGTTATGTGCTGAATGAGGACGGCCCCCTGGGAGGGGCCTGCTTTGCTTTCTGAACTTTCTGAACTTTCGTTCTGCCTAGTCTACTCCTAGTAAAAGGTACATAACCCACGTGTCATGAATAGAGTCTGCGTCTGTCAATTAACGTAAGAGAAATGTAGCTTTTATAGGCATTTGTTGTTTTTTTTCAGCCTGTAAAAGCACCCCATGTTCGCTTATGTGACCATGTATGAATAGGCATTTACAGGCGTAATAGAAGAGAATTTGCATGGCTGAAAAAAGACTAAACATCAAGGACACATTCAGGAGATGAGCTAAAGAGCAGACAAAATGCTGAATGTGCCTAAACGCTAGACGCATTAGAATGGCCAGAATAAATAATATTCTGGCAAATGGAAACCATGAATGCTCAAAAGCTTGACATGCTTAAACATGTCTAAATCTGTGCAATACATGGCTTTAGGCAGTTTTTTTTTTAAGCAGCTGTTTCCTGCCAGGAGTTCCAGAGGTATTCAGAGGAGAAAAGCAAATGCCCTTTGTGCATGAGGCCTTAAGCTGGTCATAAATGGCTGACAAAAAATAAAACGATCAGATCTGTCAGGAAGGCTTTGTCAGGAGATGGAATGATACCCGCAAACAATTCTCTGTTTCCCAAGCATCTCTAAGAAGAGGTACGTTAGTGTGTGCACGTATGCACACCGATATGCCCCAGAATGCAAGTGGATTATTTTGACTATTCTCCTGTCTCCACATCTGTACCTGATCTAATCGCACTGTGTATGACCCGGCTTGTCTGACTCTGTTTATGTTCCAGTCCATTCGGAGCTACCTAGGTACAAGCATCTGTCCATCTGCCACTGGGACCTGCTCTTCCGCTGACTATGTCCAAGTACCAGCCTGTTCCTGCCTCTGCTACCACCTGGCCTACTACTTAACCAGCAGCCCAGTAGCTAGCATGGCTACCAGCACTCGTGCGACTCTGCACTCCTGCACCACATGTCTACTCTACCAGGGGCCCAGAGTCAGAGGTGTAAGAGAGGCCTTCCTCTGCATAAACCAGGCTCTTCCTACCAGGTACATAACAAGATTCCTCTATCCACACAAAAAAGGTGAATGGAAGAATCTCCCCCACCCCTTTGCTGGGATATTGTATTCTGATAGCAAACTGCTCTAGGTAATGCCCACATGTGATGCTGAGCATCCATGATTAAAAGGTGGGAAATTTAATGCATGAAAGGGGAGAGTAAGGGACTCTCAAGTTGGGAAAGAAAGGGCTAGATGATGATAGCCATCCTCCAGCCATAAAATGAGGCGGGCACGGTCTGTCTTTCTGCAGCTTCTGTACATTGTGAGAAGCTCACAGTGTGCAATGAAATCAGAGTAAGCAATTTCAGTCCAGGAGAGGAGCCTGTTCAACTGTTCAAGACTGAAAGGAAAGTTGGAGGTCAGATTTAAGGACTTGCTTCTCTCTAAACTTCACTTACACATTTCTGCATCTATCGGTGTGATGAGGAAAATTCAGCTTCACCGCCTGGTGGGAGAAGCTTCCTGGCAGGAAATATTGTCACATGCTCATTTTTCACTCTCCCAGTCTGAGGTGTGACAACGCGTGGTGCTGGCGCAGAGGGACTATCGCTTCACTACATCATACACACACACACACCGGACTTACATTTCAAAGTCAACAGAACACGTTCCGCATTAACCTTTTAAGAATAGAGAACTGTTTTTCCATTAAATGTGCATTTTCCATTCATATCTCTGTAGATTTTCCACTGATGCTGGAAGTGGCTTGGAATGGATTGTAAATTTCCACTGAAGAATCACGGTAATGCTATTGGCCAAAGTCAGAGTCTTTTCCTACAGATGTGGATGCTACAAGTATCAGGCAGGTGCAGCTTTTCACAAAGCCAAAATGTTCCCCTGCACAAAGTCGGTGATGCTTGGCCGCAGCCCAACACTTTGCACAGTTCAGTGCTGCAAACCAGTGAATAATCATTTCATGGACACGAGGACTGTGATAAAATCTACTTCCTAAGAGCAGATGAAGCAAGCACAGACCTCACAATAACACAAATCACACAGTGCAATGTGCAAACCACTGACATTTCAGCTCAAAAGACTTTGATCAACGGGACCTACCAGCATTCTAAAGAGGGCCCAATCACAGTGGTCTCTTGCAGGTGCTCTGGGCTGGCCTCAGGCATGGACTCGAATTGGTAGTTGATCTTTATTTTGTTGGAAACAGAAAACAGATTGTGGCCCTCAGGATCACTCCCACCAAGGTGGTGGTTGGAACAGAGCGGCTATGGTGAGGGGTCTGTTCACAGGGCTACAGACAAGAAAGTAGTCAGGTCAAGGCAGGCGGCAAGCAAAAAATAGTAATCTGGGTCAGCAGCAAACAGGAAACTGGCAAGTATAGCGCTTTTAGATGCCGGCACTGACGAAGGACCGTGCGGGTGTCAGACCTTTGGAACTAAGGTAAATATCTATGCCTTTAGTTTTGCTTTAACCACTTGAACTCCAGCAGGTTTTACCCCCCTCGTGATCAGGGCATTTTTTTGCTATTCAGCACTGCACTACTTTAACTGGCAGTTGTGTGGCCATGCAACGCTGTACCCAAATGAAATTTATGTCATTCTTATTTTACACAAATAGAGCTTTCTTTTGGTGGTATTTGATCACCACTGGGTTTTTATTATATAAATGAAAAAAGACTGAAAATTGTGGAAAAAAAACAAAAGCTACAGTATCTCACAAAAGTGAGTACACCCCTCACACTTTTGTAAATATTTTATTATATCTTTTCATGTGACATCACTGAAGAAATGACACTTTGCTACAATGTAAAGTAGTGAGTGTACAGCTTGTATAACTGTGTCAATTTGCTGTCCCCTCAAAATAACTCAACACACAGCCATTAATGTCTAAACCGCTGGCAACAAAAGTGAGTACACCAATAAATGAAAATGTCCAAATTGGGCCCAATTAGCCATTTTCCCTCCCCGGTGTCATGTGACTCATTAGTGTTACAAGGTCTTAGGTGTGAATCGGGAGCAGGTGTGTTAAATCTGATGTTATCGTTCTCACTCTCTTATACCGGTGAATGGAAGCTCAACATGGAACCTCATGGCAAAGAACTCTCTGAGGATCTGAAAAAAAGAATTGTTGCTCTACATAAAGATGGCCTAGGCTATAAGAAGATTGCGAAGACCCTGAAACTGAGCTGCAGCACGGTGGCCAAGACCATACAGCGGTTTAACAGGACAGGTTCCACTCAGAACAGGCCTCGCCATGATCAATCAAAGAAGTTGAGTGCAAGTGCTCAGCGCCATATCCAGAGGTTGTCTTTGGAAAATAGACGTATGAGTGCTGCCAGCATTGCTGCAGAGGTTGAAGGGGTGGTGGGTCAGCCTGTCAGTGCTCAGACCATACGCCGCACAGTGCATCAAATTGGTTTGCATGGCTGTCGTCCCAGAAGGAAGCCTCTTCTAAAGATGATGCACAAGAAAGCCCGCAAACAGTTTACTGAAGACAAGCAGACTAAGGATATGGATTACTGTAACTATGTCATGTGGTCTGATGAGACCAAGATAAACGTATTTGGTTCAAATGGTGTCAAGTGTGTGTGGCGTCAACCAGGTTAGGAGTACAAAGACAAGTATGTCTTGCCTACAGTCAAGCATGGTGGTGAGAGTGTCATGGTCTGGGGCCGCATGAGTGCTGCCAACACTGGGGAGCTACAAGAGAGTTAAGGCAGTGCTGGAAAATAATGGTGGCCACACAAAATATTGACACTTTGGGCCCAATTTGGACATTTACACTTAGGGGTGTACTCACTTTTGTTGCCAGCGGTTTAGACATTAATGGCTATGTGTTGATTTATTTTGAAGGGACAGCAAATTTACACTGTTATACAAGCTGTACACTCACTACTTTACATTGTAGCAAAGTGTCATTTCTTCAGTGTTGTCACATGAAAAGATATAATAAAATATTTTTAAAAATGTCAGGGGTGTACTCACTTTTGTGAGATAATGTATATTTTCTACTTTTGGTTATAAGACATAACATATTCAATAAAATTAAATTTCTTCATACGTTTAGGCCAAAATGTATTCTGCTATATGTCTTTGGTAAAAACCAAACTACAGATTTGGGCACACTATACTATTATGAACACTAGTATAGTTCTGATTATTTGTTATTATTGATGTAGTTTAAATATGTATTTTCTAGTTCAAAACTTTTTATTTTTCCAGAGGTGAAAAGAACAAGCACAGTAGAAAATCACTGTAACATAATTTTTTCCCGAAATGCAATCAATTAAAGGCAAGTAAGATTCAGGGTGATAGTATCCAGGGCCGCTGATTGGGACAGTACAATTGGCCCTGTTGTGCCGGGCCCGGGTTCCATCAGCTCAGCAAGGGGGCCTGGGCAGTTTTATAATTCAGATATGCCAACTAAAAAAATATTGTTTACTAAACTTCACCCCCTTCTTCTTGCTTATGGGGTGTATAATTACATTTTCCTAGGCCCCATCAGGTTGACAGAGGGGCCCAGGAGGTGAGAGCAGGGGAAGGGCTTTTTCTTCTTTTTCGGGCGGAGGTATACAATTCAGCTCCGCAAGTAGCGCTGCTCACTGGTAGGATGAATACTGCATCTAAGGCGGAGTGATCTCACTGAACATGCTACGCTCCCTCAGCTGCCGAGACTGATGTGAGTCGGCTGACAGGGAGCAGCAAGTCTCATCCCAGACAGTGGCTTCACTATATAGGTGCGGACCACTCCGGGTGACACCCGCCAGAGGGGTAACACCTGGGTGCTACCATAAGCATGTGCTGCCCAGAGGAGCTGTGGCACTTTTTATATCTCATTGGAGATAAAGAGGGCCGGTGCCCTATCTCTGACTCCCTCAGTAACTACTAAGGGCAGATAGCCTGACATCATCACAGGCAGAGACATCTTGCTCGGGAGTCAGGCTACAAGTGATTAGTGTCCCATTCTGTTACTACTCTTTTACCAGCCCCTCCCTCACTCCCATCAGCTATCCAATGCCATACGCCGGCTCTCATTTGTGTCCACCCACCCCCGCCCACACTTCAAGCCCCTGCATGCAATGCCAGGGATGAGCTGTGTTTGGGGTTCTGTGAGCAGCTGGGCGAGATATGAAATAATGGCTGCTATAGATGCCTAAAGGGGAACCAGCCTGAGAGGAGGGAGGCATTATTGGTAAGTGAAACTTCTGCACACAGTATAAAACCACACAGCAGAGCAGATGCTGTATGGCTCTGTCAGTGTCACATGGTTGTTGGGTGCTTATGGCTGTACTATGTGTGTGGTGCAGACTGTAACACAGTACAGCCATAACTAGAGTTGAGCGGACACCTGGATATTCAAGTTCGTCGGGTTCGGCCGAACCTCGTGAAAACGTTCGGGTTCGGCACCGAACTCGATCCGAACTTGACCCCAGACACCGAACCCCATTGAAGTCAACTGTGACCCGAACTTTTGGGCACAAAAATGGCTGTAAAAAAGTCATGGAAAGGGCTAGAAGGCTGCAAAAGGAAGCAAAATGTGGGTAAGAGTAGGACAAGTGCCCTGCAAACAAATGGGGATAGGGAAATAACTTAAAATCACATAAAAAAATAAAAATGGGAGGAGGAGGTGGATGTGGAGTAGGAGCCTAGAGGTTGACTAGGCCGTGACCTTGGCAGTGTAGGTGGAAGTGGCGGTGGTGGAGGAGGAGGTAGCTAACACTGTTTTTTGTTTGTTTGTTTTTTTTTTTTTTTAGAATTGAGGTAGCCCCCAAAATATTGAGACATATTAAAAAAAAAAGGATACCAATGGCTGTGCGAGGCCCGTCTAAATGTCTATTCTGCACAAGGTACAGACAAGTCTTGTGGGATCCATGCCTGGTTCATTTTAATAAAGGTTAGCTTGTCCACGTTGGCTGTGGACAGGCGGCTGTGCTTGTCTGTGATAATGCCCCCTGCCGTACTAAACACACGTTCAGACAAAACACTGGTTGCAGGGCAGGCCAGCACCTCCAAGGCATAAAGGGCAAGCTTAGGCCATGTGGCCAATTTAAAGACCCAGAAGTTGAATGGGGCAGACCCATCAGTCAGTACGTGTAGGCGTGTGCACACATGCTGTTCCACCATGTTGCTGAAATGCTGCCTCCTGCTAAGATGTTGCCTATCAGCTGGTGGTGCTGTTTGTGGTGGCGTGCCACAGCTGCGTTGGTGACCTCTTTCTCCTCCTCTGCCTTCGCATTGTGCTTCCACTGAGCCCCCAGTGTCATTTGGGAATGCCCTCAGCAGTGCGTCTACCAGAGTGCGCTTGTAGTTGCGCATCTTCCGATCACGCTCCAGTGAGGGAATTAAGGACGGCACGTTGTCCTTGAAACGGGGATCCAGCAGGGTGGCCACCCAGTAATCAGCACAAGTTAAGATGTGGGCAACTCGGCTGTCGTTGAGCAGGCACTGCAGCATGTAGTCGCTCATGTGTGCCAGGCTGCCCAGAGGCAAAGACAAACTGTCCTCTGTGGGAGGTGTATCATCTGTGTCCTCCCAGCCACGCTCCAGTGATGCCCACGAGCTGCATTGGGTGCCACTCTGCTGTGAACACGGTTCCTTCTCCTCCTCCTCATCATCCTCGTCCTTATCCTCCAGAACTGTCCCCTGGCTTGAAAATTTTTGACCTGGCCTATGCTGGTGCAGGAACCCACCCTCCGAGCCACTTGTGAATGACTGGCCTGATAACCGTGGAAATGACCCCTCTTCCTCCTGTGCCACATCCTCTTCCATCATCGCCCGAAGTGTTTTTTCAAGGAGACATAGAAAAAGATAGTAACGCTGAGAACAGCGTCATCGGCACTGGCCATGTTTGTGGAGTACTCGAAACACCGCAATATGGTACACAGGTCTCGCATGGAGGCCCACTCGTTGGTGGTGAAGTGGTGCTATTCAGCAGAGTGACTGACCCGTGCATGCTGCAGCTAAAACTCTACTATTGCCTGCTGCTGCTCGCACAGTCTCTCAAGCATGTGCAAGGTGGAGTTCCACCTTGTGGGCACGTCGCTTAGGAGGTGGTGAGCGGGAAGGCCGAAGTTCCGCTGCAGCGCAGACAGGCGAGCAGCAGCAGGGTGAGAACGCCAAAAGCGCACACAGATGGCAAGCACTTTCTGCAGCAGCTCTGACATATCCGGGTAGTTTTTTAGAAGTTTCTGCACCACCAAATTCAGCACATGCGCCAGGCAAAGGAATGTGTGTCAAACCGGCTAGGCCCAGAGCTGCTACGACATTTCGCCCATTATCACACACCACCAGGCCGGGCTTGAGGCTCAGTGGCAACAACCACTCATCAGTCTGTTGTTCAATGGCCGTCCACAGCTGCTGCGCAGTGTGGGGTTTATCCCCCAAACATATCAGTTTAAAAACAGCCTGCTGTCGTTTCCCCCTGGATGTGCTGAAGTTGGTGGTGAAGGTGTTACGCTGAGCGGATGAGGAGGTGGTAGAGGAGGAGGAGGAAGCGCAGTAGGAGGAGGAGGCAACAGGAGGCAAAGAGAAATGCCCTGCAACCCTCGGTGGCAGAAGGACATGCGCCAAACGGCTAGTCGCCTCAGGCCCACCTCCACTACATTTGCCCAGTTTGCAGTTAGCGAGATATAGCGTCCCTGCCCGTGCTTACTGGTCCATGTATCAGTGGTTATGCGGACCTTGCCACAGATAGCGTTGCGCCGTGCACACTTGATCTCGTCCTAGAATTGTTTGTGCAGGGAAGGGATGGCTCGCCTGGAAAATTAGTGGCGGCTGGGAACCACGTACTGTGGGACAGCCAACACCATCAGGTTTTTAAAACTGTCCCGTGTCCACCAGACGGAATGACAGCATTTAAAGGCCAGATATTTTGAAATGCTGGCATTCAGGGCCAGGGATTGCGGGTGGGTAGGGGGGGTACTTCCTCTTTCTCTCCAGTGTTTGGGAGATGGAGAGCTGTAAGCTTCCATGGGACCGTGTGGAAATGCTTGGGGATGGTGGCGGACATGGTGGCGTTGCTGTAACATTGTCTGTTTGCTGGGTGGCAGGTGACACTGGCACTGTAGAGGTGGAGGAAGAGGCCGAGGCAGCAGCAGAAGAGGAAGCAGGAGGAGGCCGAGACCTTTCTTGGATTTTGAGGTACTTATTCCACTGCAGCAAGTGCTTTGCATTTAGATGCCAGGTGATGGAGGTTGTGCTCAGGTTTAGAACATTTGGGCCTCGCTTCAGACTCCCATTGCACAGTGTGCAAACCACTTGTGTCTTGTAGTCAGCACATTGTCTTTAGAACTGCCACGCCGGGGAACGCCTTTGAGCTGCCTTTGGTGTGCTAGGTCCCTGGGTGCGGTGGGTAGTAGCAGGCATACTATCTAGGGGACGCTCACTCCGCTTCTGCAACCTGCTTCCTCTTTTGCTGTGCTGGTGTCTCTGTGCGACCACCACCTCTTCCTCCAAACTGCACGTCACTCGCATGACCTTCATTCTATGTGGAGTCTAGGACCTCATCATCCTCCACATCATCTTCCACCCACCCTTCACCACTGCCCTCCTTGTCAGTCTGCACACTGTAGAAAGCCGCAGCAGTTGGCACCTGTGTTTCGTCATCATCATCACAGACGTGCTGCCGTGGTGTTTCCATGTCCTCATCCTGAACCATTAGTGGTTGGGCATCAGTGCACTCAATGTCCTCCACTTCTGGGCCAGGGCTATGTGGATGGCCCACGGAAAGCACAGCAGCAGAGTCATCAAAAAGCATAAGAGACTGCTGCATGACTTGGGGCTCAGACTGCTTGGCTGATTTACAAGGGGCTGAGGTGAAAGACAGATGGCCATAGGGTTCAGGTGCCAACCCTGAGCTTTCATTAAGGGACCGGGTAGAAGAAAATGTGAAGGAACTGGAGGCATTGTCAGCCACCCAATCTACTATCGCCTGTACTTGTTCAGGCCTCACCATTCGGGCCTACCATATAACGTTGAAGGTTCTGTCGGCTACCTGAGGAAGGTATTTCACTTGTGCGTGTAGCTGGCACACATCGACCACGTCCTCTCCTTGCAACAGGAGCTTCAGCAACACCACCAACACCAGCAGCACCACGACCCTTATTTGACGCTCTCTTCATTCTGAACACAAATGTAGCACTATTTATTAATACAAAAAAACAATGATAATACGTTATTATTCTTATTTTTTTTAAAAAATAGAAAATCGTAGATGCACTTTTTATTTTTGCGCAAGAAATGCACCGCTCACACCAGCAGCAGGAATCTCTCCCTACACCAGTATGAGATGATTTTAGAACAATAATCTCCCCATCACAGCACCAACAGGAACCTCTCCCTAATGCAGTAGTAGTTGGTTTTAGAACGATAAACTCTCCCTCAGAGCACCAACAGGAACCTCTCCCTAATGCAGTAGTGGATGGTTTTATAATGATAATCTCTCCCTCAGAGCACCAACAGGAACCTCTCCCTAATGCAGTAGTAGATGTTTTTAGAATGAAACTCTCCCTCAAAGCACCAACAGGAACCTCTCCCTAATGCAGTAGTAGATGTTTTTAGAACGATAAACTCTCCCTCAGTGCACCAACAGGAACCTCTCCCTAATGCAGTAGTAGATGGTTTTAGAATGATAATCTCTCCCTCAGAGCACCAACAGGAACCTCTCCCTAATGCAGTAGTAGTTGGTTTTAGAATGATAAACTCCCTCAGAGCACCAACAGGAA
>BLSH010226958.1:1820735-1842811 GCA_018402905.1 Glandirana rugosa
AATCAACCAATACCGATTTCAACTCGCTTGGGCCTGACATTTTAAGCCCAGGCATGCCCTGAAACCCCACAGGCACGGGGCTTGGGCTAGGGTCTGTAATTTTTTTTTCAGACCCTAGCCCAAGCCATAAGCCCATAAAAACCGCGGAAAAGATATCGCAGACCCGTCGGTTAGTTGTTCGAAAAGTGATCAAACGGGAATCTTCGGTAGTGTCGGTACCTATAATTACCGTACCGACACTAACCGGTCACGCAGTACACTGGGTCGGAGATATACCCCGACCTCAGTGCATCGCGGCGCACAGTCTAGTAGTTTCCCTCACAGCAGCGGCATGAAGCTCTCCCTACCCTAGTCTGAGATGATCTGACACGCGGCGCTACGTGACTCCAGCCCCATATAGAGGCTGGGTCACATGACGCACTGGCCAATCACAGCCATGCCATTAATATCCATGGCTGTGATGGCTTCTAAGGGCAAACTAGTGAAAAGCTTGTTGATTGGCTGCCCAGACGCTATAGAAAAGGCGCCAAAAATACCCGAATACCGAACCCGATCCCAGACTTTTTTTTTAATGTCTGGGATCGGGTTCGGGGCACGGACACCCCAAAGTCCCGTACGGACCCGAATTTTACAGTCCGGGTTCGCTCAACTTTAGCCATAACCAACTAAGCACCCAACAGCATTGTGACACTGACAGAGCCATACAGCACCTGCTCTGCTGTGTGGTTATCATAATTCTGATTATCATAAGCACAGTGAAATGCTACTTTACGCTTGTGTTTTTTTTATTTTTTGAGGGGGGGGCAGTAAAACACACAGCTGACTCCCCTTTATGTCCAAGAATCCAATATGTGAGGCTGGGCTTTAACACTCACACTGCACACATATGCATCGCTGGGCAGGAAATGGACTTTCTTTCTAGGTGGGGTTGAAGAGGGGGGCCCTGTCAGGTAGGCTGTACGGGGCCCCACAATTTCTAACAGCGGCCCTGATAGTATCGTCAGAAGTTTCAAGCTTCATAGGGGTTAAATATGAGCATAATGCAACAATTATGAATGAGAGGGAGTCCCTCAACCCAGACACCCCTAATGGGAGCATACTGTGTCTGAGGATGGGGGACAGGGATACCACCCAATATGAAAATGTTCACGAGGAAACAACAAACCTTATTGTCATAGTGTCAGGGTGATGTCCAGACCATCGAGCAGGGGAATATTTTGCTGAAGCCAAGGGACCAATGCCAAACTCCTGGGAGTGTAATGCCTTTTGCCGGAAAAGAACTGTGAACATTAGCTAAAACATGGAAAACAGAAGATGTTGGCACAATGATTCTAGGATGGATCCCTGGTTAACGTAATGTCAGGACCTGGAATCAAACCTGGGGCCTCTTCTGTGTCTGGCATTGATTCTTCTCACTGAGCTATCTGGGATGCTGGACAGCTTCCTACCTGATCTGTTGAATATTCTGCCTGATTCATTGGACAACTCTGCCCTATGTCTTGAATGCTGTTGAACCTTGAACTCGTTGCTCCTCCCATGAACTTCTTATATAAGCCTTGTCTCTGCACTTCCTCTTTGCCAGGTTATTGTGCTTTCTCAGCCAGTGCCTTGCTCTTGTCTTCCTTGCTGCTGTCCATATTTGCTACCATTCATCATCGACCCTTGGCTTGTTCCTCGATACTCTACTTCCTGATGCCAGCTTGCAAATACTCGTTACCGACCTTTTGGCTTGTTTACTGACCACCCTCCTGTTTGATCCTTATCTGCTCATCTGCTATTGGACCCCGGCTTGCTAACACCCTGGTGGGGCAATCCTGAGGACCGCGACCTGGTACTAACATGCAGCTAAATCCATCTCCACCATCAGGAGCTCTGGTGAACACCGGTTAGTACTTAGACTCCGCACCTCAGGTGAGCCTGTGTCATCTGCCAGGGTGACTACCTGTGTACCTATCCTGCTGGTCAGTAGTAGTCCTGCAACTGCTATAGCAACTGGTCTTCGAGCCTGACCATGATAGGCAACTTCAAACAGTGAGAAATAGTAATTGGAGGGGCTGGGGTTAGCCAGGCCCAGCCGGGAGTGCAGATAAGGAAGAGGAGGAGAGAGGTATCCAGGAGAGAAGAGAGAGAAAGAAGAGAGAGTGAGGGGGGAGTCTATGGGTGCCAAGGAGAGGCTATTTTGGGGTATTTGTGTAGCACATCGAAGAGGGCAATAGAGTGGGAAAGTGTTGGAGAAAGGATAGGAGGGCGTAGTTTATGTGGGCACCAACATAAGTAGTCTAGGGTATACTGTGGGACAGCCTGTCTTTCCATTTCCACCCATTCTGGTTTAAAGCCTTTCGAGTAGATGATGGAAAATTGAGATAGTTGGGCGGCTTGATAGTACCACCAAAGATTTGGTAGTCCTAGGCCACCACTTCGTCTTGTTCTATATAGGACCTGTTTTGAGAAGCAGTGTACCGTCTTTCCCCAAACAAATCGGATAATGGAGAATTCCAGTTTAGCTAGATGGGCTTTAACTATAGGGATAGGGAGGGAATGTAAAAGATACAGAATTCATGGTAAGAGAGTCATTTTGATGGCGTTCACCCTCCCAAGCCATGCGAGTCCGTACAGGGACCACTGATTAAAATCAGATTTTAGTTTTTTAAAAATAGGAGGGTAGTTGGAGTAATATAGGCTCTCTATTGAGGCTGTTAAGTTTATCCCCAAGTAGGGTATGAGAAAATCTTTCCAAATGAAGGGGAAGTGACTTAAGGCGGTCTACCAAATTCTGGGGGGTCGCGATATTAAGCTCCATGGTTTTTGAGATGTTGACCTGAAGACCGGAAACCTGTCCAAATTTGTGTAACAATTGGATAACATTAGGTGTGGAGGGGGGAGGAGACGAAATGGAGGACATCATCCGCGAATAGGGCACATTTATGTACGGAAATGTAAGCTAATTTGGATGCAGAATCTAAGGAGTTCCCGCTCTTCAGGGAGTTAAAGAATCGTACCAGATAAGGGGACAGTGTGTTAAAGAAAGTTTTATAATAGCCTGTCAAAAACTCGTCGGGTCCGGGGGCGGAGCCATTGCATAAATCTTTGATAACATCCCTAACTTCAGTCTCAGATATGGGGGCTTCAAGGATGGTGTGGTGGGACGATTTAAGCTTAGGTAGGGGTATATCCTCCAAAAAGGTGTCTAAAGATTGGGGAGCTCCTTGAGGTTCTTCTGAGTATAGCTTGGAGTAAAATGCTTGAAAGGTCTCCAGTATTTTGGATGGGTTTTAGGAAAGTTGGCAAGATAGGATTTTGATCTTAGGGGGGGATTGAACCCTGTATTTTGGAGTTAGTTTAGAAGCCAACTGGGGCCCAATTTTATCACCTGTAAGGTAGAAGCGACCAGCCTTCCATTTGAGTTGCTTGTCAGCAGTAGGGATGAGGGCTATGTTCAGGGTGAGTTTAATGGAATCTAGTTTGGTTAGGGAGTCAGCTGTGGGATTTAATTTATGTGTTTTGCTTACAGTTTTAAATGTGTTTTCTAGTGTTGTGATCTCTGCCCTATGTTCTTTCTTAATTTGGTTTGCCATTTGAATAATTTTCCCCCTCACGACTGCTTTGTGGGCATTCCACAAAGAACTCGAAGAGATATCCTCTATGTCATTCAGGTGAAAATATTCTTGAAGGTCTTTCTCTAGCATTGTGCATCTTATTGGGTCGCTTAATAGGGTCTCATTTAATCGCCATGGGTGAGGGCCTGTGGGTTGAGGGACCCCGAGTAGACTGAGGACTACTAGGGAGTGGTCTGACCATGGCACATTGAATATTGAGGCATGGGTCATGAGTTGTATATCTGTGGCCGGGATAAAGATGTGATCTATTCTGGCATGTGTTTTGTGGGAGGCTGAGTAGTGTGTAATCCCTGGTGTTCAGATTCTGCTCCCTCCATGACTGAATCAGACCCAAAGAATGGAGAAGATGGGCGATATGGAGGCTGTGTTTTAATGGTCGTCTAGGGCGGGGGATCCCTCTACTAGTTTTCTCTAGAGTTTGATGGAAAAAAAATATTAGGGTCGTCCCCATAACTATCCTGCCCTCTAGGTGGGGGCTAAGTGATTGGAGCATCGCTGAGAAGAATGAGAGCTGGTTCTAGTTGGGGGCGTAATAGGAGATGAAGGAGTAGAGAACTCCATTGATATGTCCCTTTACTGACATATATCTCCCCTCGATCCTTGATGGTCTGGGAGTGGGTGACCGCAGCCCTCTTAAAGAGAATAGCCACGCCTCTCTTTTTCATGTCAGCATTTGCTAGGAAGAAAATAAGATATTTGTGGTGGAGATAGGGGGGTTGTAGCTGTTATTAAAGTGGGTTTCCTGTAGGAGCACTACGTCTAAACCTCGAGTATTGTATTGTTGAAAGGCCTTATGTCTTTTGACTGGGGAGTTGAGACCCTGTGTATTGTGGGAGGCTACTCTGAGAGTTAGACGTGGGGTGTTGTGATCAGTCATGGATGCAAGGGGGGGATTAGCCCAACTTGAGGAGCACTTACCCAGCTTGGTAAAAGAGGGGGTTGGACATGGAGGACCCGTGTACATACTGCAGCTGCGTAGTTCTGGAACCTGCAAGATCCCCGCCTAGACTCCTGGAGGGAAAAAAGAAAAGAGGTGCAGAAGGAGAGGAGGGAAGAAGAAAGAGAAGAAAGGAGAAAAATTACATAATGAAAAAGTAGAATTCTTGGGATGGAAAACATACCAAGAGATCTACGAACAGGGCTGGACCAACCAAGTCCTGTTATTGCCCTCTGAGGGGAGGGTCCAGGTATCAATACAACCCAAATCGGATTGCAATCCTGATGGAGCCAGAGACAAGTCCTTATCTCTGGGTCACAGCAGGAGGAGAGGAAAGCACAGCTGCTCCAGCCTAACGGCAATTAAGACCTCATGGGCGACATCCATAAGGAGCCCACATCTGGTCCATGTAATTAGCAATGCAACCGTCTGTAGAAATAACACTAACAAATTAAACAATCATAAAAAGTCTCTGAGTTGCAACCATCCTCTGAATGTGACAAATCCACTGCCCTCAGAAGAAGGTCCAATGCAGTGACACGTGTCCCGAGAGTGACCCAGGAGAAGGTCATGTGTCCCTTTCCATGAAGATTTTTAGGAGTGTCATCACAATAAGGAAACTTGAATGGGCCTGGAAAGGTCACGGAGTCCAAATATTGGAGAGGGTGTGATCGAGGGTAAAACAATTGGTGGCTAGTTGCCAGCCAAAAAGTAGGTGAGAAGGAAGTATCTGTCACGGAGGAATTCCTCTGCATCAAGGAAGTTGCAAGGTTCCTGTTAGGAAAAGCACCAGTCCAGATGCTTTCTGGCCGTTTCCGCAGTTGTGCGCACGCGCCGGAAACGGCGCCAGACAGCCCTATTTGAACCCTTCGCTCCCAGCAGCAAGTGCTGTCCGTTCTACAGCGTCTGTGACCTGTGAGCCCCAGCTCAACCTTCTGTTCCTGTACGTCCATTACTTCCTGCCCTGACCTGCACCGACCCCGGCTTTCCACGACCCTCCGATTGTCTGCTCCCTTGGTACTTCTGCTGCCCACCTGATAACAAACCTTGCTTGGACTTGACCACTCTTCTGCCTGACCCATCTGTACTGCACTTCCTGCCTGTTGCCGACCCAGCCTGCACGGCCATCCCTTTGATCAGCACGACCACCTGGATCATCACCAGTGACCATCCAGCCCTCGTGCCATCCTGCACTCTTGGACTTCTGTCTGCTCTACCAGGGGTCCTTGAATCGGGTGCGCAAGAGCGGTTGTTCCCTGCACAAGACAGACTCCACCACCAGGACCGTGACATTTCCTCTAGGGAACTGGCTGAAGCAAAGTTCATCTTGGGGGGGATCTGGGCCTTTTTTACTGTTGCTTGTTCCAAACTGGTGTAAGAGGGCTTCCCAGAGGGGGTCGCTTGGAAGACCCTGGACGAGTGGAGGCAGAAAGGAGGTTCAACTCTTGCGTGAAAATGCCCAGTTGGAGTAACAGGTGTTCACCATCATGGAAGTTGGAGAAGCTGTATGATTTGTTCTGGTGTTGGAATAGTAGGCGGAATGGGAAGGACCATTTGTATTTTAATGCTTTTTGCAAAATAATCTCCAGGAGGGGTTTGAGAGATCTCCTCTTCTGGATGGTGGTGGGCGATAAATCTGCATACACTTGTATGGGGTGACCTTGAAATAGAAGTTTTTCAGATTCCTGGGATTTCCTGAGAATTGCCTCTTTGACCAAGTAGTAATGTGGTTTTACTATAATATTCCTGGGAAGTCCGTCGGGGAGGTTGAAGGGCCCTATGTGCCCTATCCAGCTCGAGTTTGTGGTCCAGGATATCAGGTATTAAGTCTCTTATGAAAGCCTTGACAGAGCCTTAAGAGTCAGTGAACGATTCGGGAAGTCTCCTAATACGGAAATTGTACCGTCTATGACGGTTCTCCAAGTCCTCGATTTCGGAGAGCGAGGTGTCCAGCTGTTCCTGGAGCACTTGGATACAGGCCGTATTTTGGTTTGCACGTGCGACCATATGGTCGACTGCCTGCTCTATTGTGTCCATGCGTGACCCCAGGCTTTGGAAATCTGCTTTAATTGCAGAAGTGATTTGAGCTGCTTGTTGTGCTAGACCTGTGGCCAGCATTTCAGAAAATTTATTGAAGATAAAAGACATGTCCGGGGAGCCACCTGGGATTAAAGTTAGAGAAGTGGAGAACCCAGCATTAGGCAGTGAGCTGTTAGCAGAGGGGTATGCAGCAGATCCTCCATTGTCCTTGTCAGAAGGGATTCGGTGGAAGCTAGAGATATGGCTTGGATGTGCTGGCTAATTACTGGTGTGGCGGTGATCAGCAACTTATAGTGTAAGTGTGATAGAGCGGCGGGCAATCCGGCTCTAACAGATGCTAGCCGGGTCACTATTAGACTAACACTGATGTCACTAGTGACACTGGGTCACTAGACTGACACTGATGTTGCTAGTGACACTAATACAGTGATCAGTGACATAACTGTACACTGTACTAATGACTGGCTGAAAAGGGGTTACAATCTAGGAGAAATAAAAGGGATTAACGGTGTGCCTAACAGGCATACTGTGTGTGTATTGAGTGCTGCTTTTACTAACAGATCTGGCTGCCTTTTCTTCCTGAACTCAGAGTTGATTTCAGGGAGATGAAACAGACAGATCACAGTCTGTGTACAGAGTTCTGTGTGTTTCTCAACACAGAACTCGGTGCTGTGATTGGCCACAGTTGATCTGTAGGTTTCAGCCACAATCAAACCCAGACTTGTGCTGTGTCCAATCACGGGTCAGCAGGCGTTGCAGCGCATTCGTGTGCCACCAAACCAGGTACGTCACTGTGCCACCTGCTCAGAGTACATCTACTGTGAGCAAGTGGCAAGCAGCTTCCTGGTTAGACACATCCAGAGTTGGTGTGGAAGTTCTGGAAGTCCAGGAGGTGGTGGAGAGTCCAGGAATCCTGTAAGATCCAGCATGGATCCTGTGAATATTGGAGATCCTAGGAGCCTTGAAAATCCTGGAAGACCCAGCAGGGATCCTGCGAGTACTACAACAGTGTTGCTGCAATGTGCACTAAAATGCATGGCATCACACCGGATCTGTGTTATTCGTTGCAGTGTCATTCTTTGTGAAAAGGTACCCTGTACAATATAGTGCAATGCACAAACAACACATCTTTTTTTCCATCTCCTCTAGCCTCTTTGCGGCAACTTCTTGTCTGCATGTATTCCAAGCAATGGGTGCATGGGCCAGAATAGGTTTTCTGATGGTGACAACAGTCCTACTATGCCTACGTAATGTGTGTTAAAATTACCTCTTGTAGTCTTCATTACAAACCAGTGTGACAACACAGGAGCACAACTGGGAAACAAGGACAGAGCATTGTCAACCTGGAAGAGGGAGTAACTGTGCAAGGATTACCAAAGATTAAAAAGTTTTAGAATGACTTTTAAATTGACATGAACATTTTAAAGCGTAACTCCACTTTTGTTGAGGAAAAAAAGCATTCCCCTCTGGGTGATCTATGTACATTGCAAGGATTTTAACCACTTCCCGCCTGGCCTATAACAGAATTACGGCCGGGAAATGGTTCAGTTATCCTGACTGAACGTCATATGACGTCCAGCAGGATAAGCCGCAATCGCACGCCCGCGGGGGCACGCAGTGCGGCGATCGGTGGTGTGGTGTATCAGTCTGACACACCGCATCTCCAATCTAGGTAAAGAGCCTCTGACGGAGGCTCTTTACTATGTGATCAGCTTTGTCCAATCACAGCTGATCACATTGTAAACAGGAAAAGCCGTATATCAGCTTCTCCCCTACTCGCGCTGACAGACACGACTAGGGGAGAGCCGATCGGCTGCTCTCCTGATGGGGGGGGTCTGTACTGATTGATTATCCGTGCAGCCCGCCGCCCAAAGGATGCCCACCCAGGACCACCAGGGATGCCCACACATGGCGACCAGGGATGCCCACCAGGTAAGCCCACTAGAGCCCCCCAGGGATGGCAATCATTGCCTATTAGGGAAAGGCACTCTGTGCCCATCAGTGATGCATGCCAGTGCCTTTAATCAGTACTACCTATCAGTGCCATCTATTCGTGCTGCCCATCAGTGCCAACCAGTGCTGCCTATTCATGCCCTCCAGTGCCACCTACGAGTGCCGATCAGTGCCACCTATGAGTGCCCATCAGTGCCGCCTATGAGTGCCCATCAGTGAAAGAGAATGAGAGAGAAAACATACTTATTTACGTTTGGTAACAAACGCAAAAATACTTTTTTTTTAAATTATTTTGTATACAGCGTTGCATGACCACGCAATTGTCATTCAAAATGTGAGAGTGCTGAAAGCTGAAAATTGGTCTGGGCAGGAAGGTGTATAAGTGCAATTGAAGTGGTTAACAAACTCTGTTGCAGATTCCATCCTTTTGTTACTCTGAAGAAATCTCTGTGCGTTTGTCTGTGTCCATGTTCTGAGTAAGTCTAATGGGAGTGGTTTCATAATTATCAATCAGCTGTGCACCTGCAGGGCTATAATGAGGAAAGCTGCTGGGCCTGCATCCCTTTAGATATGATTTCCTATTGGAAGTATCAAACTAAAAATTTTATTTTTGTTGCAGAGAATGCATGAAATGTTTCCGGGGGACGTTCTGTACACCTCCAGGTAGCCATATTGTATTGCATTTTCAGAAAATGACAGAACTGCAGATTGAAAAGGAAAGATAATTTTTAATAACATTCAATTATAACATGACTTGTGTCGCAATTGTATACGCTATATTATCTTTATTTGCTATTTTTTTCCCCCACGAAAGTGGAGATACTCTTTAAAGGTAACATGAGATTTAGTGATAGGATGTTGAATCTCTTCTACAATAGGGAATTAATTTATGCGAGGAAGGCACTTTTATATGGTAGATTTATGTACATAAAGTTTGCTCTCTTACATCATTTTCTGCAATGTACATGGCAGTGCATGTCGCGCCTCATTCTTCACTTCATAGAAGATCAAGATTTCACGGTTGTGGTTTGTGATTTACTACTTCATGGTTGATGTCCGACTTGTGGCACCAAGCTTGCTCTTGGACAGGCGGCAGATCACCAACTAATGACTTTCTACCCAGCGGATGGTCACGAGCCAATAATTTCTTTCCAAGTAGAGGGTGTGTGCCTCTTCTGTAAAACTCTTGGGATTATCTGTAATGATCGCTCCTGGCTTGCCGCTTCCAACAAGAATGGCTATGACCTGTAAGGCATAGAACTTGCATTGTATTTTTTCATGCTGGAATGCATGGGAGATGCCAAGGAGTGACAGCAGGACTGGCACAGAGCCTGAAGATAACAATGCAGGTAGATAGGTGTGTGGGGATTGCTGTGGGCACATGCTGATGATTTGAAGGTGGGAGGGTTATAATAGTCTGATGTACAGAAGAAGAGTTTTCATTTCTCGGTGGGGTGCCTGTGCCAGAGGGCGTCCCTGCAGTGCCCGGGCTCTGCCAGCTTTCTGCCAGCTCAGATTTGTTTGCTTGGCAGAGTTTCATCAGCTTAAATGATATATAATCTTATCATTTATTTCTTCTCATTCACATAGCAGACGTGTGTTCTTAAAGCCCAAGGAGCCGTGAAATCCTGGAGGGTTGCAGAGCCATCAGTAAGACCATCCACAGAGGAGAGTTTACCTGATTGTGACCACTGTCAGCTTGTTACCTGCAATTCCTCAAGGGGACTTACAAACACCCCATCACCTGGGTGTTCCCAGATGTCAGGGCTAATCTCATGAGGTACAATGCAACAACATCTGCAAGTCCTTAGGCATAAAGATATGTATGTCACATCAAAACCCAAAAAGTAACGGTTATCTGCATCTCAACTGATGGCGTCCGGTAATGGCATTTTATGATACCCTGAATCAAAAATGTTGTGCCCGTTTTGTTTAGAAAAGATTTGAAACTGAATCAAACTTTCTTCCTATGGTGCAATACAACTGTCTGCTGCTCTTTCAATTTAAGGCAGATTTCCAGGCAAACTGCTGAATACACAGAAGAAATACGTATATGGGAACTGTTTTACCTGCCAAAAGATTTGTATTCCTGCCCATTTAGTCCAGTGATTTACACAGCTCTGCCTGTGACCTGATTTTTCCCTGCTGCAGTTCAGTAACACATTGAGGTTGATTAACTAACACTGGAGAGTACAAAATCTGGTGCAGCTGTGCATGGTAGCCAATCAGCTTCTAACTTCAGCGTGTTCAATTAAACTTTGACAATAAAACCTGGAGGCTGATTGGTTTCTATGCAGAGCTGCACCAGATTTTGCACTCTCCGGTTTTAGTAAATCAACCCCTTAGGGGCCTTGTCCCTTCCCCCACCTGTGATTGTACAGTGAAGGAGAAGCAGCAGACCGATGAGGTCCTCGCTCTGTTACTCTGCTCTCCCATCCTATGAGCATGTTCCTAATTGGCACATGAGCACTGCAGCACACTTGATTGGCTCCCTGTGCTACACAACTTTCACCCAGTATGAGCCTGTACCCATGTAGTCACTCTGCCATAGCATGTCATTGCTGATGTCTCTGCCATCAGACCTTAGTTTGTATGATGACATTGGCTCTGCCTCTATTCTTCTCTGTATAATGTCCGCTGTCAGCCAACAATGTGAAGAAGGGGGAGATGAGGACTCCACATTTTTCATGGTGTCTAGCCCTGGAAAGCAATAATAAAGCAGAGCTCCACCCAAAAGGGAAAGCTCAACCTGTTTGCACCCCCCCCCCCCACATTTGGCACTTGGGGGGGGGGGGATCGATTCAATATACGAAAATGTCTGGACCCTTCTATATTCCCCATTGCCTTCTGGGATACACAGAGGTCCCAGAACACAGTGGGACCATTCAGAAAATGCAGCGCAACTCACACATGCGCAGTAGGAAACAGGAAGTGAAGCCTTCTATGGGGGGAGGGGGGGAGCACTGAAACACCATTTCATTATAGACTCCATTTTAGACGGCCCCACCATTTCATGCTTTATGTCCTACATACAGAACATGTAGTTTCTATTTCTTGAGATGCGAAACTTAGCTCACGGGCTGATTTCCTCTAGGTGACGTATACAAGCTGTGTTCTGATTTCTACAAACATATCCCTTCCCCACTTGGGGGGAGTTCAGTTACGTCATATGTCTTCTTGCCTATAGCTCTACATTATTATAGAAATTCCTCAAGCCTTTCAACGCCCCTTATATTTTTGTATAAATGATAATAAACGTCAGAGACTGACTTTAGCTACAACCTGTGATTGTGTCATGCTTTTCTGTGCTAAGGTCATTCTCCCAGGATCCTGAATAGATATACTGAGACGGTCCAAGCCATCAGAGAACAGGGCGCTTAGCAGAAACCCCAACAAACTTTGGAGGTCCCACCGAGATCGGAAGGTCATCTCCGGACTCCGGGTAAGATAAAGGGATTTTATTAAAACTTACCGTAAAATCCTTTTCTCAGAGTTCACTGACAGACGCAGCTCTTCATTGATTCATCTCATTCATTTATGCTTGTCCCACTAGGAGTTAACTAGGCAGGGAAAAGAACAGCAAGCCCCTCCCATGGGGCCGTCCTCTCTTCCCACATAAACCCTCCACATAGCATAGCTCAGCAGTTTGAACACAAGCCATACAGAAAAACAGAGCACAGAGGGGTGGGTGCTGCGTCTGTCAGTGAACTCGGAGAAAAGGATTTTACGGTAAGTTTTAATAAAATCACTTTTTCTCCTACGTTCACTGACAGACGCAGCTCTTCATTGACTTGTGGGGATGTCCCCAAGCTGTGTCAAAAAAGAGGGGTGGGTAAACGATAACAACTGTACCAGAACAGAACCTCTTAAGGAGGCGCCAGACGCGCCTACACTGCCGCCTGCAAAACTTTGCGGCCAAAAGCAGCATCCGAAGATGCTAACACATCAACCTTATAAAACTTAGTGAAAGTGTGTACCGAGGCCCAAGTGGCCGCCTTGCACACCTGTGACACCGAGGCCTGGTGTCTAAAAGCCCAGGAAGTGCTAACAGCCCTGGTAGAATGAGCCGTGACCAGAAAGGGGGGAACCTTGCCCCGAATGGAATATGCATGAGTCATGGTCTGTCTAATCCAACGAGAGATAGTAGCCGACGAGACCACCAAACCTTTGCGCGGACCCTCTGTCAGCACAAGTAAGGCATCAGACTTCTGAAAAGAAGCTGTAGCAGCTAAATACACTCATAAGGCCCTCACTACGTCCAAGGCATGCAACTCAATTTCTCTTGGGTGCGATGGACATGGGCACAAAGAAGGAAGAACAATATATTCGTTAATGTGGAAAGAAGAAACCACCTTCGGAAGAAACGAAGGAGAGGGTCACAATACCGCCTTGTGCAGGACTAGGTAGGGAGACTTGCATGACAGTGCTGCCAACTCAGACACCCGTCTGGCGGAAGTGATGGCTACCAAAAAGGCCACCTTCTGCGACAGCAGTTGTAAAGAAATCCCCCTGATTTTTTCATAGGGCGATTTCTGAAGTACAGAAAGCACCAAATTCAAATTCCAAGGTTCCAATCGGGGCCTTCACCCGAGGCGCCACATGTCGCACACCTTGTACAAAGGTACGAATCAGTGAGTGCGAAGCCAAAGGTCTCTGAAAAAGAATCGCCAGAGCCGATATCTGGCCCTTGAGAGTACTCAAAGCCAGCTTTTTGTTCAGGCCTTGCTGCAAAAAGGTCAGGACCCTAGACACCGCATAAGAGCGAGGGTTATGACCCTCCGCTTCGCACCAAGCTATGTAAGCCTTCCAGGTGCAGTGGTATATCTTGCGAGAAGTACACTTGCGAGCCTTTAACAAGGTAGGGATCACGGAGTCAGCGACTTCCCTGTCCCTCAACACCTGGGACTCAATAGCCAGGCCGTCAAAGCCAGCGAGGGTAAAGCAGGGTGCAAGATGGGCCCCTGAAACAGTAGATCGTCACGCAGCGGAAGCCGCCAGGGAACGTCTGCCACCATTTGCACCACGTCGGCGTACCACGTGGGCCGAGGCCAATCTGGAGCCACCAGGATTATTGGTATTCCCTCCGCTACTACCCTGCGCAGCAATCGCGGTAGAAGTTGTATCGGAGGGAAGGCGTACAGAAGGCGATATCGGCCCCAGGGGGCCACCAGAGTGTCCGTGGCCACTGCCAACGGATCCTTTGTTTTGGACACAAAAGTCCTCAACTTGTGATTGAACCGAGACGCCATGAGATCCACGTCCAGCGACCCCCATCTGTGGCAAATTTGGTTGAACACCTCCAGATGGAGAGACCACTCTCCCGGGTCCAGCGCCTGGCGACTGAGAAAGTCTGCCTGCCAGTTTTCCACGCCTGGAATGTAAATGGCGGAGATTGCCGGAACGTGACGTTCTGCCCAACGCAGTATCAGAGCTGCCTCCGCCGCAGCTGCTGGACTCCTCGTGCCGCCCTGATGGTTCACATATGCCTCTGCCGTGGCATTGTCCGACTGAATTCGAATCGGACGACCCTGTAACCTCACTGTCTAGTGAGATAGGCATAGTCTGATTGCTCTTAGCTCCAGCACATTGATGGGGAGACGAGCTTCCTGTGTTGACCAACGGCCCTGGGCAGATAGCTGCCCCAGGATCCCGCCCCAACCTGAAAGGCTGGCATCCGTGGTGATGATCACCCACTGAAGGGGCAGGAACAACTTCCCCTGAGTCAACGCCGAGTCCCGAAGCCACCAGGTCAGAGATGCCCTGGTCTGGGAGTTCAGGCGGACAGGTAGGTCCAAGAACCGGGGAGACCTGTCCCACCGAGACAGAATCGCTCGCTGGAGAATTCGAGTGTGACTCTGGGCGTAAGGTATCGCCTTGAAAATCGAGACCATGAGCCCCAGCACCTGCATACAGAATCGTAATGAAGACCGTTGGTGCGACAGCATGGACCGCACCGCAGACTGCAGCGACAGCAACTTGGCCGGAGGAAGGAACACCTTCGCCTGCTCTGTGTCTAGAATCAGACCCAGATACTCCAGGCGACGAGATGGAGAGACCGTCGACTTCTGCAGGTTGAGCAACCAGCCGAAGTCCTGTAGCAAGGTCATGGTGATTCTCACATTCTCCTCCAGAGCCAAGGCGGACTCCACTCTCAGGAGCAGGTCGTCGGGGTAGGCTACTACCGCAATGCCTCTTTGTCACAGTAATGCCAGTACTGGAGCAACCACTTTTGTGAAGACTCGAGGGGCTGACGCCAGACAGAAAGGGAGTGCCACAAATTGATAATGGAGATCCCCCACTGCAAAGCGAAGGAAACGCTGATGCCGTGGGCAAATGGGTACATGGAGGTACGCATCCCTGATGTCCAGAGACGCCAGAAATTCCCCCTGATGGAGGGCGGCCATAAGCCAGCAGATAGATTCCATCCGGAATTTTCGCGCCTTCACATACCAGTTCAGGGCCTTCAGGTCCAGTACTGGCCGGAGCCCACCCCCCTTTTTTGGGGACTACAAACAGGTTTGAGTAGAAACCTCGAAACTTCTCCGCTGGAGGCACTGGCACAATCACCCCTTGGTCCGGGAGTGCTTGAACAGCCCTGAAGAGGGCCTCCCGGCGTGCCTGCGGGAGCCCTAAGTTCAATGGGAAGAACCAGTCTGGGGGTTGAGTGTTGAACTCTATCCTGTACCCGGTGGACATCACTTCCCGGACCCATCGGTCGGAAATGTGAGCAAGCAGCCGATCTGCGAACCCCAGAAGACGTCCCCCCACCCGAAGTCCGGGTGGGGGCAGCCCATCAGGCCGAGGAGGGCTTGTCCTCCGCATTTTCAGTTTTGCGCTGCCACTGCTGTTTACCGGCCCCTGCAGCGGTCTTACCGGGACGGACCCCTTTTCCTGTCGCGCCCAGGGCGCGAAAAAACCTTTCTGACCCAAGGGAGGGGTCCCCTGTCTACGGCGAAACTCACGCCTCCGGGGCTCAGGGAGGAAAGTGTTCTTACCTCCTGTGAAATCCTTACTGATCTCATCCAGCCGTGGACCGAATAGACGTTCACCGTGAAAGGGAAGGTCTGCGAGGCATTTTTTGGACGCATGGTCTCCTAACCATGAGCGTAACCAAAGAATCCGTCTAAGGATGACGGCAAAACCGCCATTCTGGACAACATAGGCAGTAAATCCACGGCCGCATCACAAAAGGTACTTGATGTCCTGAAGCAGAAAGTCAGCCCTCTGCGGTGCATCCATCAGGCGGCCGCAGTCCAGATCATTCTGGAGCTCCACCATACGTTCAGACAGATATTGCGCGGACGCCAGAGCCGGGCCCAGAGCTGAGCCTGCTACCAGGAAGAGAGCTTTTAACAGCGCCTCTGTCATCCTGTCAGCCGGGTCCTTAAAGGAAGGGGCCCCTTTTAGAGGAATGGTTGTCGCCTTATTCAGACGAGCTATCGGCGGGTCCACCACAGGCGACTCCCATTTTTTCAAAAAGCTTACCTCAAAGGTATAGCGAGCGGAAAAACGTTTGGACAGCGAAAAAGAATGCTGCGGACGCTGCCAATCACGATAAATCAGCTGATCAAAAAATTGATCATAGGGATAAGCCTTGGGGGGCCTGGTGGACCCACACACATATGCAGAAGTCTGCGATTCACCATCTTGGCTCAGTCGCAAAGAAGTGCGAACGCCAATGATAATGGCGGAAACCAGCGCTCTTTCGTGCGCAGCCGCCGCCCCTGATCCTCTTCTCTGTCCGAGGGGCCCAGTTCACCGTCAGAGAGGTCCACTGGGGTCCCTGATGCCACTTCCGGATCAGAGTCCTCCCCTGAAGAACAGGGGGGAGGGGGACGCTTCTGAGGGGCCTGATGGGCGACCTCCGCCCGGGAAGGAACTCACTATTTTGGACCAGGCAGCTGGTCCAAAAAAGCCCCTTGCGCAGATTGCACCAACGCTGGGTCCTCCCCAGCAGGTTCAGCAGTATAGTCTGCCATCGTTCTTCCCCTTAAATCACTCTTAGTAACACACAGGTGTATACCAAAACTTGAGGCACCCTCACACAGCCGCACACCACCGCCCCACAGCGCACCAGGGAAACCCAGGAGGACTACACCCACCGCCACCAGCACCCACAGGAGAGCCCAGCTATACTTGCTGTTTGCTGCCTGTAACTTTTGAGGATCGTCAGAAGAGCCGCGCCGTCAGGAGCACACATTGTTCCAAAGAGGAAGCAAAACTTTTTAAACACGTTTTTGCAGTAGCAGGGGACACCAAGATGGCCACCGATTAACACTAGAGGTCAAAAACCACCTGCAGGGAACGTGCATTACTGCAAACGGGTGCTCTGAGTGCTAGAGGGAAAGCTCCATAGGCCCAGCATGTCCACGGCTACGGCAAAATGGCGGCGGTCCGCCGCAAAACGGCGGCAGATCGCCGCATGGCGGCAAAAATTCAAGCGGACGGCGCCAACGATCGGGTGCGGTGCGGGGGGATGGGGTGAAAAGGGGCCCCTACCAGCGGCTACCCAGAAAAATCGGGGGCCCCTCTGCCCCTGAAAGGGGGGGGAAGGGAGGAACTCTCACTCACCACTCCCGTCGGGCACAGTGGGTAGCCACTCGTTCGCAGACCTTCCGTCCTTGCCTGGACGGGATGCTGCTGGCCAGAAATCGCACTACCTGAATCACAATCCGGGATTGGGCTCAGATGGGGGTCACCCCAGGCCGCCCGCACGGAACGGGCACGATGCGGCGGGTCCCCGTACCGTGGGACTGGCTCGCATCAGTTGGCCAGGCCGGGGAAAGTGCAGAGCCAGAGCGACTCTCTATGCCCCGGCCGGCTTCTTGATAGCAGATTCATTGCTTGATAGAAGTAGTAAAATAAAGATAAAAGATAAAAAAAAAACAAGAAAAAAAGGGACACAATCAGGACCGCAGTCCCCTAAAGGGAAGCCAAGTCAACTCCTTGCAAACTAGGCATTGTAACTGCTGAGCTATGCTATGTGGAGAGTTTATGTGGGAAGAGAGGATGGCCCCATGGGAGGGGCCAGCAGTTCTTTTCCCTGCCTAGTTAACTCCTAGTGGGACAAGCATAAACCCCACAAGTCAATGAAGAGCTGCGTCTGTCAGTGAACGTAGGAGAAATACACCTTTTGTTGTCTGTCTGCTGGGTCTCCGGAGCTCTGATCAACTTCTGATTAAAAGTACTTTTGAGTGTACACACTGTGACTCACTACGGGAGTGAATAGTGTGACACGATAAGGGGAGAGGCGCTACATATAAGTCATAGCCGGCTAAAAGGGAATACTTTGCTTTTCAGGGATACACTCTAGACATGGGAAGTTGGGGACTCCCATCGGGGCTGTCCGGGATGCCCCAACAGAAGTATGAATACTTTGTGTTTCAGGGAAACACTATATATTTCAGGGAAATATAGTCATAATTTCTTTCAGGGAAAGAAATTTGGTTGGACGTCTCATTGTATCTAAATTCTTTATATTGTGCCTTTTCTTACTATCGCTTAGAGTAATAAGATAATTTGTTTGTGTGATACGAGTGTCCGGTTGGTAAGTGGAAGGACCAGGATCACTGAAGGTATTGTCAACAAGGTGTAAGATGTACCATCATCTCAGCTAGACCTTATTGGTCGATGACCTGGGAACGGTGAAGGCTGGGTGACACCGCATTGGGTGCCTATGTAATGTCTTGTAAACATTGTGAGATAGGTTTATTATTAGAGAAAGTAGGAAACGATAGGAAAGAGGACATAATTAGAGCCATTGTTCAACCAGGTTACAATCTTCACGCCTGGTCAGCTACTAGAAAAACCCCAAGAAATGTAGCGAGTCTAAGGTATTTTATAAAGTAAAACTATCCCCCCTCCCAAAATAGGCGAGACATGCAAGGACTTTGTAGCCCGTGTATGTGAAACTAATTACTATCTAGTTAACCCATAGGTGGAAAATCTGGCAGGATGGACTGAAAACATGGGAAGCAGTAGTCCATTTCCACGGGAAGGTGACAATGACACTCTTCATATAGACATGATATAAGATGTGTGTATGCGTTGAGCTTTTTGTATTGTGATATGAAATGTTGTTCTATGAAGAGGTTAAATGCATTCTGTAGTGAATGTGAGGTTACAGACGGGTAATGATAAGTGTAGCTGATTTATAACATAAGTTTCACAACGTATGTTTGAGGATTTATGTGAGTTTAACATTGGAAAAGTTAAGTGATGAAACTGAAGAAAAAGTTCTGTAAAGTTGTAAAAGAGAAATACAGAAGGGTTATATTGTAGGTATTGAAACTGATAAAATGGCATATGAGGAAGATAGAAGCTTTTGTCAGAAAGTCTTTGTAAGTTTAAGTGACAGAGAAAATTGAGTACTGTCCGTGATACTTTTGTACAGAGAGGAGAGACAGACTGCAGCATCCCCCTCACCCCCCCCCCCCCACCTTTTTCCTTCAACAAATTTTTTGTGAGGGTCTGTCTGTGAAATGTAGTAATGTATTAATTTTTGTCCAGCTATGAAACAACTAGTGTAACATGTGATGTTCAAATGTGGGTTATATATAAGACCAAGGGAAATGTTTAATTATGTTGCAGGAATACAATCCTAGTTGAAATTGTTAGTTTTTAGCTTTGTAACTCTAGGATTCAGTTTAAACAAAGAAAAGGCTAAGTGCAGCCAACACCCTGTAAATTCCTAAAAAGGTAGCAATGATTATTATAATTATTTAAATGTTTAGTTCTCCATTCCAGCCTATTGGGTGTGGAAAGAGAAAAGGCTCCACCCACTGATAAAAACCAGGTTGTACCCTTTAATGAAAATCATTTGAACAAGACAGTTGACTAGTAAAGACCAGGCTTAGATCATCTTTACTTAACAGTATATGATAGGACAATAGTGAATGACTACTGGAGATGTATGTCTATGTATGTTATGTATCATTTTGATTAATGATTGTAATTAAGTGTGAAACTTTAGAATACAACACTAATGATTGTTTTATAAGTTTTTTGTTAATACAGGAGGAACCAGATCTGTATGGAATTGAACCAGAGATTGAAATAGAAACATCAAAATGAGTTTGGTGATGTATAATATTTGTGCACACTGCAAATGTTATTGTGAATGTTAACCATGGTGAATTATTGATAATTTTTGATGAACCTTTAATGAAAATCCACGTGGTGATAATAAATTATGAATTTATTTCATATGGGTAGAAAAGAGTGCACTCTTATTAAACAATATGGCCATATGTTTTGTATTTTGTGATTAATATGTGTTTATTGCCAACCAGTTGTTTATTTCTAGGTGGGAAATGTAATGATAATTCACTAAGGTCTTTCATTTTGTTTAGTTTCTAGATAGTGCAGAATAAATAAAGCATCAATCCACCTGTCTGATATGGTTTGATGTCCGAGAACTAAAGATGAAGATTACAGCACACATTGACAGATTGCTTCACCATAATTGTTAATATTTAGTTTATTTATGTAAACATGAATATCAAAACCACAAAGAAGGGTGGGATTGTAGTGCAATCCACCAAGGTCCCAATAAGTTCCTTCCTAACACTGATTGTGACAGACACCCACAGCCCACTTCCAGGTAGGGCAGAACATTCTTTTGATGTTGGCCCCATTTCCTGTACCCCCTACAAGGCCACTCTTAAGGCATGGACAAAATCTGTGTACCATAAACAGTATCCTTTATTAAAAGAAAAGGAGAAAAGTATTGCCCCAGTGGTAGCTACAGATTTGTACAGGATCTGAGAGTCATAAATGAACTTGTGGTCCCCATTGCCCCAATAGTGCCAGATGTGCCATCACTCCTGTCCTCCATTCCATCCGATGCAGAGTGTTTTACAGTGATTGATCTTGCAAATGTTTTTTTTCATCCCTGTGGATAAGGAGACACGGCCAATCTTTGCCTTGTGTTTAAAGAATCGCCAATTTATCTGGTGTAGAATGCCCCAGGGCTATGTGGACTCACCTGTAGTCTACTCGATTGTGCTCCAGGCCACACTGAGGTCCTGGACTTCCCGTCATGGTTAGGTCCTACTTCAAATCAGGCAGCCGGACAGGAGGACAGTGTGAATCTCATAAACTGTGTAATTGAAAGTGGTCACAAAGTGTCTAGAAAGAAATTGCAGTGGTGCCAGGAAACTGTTGTGTACCTTGGTTTTGTCCTCACAAAAGGAGAAAGAAAAGTCAGTCACACGAGAGCTGCGGCTCTCATAGGTCTGCCCCACCCATTGACCAAGAAGGACATGCTTACCTTCCTTGGCATGATTGGTTGATTGGTTACTGCCGCCAATGAATACCTGACTGTTCCTACTATGACAATCTCCTGAGACATGCCACAGGTTCTGATATGCCAGATTGTGTAAACTGGTCAAAGGAAATGTGTAATGCTTTTGTGTATTTGAAAAATGCTATGGTAACGGCCCCTAGTCTAGGCCTGTCTGATTCCAAGGACAACTGTAAAACGATGGCGGGAGTCCTAGCTCAGGAACATGGAGGCAAGCTCCGCCCTGTTGCTTTTTTTCTCAAAGATGGAGTACAGGTTCAAGGCATGCCTGCGTGTCTCAGAGCTTTAGCACCCTGTGCGATGGTGGTGGAAATGGCTACATCATTCACTCTGGGACAGGATACTACTTTACACACCCAATATATGTTGACACCCAAAGGCTTAGTGGTTATAAGGTTATACTGCTCTCCAACCCTAAGCTAAAGATAAAATATGCTTCTCCTACCTCAGGCCCAGCCCCAATCCTCAATGTTTTCTTTAAAACATCGCCTTTCCAGATGCGTGTGTTTGAGGATGGCTCTTGTTCAAGGTCCAATGACAACACATATCATGTAGGATATGCTTTTGTACAATTACCAGACTAAATTCTAGAGTCAAAGTCAATTCCTTGCCAGTCAGTTCAGGCTGCAGAGCTGATAGCCCTCATAAGAGCTTGCCAGCTCTTTGAAGAACAAGATCTTAAAGATTGGACAGGTGATAATTTGGAAAAGACTAAGGAAGGTCTTTTCCTCAAAGAGGGGAAGCCATGTATTCCTGCAGCCAGTGCATCATTGTTTATAGCACAACATCAGGGATGAGTATGTAAGGAGACTAATTAACCACTTCTCGTTGGGTGGACGTCGTATGACGTTGCTACCTTTGAGAAGTGATATCTGAATGGTGCCTGCAGCTGCAGGCACCATTCAGATACCATTTTTTAGAGCCGGCGATTCTGAAAATGATAAAAGTGGTCTTATTGGTGTATTCACCGCAAGATCACTTTTATCAGCGGCGGGAGAGGTGCCCCCCCTCCCGCCGCTTTCCGGTCATCTCCGCCGCTTACCGGACCCGCCGGCAGCGGCGGAGATGATCCGATCTGTCCCCCCCAGTGTCTGTGAGCCGACTGAGGGGCTGAAGCCGCTCACTCGGCTCCATAGTATGGCAGGGTGGAAATGACGTCAGAAGTCACGTCCGACCAACGGTCTTAAAGGGCCCAGTTTTTTTTTTTTGGGGCTGTCATTGCCAT
>BLSH010226958.1:1896867-1908922 GCA_018402905.1 Glandirana rugosa
GCAATATTCTAGAGCAGTGAATCAGTGAAATGTCTTTTACAATGGACGTCAGGACGTGAGATGGTGCTAATAATGTGGACATTATGTAGATAATGTCCGACATTGACTCCGGTTCGGTTCGGTGGTAATCTCCATCATTTTTTTAGGAACTGTCTTATTTAGCAGTTAACTTCAAATTTTGGAACTCATTTAGGAGTACCCTAGTGTTTATATGTGATCTGTTATGGTTTTTTTTTTTTTTAGTGCTCTTTCCCGTTCGGTCACCCGGACCCGGTGACCCGGTCCGTCCGTTACCGTGTCTGTTACTCCAGTCCAGCAACTCTCACACACTAAAAAAAAACCACCAGAGGAAGGAAAATCCTTGAAAGAATAAATTGAAAATTAAAACCTTTAGTAAATCTTTATTGAATCACACAAATACATACAGAAGAAAAAAAAAAAATCACACACTCTCAACGACCTGACCTCATTGTCTGTGCCATTGCCTGCCTGGCCCAGTGGCCCAGGCCCACTGGCTTGCCCTTTCTCGTGATTTTTTTTTTTTTTGGTATTGTCTAGTGTATATTTGTGATCCCATGAGGATTTACTCAAGGTTTTAAACTTCAATTGACGATTTATTCTGTCAAGGATTTTTTTACTACCTCTAATGGTGGCTTGGCTTGGCCTCAGTTACAGCCTGTAATAGATGTATTACAGGTGTAATAATCGTGGTAGAGTGCAGGACTGCAGGTAACATTTTCTGTAAAGTGACTAAGTGACGAGATCTTATAACGCCGATTTGGCCGTCTGGCATCAACAGTGCACAGTGCAGCACACCTGTGTTCTGTTGAGTCTGTTTGACTGGCAGTGTGGCAGTGACAATAAACAACCATCAGTGAACCTTGAACATTTTATATTTGTTATAGCTTTTCTAGCAATGAAAATGGAGAATGGTTTCTTTTGGAAGATTGCTCCCATTTTGAACTTTCACACTGACTGACTGTCTTCTGGCTAGGGGTAAGTAACCCTCAACCAAATAAATATACTAAAAGTTTTTTTCAGACAACTGACGCCCACCAAGCCACCAAAGGAAGGAACATCATTGAAAGAATAAATTGAAACTTAAAACCTTCATAAAATCTTTATTGGATCACACAAATACACACACAAAAACAACAAAAAAAAAAAATCACAGCGAATCAGCGACCCAACTGGGCTGCTTGGCGCAGTGGCCACTGGCCAGGCCACTGGTCTGCCCTTTCTCAGGATTCTGATTCACTGACGTGTGTGGTTTTTTTGGGTTTGTTGTGTCTATATTTGTGATCCCCTAAGGATTTACTCAAGGTTTTAAGTTTCAATTGACAATTTATTCTGTCAAAGATTTCCTACCTTTAATGGTGGCTTGGCTTGGCTTCAGTTACAGGTGTAATTGTGGTAGAATGGAGTGCACTCAGCAGCACTGCAGGTAATGTTTTCTGTAAAGTGACAAAGTGTGATAAGATCTTATAACGCCAATCTAGCTGAGTTGTGTATCACACACAACCATGTTCTGTTGAGTCTGATCACTGGTGGTGGCACCGTGGCAGTGGCAAGCAAACATCAAAGTGAACCTGAAAATTTGCAACCTAGTGTGTGTTGTGTTACAGGTTCACTGTAATTTTTGCCAGTCAATAAGTGCTGTGTTTTCTTGTAGAGGTGGTGGTACGACTATGTGTATATGTGTTAACTCAAACTGTAAATTTTACAGGTTATATTTTACATTTGAATATTTTCTTTTATGAAGAAGTAAACTGCATAGCTAGCTACTAGCTAACACTATACAACAGTAATGTCATGTCATAGTATTTTTTACTGTTCTAAATAAATACTGTTGCAATGTCTGGATGTCTGCTGTGGTCACTGTTTCTTCAGACTTTGCTATATGCACTCAGGGAACTGAGGTTAGTGTATTTTTTAAAAAATAGCAGAGGAAAAGAAATATAGTTCTTCAATTTCAGACTGCTTGTTGAATTTTTGGATGAAAATTTGAAAACCATGGGCACTTGGGTAGTAATCGTGATGCATCGTGGACTCGAATCGAATCGTTGACCTAATAATCGTAATCGAATCGTGAGACCAGTGAAGATGTGCACCCCTAGTATATTTGCAGTCTCTGACCATCTATTGTAGAATGTGTGCAATCTCTGCCCATCTCTTGTAGTAGGTTTGTGGTTTCTGATCATCTCCTGTAGTATGTCTGCAGTCCCTACCCATCCTTCTGAATATTTCTGCATTTTCTGACTATCTCTTGTAGTATGCTTGTAATCTCTAGGGGTTGATTTACTAAAACTAGAGAGTGCAACATTTGGTGCAGCTGTGCATGGTAGCCAATCAGTTTCCAACTTTAGCTTGTTCAATCAAGCTTTGACAAAAAAAAACAAAAAAAAAAAACTGGAAGCTGATTGGTTACTATGCAGAGTTGCACCAGATTTTGCACTCTCCAGTTTTAGTAAATCAACCCCTCTGAATATCTCTAGTATGTTTGTAGTTTTTGAACATCTTTTGTAGTAGGTTTTCAGTTTCTGGTCATCTCTTGTGGTATGTCTACATTCCCTGACCATCTCTTGTAGTATGCCTGTAGTCTCTGCCCATCTCCTATTCTATCTCCTCTCATAACTCTTTGTAGTATTACATTCACTGAATGCTAACTGCAGCCCTTTGGTAAGGTCAGGAGCCGCACTTGGAGTTCCCCTATATCAAGTAAGTTGTTCATCGCTGGTCTACAATTAAACATTACACTAATAGAACATATTGCAGTTTCTCTGCAGGTATAGGGACTTTATATAAAAGAGCTACAGGTAACATTCAGAAACATGTGCAATAATGCAAGTTTCTATTTTCTGTTCAGTGCTCCTTTAAATTACACTAGCACTGACAATTAGTACCAGATAAATAAGCAGAAACATAATGTGCCACAAGTCACAGAGGTGTTGGGAACATGAGGTGAATTGTTGTAAGTGTGATAAGGACAAGCATCCATCTAGTCATAGCCCTGAACCAGCAGCTGGCCTGGAGCAAGAGATGAAGCGGAAATTCTCTGTTCTGGAAGGTTCAGACTGCAGCCGTCACACAAGAGATGCCAGCATTAGACGGCTCCAGAGCCAGCCAAGAGTCGCTGTGCCCAGGGCGAGCTGGCATGGCAGCCGCAGCTCAGTGTGACGTGATTAGAGTGAGGCGGTATCGGCTGCACGCAAGACAGAGGAAAAAAAATGTTGGCTTGGCTAAGTGCTGGAATACTTTGTATTCTTAGAAACTGGAAGAGGACAATTGAGCCAGTTCCATTACGTAACATTATGTTTTGCACTGGTAACTAACCAGAACTGATGTAACAGGCCTGGGAATCGCAGCAGAGTGCAGGGCGAGATATTGTACTCAGTACTGTGCGTATTGTATGGTGGCAGCACAGTGTACTTTGTGTTTTGTCTGTCACACAACACCAAGTACAGAAGTACAAGATCTGCCACTGCTCTAATAATGGAGAACAATTCTGATACAAATCATAGGACAGAGCTGATGCTCTTTATATCATAGTATGATAAGCAATAAGCAGATCACTGAAAAAAATAAAAAGTTACAAGTGGTTGCTGCATACAGAGAGAATGATGTGAGATTCAAGAACTAATCAGTAAGTACAATATATGAACTAGCAGGCAGTTTAAAGCCTCTTCAACAAAGGCATGAGAATTAATGCGTCAAACTGAGAAGAGTGGCTGTATCCTTGCCGCCGCTAAGTTCCCTTGCGCTTACATGGGCTGTCTGCACACAGAACCTGGTGGCTCAAGCCACATAGGGCCCAGTCATAGTCTATGAGTCTCAGCAACTGTGTGAATGAGACTTTAAAAATTATTTTTAAAAAAAGGGGAAAAACACAATTGTTTTAAATACACTTCAAGCAAATATTGTAGGTCATTCAGTTTGAATTTACGTACAATAAAGTGTATGTAAATCCCAACAATGAACTTCTCTTATTTCTCCCTTTTTGGTCTGTTGAATATACAATTGAAAGTGTTTTCTTGTATGTGTTTGACAAGTGCAAAAAGTAAATGTTGATCCTGCCAGAAACCTTGTGAGCTTATAACTTCCTGTGCCCCTGCCTGTGCTGCAATGTTATCAGTTAGCATTCTTGCTATCAGAACACTTCAAATGTATTATGTTATGGAGAAGAGGAGAGTGGGATATGTTCTGTAGCCCTGAACCAGGGTGAGAATGCTGCTCATACTTAGATATGGTGAATGAGAGTGGTCTCTAGAATTCCCCCTCCTCCCAAATTAAAATAAATAAAAGCCCCAAACACTTACCTAAATCTGTGGCCACATAATACGCTGGGCCCCTGGTCTTGTAAATGTTTTGGAGGGATACTTGGGGAAGGGGTATTGCTTTTGCACAGAGATGAGCATTAAAGTAAAGCTAAACTCTGGTTTAAAAATAAATTAAATTCACATATGTATTCTTAAAGTGAATGTAATCCCTCACATATATCCAGTAAAGTGAACAGCCTCAGATACACAGAGATGAAAAAAATCTCCCTACATACGTTTTACATGCATATCTGCTGTCTTTCACTTTCTATATACTTTAGAACTCTTACATGGGGTTGAAATTTTCACTTCCTCATTCAGCTGTAGGTGTGTTGTCTTGGCTTACACTGGAAGACAACTGGTTGGAGGAAAGGCACACACCACCCCTCCACATAGGTAGAAGAACAAAGATACTTTCAGAGTAGTGCTGTGACAAGAAAAGCTCTCTGCTAATCTATTTATAGCAACCTCCACCCACATAAACATCAGGCTGCTTTTATCTCCCATCTCGGAGAACTTGTCAGATGTTTACATGCTGATAATAGAGAAATGAAACAGCAGAAACACACAGGACTTAGGGCTTTGGACAATGATAAGAAACACTACAGATATATGTGCCCAGGTCAAATTTAATGAATTAGGTTTACATCCACTTTAATTAAAGTCTCTTCTATTGCTCTCAGCCTCTTCAAAATACCTTCATTTTGCTGCTGTGAACCAACTTTCGGTTAAAGATGGCTACATTCGATTTCCTTGGTCCCACCGTATGTAAGAATGTAGCCACCCTTTCCTGATAATGCCCGAGATGGACTAGGGACTATAGACTATTTTTAGGGATTTGTAGTGTGTATAGAGCACTGCAGATGACCATATCCAATGTGCACTGCTTGTTCCAAACATAAGTTAGAAGGAAAAGGGGAGGTTCGAGAGCTCACAGAGGACAGTTTCAAGGAGGCAGAAAAACACAGTAATAAATTACAGGGCAATTAACCGCTTGCCGACCGCTGGTCGGCAATTGACGGCGACAGAGTGGCTCTGTAACGCAAATCGCCGTCATACGACGGCGGGCGCGATACAGAGCCACTGTGAGCGCGCACGTGCGCTCACTGTGTCCGGGGGGGTCCAGGGAGCGGGTGCGGCGGCTTCGATTGCCGCCGGCCACCCGCGATGCCCCCCCCGGAGCAAATGAGCGGAGGTCCGTGTATGTAAACACGGACCTCCGCTCTGTGTGAGGGGGAAGGGCTGTGATCACAGCCTTCCTGTAAGTGAAGGCTGTGACCACTTCCTTTCCCCAGCTAGGCAAGTCCCCCTACAGTAAGAACACGCCCAGGGAACATACTTAACCCTTAGCGCGCCCCCTGCAGGTTAACCCCTTCACTGCCAATGGCATTTACACAGTAATCAGTGCATTTTTATAGCACTGATCGCTGTATAAATGCCAATGGTCCCAAAAAAGTGTCAAAACGTTCCGACATGTCCGCTGAAATATCGCAGTACCGCTAAAAATCGCAGATCACCGCCATTACCAGTAAAAAATAAAAAAAAATGAAAAACCCCAAAAATGAATTATCATCATCCGTAAACGCGACCACTTTTGCGCAAACCAATCAATAAACGCCGATTGCGATTTTTTTTATGGCAAATATGAGGAAGAATATAAATCGGCCAAAAAAACGGTGAAAAAAAATGTTTTTTTATATTTTTTTTTTGCATTTGTATTTTAGCAAAAAGTAAGAAATTTGGGTTTTTTTGCAAAATTGTCGCTCTTCTTTTGTTTATAGCGGCGATCAGAAATGACGCAGTGGTGATCAAATACCACCAAAAGAAAGCTCTATTTGTGGGAAAAAAAGGACGCAAATTTCGTTTGGGTACGTCGTCGCACGACCGCGCAATTGTCAGTTAAAGTGACGCAGCGCCAAATCGCAAAAAGGGCTCCGGTCCTAAAGCTGGAAATCCTTCCGGGGCTGAAGTGGTTAAAGTGGTGCTAAACTCTAGATTTTTATTTTTAATAGGCCCCCTGCAGATTTGTGCCATAATGTGTTAGTATGCACTGCATACTAGCACATTATGACAGACTTGCCTTTCAAATGTAGCCCTCCAGTGCTGAGCTGTCATCGCTCCCAACACTTCCATCTTCGCCCAGTTTTCCTTTAAGGTTCATGTTCTCTGGCTATCTGAATTGCTAGGTTGAGATGACATCACTCCCCTGTGTTTTCATGGGTGTCACCAACGCAGGACGGAGCTCTCCCATTCAGTGTGCCCCGAGTGAAAAGTGTTCTACACATGTGCCAGTGATGTCATCAGTTGGGGCCGATGTGAATATCCACAAAATGGCGCAAGTTTATGCATTTTCCAAGGTATCTACAGGTAAGACTTATTATAAGCTTACATGTAGGGCATAGCTTATAACTGTCATTCAATTGCATTTTAAGTAGTGAATTATTTTTGGTGTATACGCATATCATTTAGTGTAATTTTAAGCTATGTTACCCATTGATATCTTTAGTTTTTTTTTTTCTGCAGAAGACACTGTAGTGGTGACCATCCACTTTTTTTCTCTTCTGACTGGTGATCTGCGAACCCTGGCTTGTAATGTAGAATAAGAATTCACAGACACACCGACTTTATAAACTCATGGCTATCTATCACATACAAAAAAAAACAAAAAAAACAAATACATCAAAGTGTCGGTACTAGGTGGTTTCCCACAACCCCCAATCAGTTTCAAAACTGCCTTTGAACATTAAATATGATTGGTGATGGGGGTGTGTATGGATGTGAACAGCAGCAGACGTGCTGAAGAGGAGCTCCAGGATCCTGAACACAATCCTGTGCCATCTGAGCTGCCATTGATCTGGTGAGCCCTGCTATCCCCCTGGAATTGCTCCTCACTGTCCTTGGCACTGCCCTGGCTGGCTATTGGGAACCATCCCGGTCCATTTGAGGAGATATTAGGCCCGCCATTGCCCCTGTCTCCTCTAGGTCGCCGCCATCTTGCTGGAACCCAGAACACAATCCTGTGCCATCTGAGCTGCCTTTGCTGTGGGTGAGTCCTGCTATCCCCCTGCAACTGCTCCTCACTGTCCCCTGCACTGCCCTGTCCGGCTATTGGGAACCATCCCGGTCCATCTGCGGAGATTTTAGGCCCGCCATTGCCCGTTTCCTCACAGCCACCACCATCTTGCTGGCTCTGTGGCTGCTTGCTGAGCCTGGTCCATCCAGACCTCCAAAGCACAGGCCTGGCATCCTGACTCACCCACTCATCCTCCTGCCGCTGACTGTGTGGCCATCGGACTGGCACTGCCTGCTGGAGCTGGTCGCAGCTTACTGGGGCCTAGTGGTGGCTATCATTCATCCAAGCTCGGTCCGGCCACACTGCCCGGAGCAGCGTACCTCCTGAGCCCAGTTACACAGTATCAGCCTGCCTATTCTCCTTGCCACCTCCCTGTGAAGCTGCGGGGGTTGTGGGACATAGCTGGAAGCTTACACTGCAGGTGAGCTGTTGGGGCCTAGTCACAGCCTTCATCCTAATCCTCCTGGCATAGTATCAGCGCTGCACACTGCAGGGGCTCTGGGGGCCCCATCGAGTGTCTCACCCTGCACAGATGTCCACAAAGAAGAGACAATCTAAATCCCTAAAGTCCAACACGCCATCAGCTGCCATCGCCTCATTTGCTGTGGCCAGACGCCATCTTAGTCGGGAGGCTACAAGCCTTAATGGCCAAACATGCAATGGAGCCTGGGAAACCCTCAGTAACAGCAGCACCAACCTCCTAACCCCAGGACAGTACAGCAGTGATCCTGGCTGCAATTGCGGAGAGTAGGGCCTGAATGATGGTGCGCATAGATCACCTTGCTGAGGAGTGCAATCTAATTCAGAATGATCTAGATAAAATGAGGGAGAGCACAACAGAGACTGAGACCAGAATATCCGCCAACGAAGATCTTACAGCCACCCACAATACCTTCATTGCTGAGTTACAATGTATTGTATGGGCGCTTGTTGAAAAATCAGATTATGCTGAAAATAGACTCAGAGGAAACAATGCCAGAGTCCTTGGTTTGCTGGAAAGGGACCATCCAGCAGAGTTTGCAGAAGAATTCTTTAAAATCCTGCTGAGGCTTACAGATGTTCTACCCTACATGTGTAGCGCAAAGGGACCATCAGGTGCCCATGGGATGAGCCATCCCTGGAAATCATCCTAGGCCCTTTCTAGTCCACTTTCTCTATTAACAAGACAGAGATAGGATACTCCGAAGCTCATAAACACCCTGCACACAATATGGCAACACTTCCATTCTCCTTCTCCCCGATTTCTCGGCTGAGCTGCAGAGGAAGAGGAAAACCCTCAATGATGTCCGCAAAAGGCTCAGAGAGAAAAACATTAAATACCGTATGCTTTATCCCAGCCGCCTCTGGGTTCAGTATGATGGAGGAGTTTGTTTCTTCGATACTCCATCAAAGGCTGACGACTGGCTACTCACCTTAGGATGAAGACTCCTATCTTCGATTTCATTGACTGCATGGCTCCCACACATCCTAAAATACTTGTATCCTATTACTTTTTTTTTCTGAGCAATAGAGCTCCCACAAGTGCACCTCTAAGATAGTCACACCTTATCCCCCAAGGATTTTGTAGAAGGCAGTAGAAGTTCTTGGACTTTCACACTTCCAAGCCTGGAGTGATTTTGCAATAGTTAAACCTCAAGTTAGAGTTTAGAGCATCAAACTGACTGTAACGGTTGTTGGGATTTCCGGCCGGTAGGGAGTGTGGTGATTGCTGGTTGTCTGGAGACAGGTGATGAAGATCCGCCTGTGACCAGTAATCCCCTTTTAGAAGTTTCTTTTTTCTGCAGGTGTTGGGTTCCCGACTGACCTAGTTGGGTCTGGCACCTTATGGTCAGTTGGGCACTTCCCGCTTTTTGTACGCTCTATATCCACTACACAAACGTTTTTTTTCCTGTGCTATGATGCTACCTACTACTTCGTTTAGGCCCGCACTAACCTGCTTTCTCCCACAGGTCACACTCGGGCTGAAGCCCCTTGTTTACGTGTTGCTTATTTGCTTTATTACATGTCTCAGATGGCTATGGAACTAAAACTTATCTCATGGAATGTCTGGGGACTAAACTATAAATTTAAGAGAGCCTTGATATTCAAATACCTAAATCACACCACAAACCACATATTTTGTTCTTACAGGAGACATCTCCTGGGCAACAAAATTATTGCTCTCCGTAGGCCCTGGATACAGCAGTCATTCCATGCAACTTACTCTAGTTATGCAAAGGGAGTGTCTATATTACTGGCCAAGTCTCTTGCATATAAGGTTATTCAGTTGGTGATGGATCCTGAGGGTCGGTATATTATACTTTTACTAGAAATCAAGATAATTATGTATGCTCTGGTTAATGTTTATGTTCCTCCTCCTTTCAACCAATGGGTCTTGTACAAAGTGTATGAAAAATTATCCACATTACAAATTTCTAGGCTTTACATAGCGGGAGATTTCAATTCCACCTTAGACCCATCATTGGATGTAATCGTTTACTCCCCTGATCTGCTTCATTGGGCTCAGGCCTTCAACTACACTGAAATTTGGAGATGGAAACACAATACCACTAGGGCTTACTCCTGTCACTCCACTACACATAAATGGGGCTCTAGGATTGACATGGTCTTTGGCAACACCTGTGCCTTGACGGACGTGGGGGAGGTCTCTTACTTGCCTGCGGGCTTCTCTGATCATGCCCCTCTAGAGGTTAAGTTGGTGTTGTCGGAGAACAGGAACGAGAAATGCTGGCGACTGGCAGCTAAGTGGTTGCAGGACCCTAGGGGTGGGGGGGGGGGTGGTCTCCCCTAAATTGCAACAGTATTGGGATTTTAACAAGGGCACTGCCTCAAGTCATGTAGTCTGGGAGGCTTTTAAAGCAAACACTAAGGGTGAATACACCTCGGCTATTAAAGCAGTTAGATCCGAGATGTCCTCTCAGGTACAGCAGCTTGAAGCCAGAGAAACTGAAGCTGCAGGGGCTTTCTCAGACTCTCCAACTCCTGACCATTTCAGCCAACTAGCAGAGGCGAGAAGAGCCTTGTCTCTACATCTTGCTTTGGCTGTACACCTAAATATGGGTGCATTGGCTGGAAGGATCTTCGAGTCTGGAGACAAAAATTGAAAACTTCTGGCAAACCTAGTTGCAGATCCCAAAATGCAAACAATGGTGTCTAAGATTAGTTGCTCAGATGGCAGAGTTGTCTCCAACCACATATTGAACGAGTTCAAAAACTTCTATGAAAATTTATATACAACCCCCCCCCCCCAGTTGGTCTGGGGTGCGCCTCACTGAGTATTTGCAGTACCTAAATTTACCAACTTTATCTCGGGAGGACTGAGAGTATCTGGATAGGGATTTCACCGCTGAAGAAATAGAAGCGGCGATTCACTCATTTCTCAGTAGCAAAACCCCAGGATAGAGATTCTATACAGGTGCCCGACAGCGCAGATTAAATTAGGTGGTGTCCTGTCTCCCCCCTTCAAAGCAGGCAGAGGTACGAGGCAGGGCTGCCCGTTATTGCCTGCTCTTTTTGCCCTGGTGGTGGAGCCACTTGCCTCGGCCCTTAGACAAGCAGACATGGTAAGAGGTATTGGGGTTGGTTCCATCCAGGAGAAACTGGCCATGTATGCCAACGATCTTATTCTTTTTCAGAATGACCCGGGCCCTTCTCTTCAGGAGGCCTTAGATATTCTCTCCGGTTTCACTGGCTGCTCGGGACTCACGGTCAGCTGGGATAAATCCCAAATTTTACTGATTGACAAGGAGGCTGAATCCTTACAGGACCCCAGTCTACCTCTAGTATGGACCACCAAAATTAAATACCTGGGTATCTTTATCTTCTCCTCTACTGCTGATTATTTTATGTTAAACCTAGCTCCGCTGATACAAAAAATGAAAGTGAGATTGAAGGCATGGCCCCATCTCCCTCTTTCCCTGGTGGGGCAAATAAATGTATGTACTTAAACATTCCCCTCTGTGGCTCCAAAAAAAAGGTCTTCCGAACAATAAACACCACCCTGCTGTCCTTTCTCTGGGGTACAGGTCAGCCGCGATTCAGGCTGGCGGTGCTGCAGAGACCCTGGGGAGAGGGAGGCATGGCCTGTCCTGACCCACATAAATACTTCCTTGCAGCCCAGCTAGTCCACGTGCATAATTGGTTAATATCTGAGGAAACAAATGCGGCAGTGGTTCTTGAGGCAGCCTGTTTGGGTTCTTACGAGGCACTTCGGAACTTACTGAAGGCTGGTTGGCAGCTCTTTCCCTGCGCCCTATGCCGCCTGGACATATCTCACCACATGCTTCCGTCTGGTTCAATCCATCGCTGTCAGAGTTCTTCTCCATACCGGATCCAACTATCTGGGCACAAAAGGACATCAAATATGTAGCTCAGATTTGTATTGGGGTCTATTGTGCACCTTTGATGAATTAAAACAAAAAATTTAACTGCCTAAATCTCATTTGTTCAGGTTTCTGCAGCTGAGGCATGCCTTCAATATTCAATTTGAAAACTCACGAGTAGATTTTTACACCTACACTCTTGAGCAGAGGCGGCTCTAGGCTTTGTGAGGCCATAGGCAAAACCTAGATATGAGGCCCCACTCACGCCCATAATGGGAAAAATAATTAAAGTGATAAAAATGAACTGGGGGCAGGAGGGTACAGTACAGGGGGGAGCAGGAGGG
>BLSH010226958.1:1965900-1980693 GCA_018402905.1 Glandirana rugosa
GTGGGTATAGAGACCACCCCCCGGCCAATAACCTCAAACGCCTGACGATCTGTCGAGTGTAGAGGCTAGCCACCCAGGACCTACACCACAGGTGGCCAATGGCCTATCTCAAGTTTCGAGACGGGGGTCTGTCCAAGAAAGGGAGTTTGGATTCTGAAGGCGTCCCCGCAGACCTCCTTGACAATACGCGCCAGGTCAGGGAGCGCCTGTACCCGCAGCACCACGGTCAAGGTGACCTCCTCTCTAAGACGCCAAAAATGAGTTTGGAGAAACACCACGGGTTTTTCCCGCCCCAGTCCGGCTAAGACCTAGAGTTTCGAGACTTGACGAAACAGTTTCGTGTCTTCAAGTTCTACCTCAGTGAGATCCAGAATCGGCCTGACCCCGCCCTTTTTGGGCACCACAAAGAGGTTTGAGTAAAAACCGCAGAATCTCTCCTCCAGTGGAACTGGCACCACGACGCCCATGTCCGCGAGGGACTGGACCGCGCATAACAGTTCCTCCAGACGCCCCTGCGGAAGTCTTAGGTTTGAGGGAAAGAACCTGTCTGGGGGCAGAGCTTTGAACTCTATCCGGTAACCGGTGGACACCACATCCAGGACCCACCGATCGGAGATGTGAGCTGTCTAGCAGTCCGCAAACTCCAATAACCGGCCCCCCACCAGAGATATGGGTGGGGGCAACCCGTCACACTGAGGAGGGCTTATCCTCCGCTTTACAGGGCTTTCGTTGCCAGGTTCTCTTACCAGACCCAGTCGGGGCCTTACTGGACTTGGAGCCCGCCCCGCTTATGCAACTCATTCCTTGCACAATTGCAACGCCAATTTTTGCACACTGAGGAGAGGCACTCAAAAAGGGACTGCGCTGACATTGCTGAGGCCAGAGCTGGCCGCATAGCAAAACCTGCTACCTGAAAAATAACCTTAGACACCATTTCCGTGCGACGATCCGCCGCGTCCTTAAAAGAGGGCGAACCCTCCACAGGAAGGGTGGTAGCCTTATTTAAACGGGCCACCGGTGGGTCCACCGAAGGGGAAGCCCACCACTTAAGGAAAGCATCCTCAAAGGGATAGCACACTGCAAAACGCTTAGGCAAAGTGAAGGAATTTTTTGGGGGAACCCCATTCCTTAAAAACAGTCCGTTCAAAAAATTGATCATAGGGAAAAGCCCTAGGGGACTTAGCAGGCTTCATAGACCCACAGACATAAGTGGAAGTCTGCGCCTCCTCAGACTGAGCAAGGCACAGAGCCTGGCGAATGTCAGCAATTAGCGCCGCTACAATTGCCTTGTCGCTCGCCACTGAGGCCCCCTGGTCCTCTTCATTATCTGAGAGGACCAATTAGCCATCAGAGAGTTCCACGGGGGTCCCCGTGGCAACCGAGGCGACTTCATGATCTGAATCCTCGCCTGAGGAGACATGTGGGGCCAAGCGCTTAGCGGGGGGCACAGGGCCCGGATCAGTAACCTTTGGAATAAATTCCACAAAAAGAGCCCGCAAGAGGTCCAAAGTGACCGCAGGGGCTTGTGCGGAGCGTTGCTCAGCCGGCTCCAAATCAGAGGGCGCTGCAGGGTCCAAAGCCGCCGCATCACCGTCCCCAGACATAGGCCTGAATGGGACGCCCCCCCACGTATCACCACCGCCACCCAAGACCACCCAGGGAGCCTGGGAGGACAAGCCCACCTAAATCCACACCCCAAGTAGCCAGCCAAACCTGCTGCTTCTAGCCCTGTAGCCTGTCAGCGCTGTGAGAGAAAAAAGGCGCGCCTGAGGACTGTACCACACATGCAGCTGCCGCTTCTCTGAGGAGAAATCGTGCAGTTACACAGAGTGTAATACCAAAACCCGCCACCGGGGAGAAAATGGCGCTCGCACAGCATGAGCCAACTGTCACAAAATGGCAGTGGCTAAAAATGCACGTGAACGAACGTTCCCCAGTGGGAACACCGGTACAGGCCCCAGGGCCCTCAATAACGCAAACGCGACGCCATGTGAACGCGGCAGACCAGAGGGGGGGGCGTGGGGTGGGGGGGCAACGCAATAAGTAGGTGCCCCCCTGACAGGGAAAAAAGCTACAGCTAAAATAAAAAACTGCCCCGGATGTCGCCCCCCCCCCCCACGCCCTAAGAGCAGAGGAGGGGTCCACTCACCAGTCCGACGGGCGTTGCGGGTAGCCACCCGAAGCAGACTTTCCCCCCTTGTCCCGGGAAGGATTGCTGCTGGCCAAGGCCACTGGAAAGGCAAAAGCCAGACACTGGGCACAAGTGGCAACAGCCACAGGCCGCCCGCACGGAACGGGCCCTGAGCGACGCAGCCCTGTCATTTTAGGGTAGGTCGCCAGGAGGTGGCCGGGCAGGGCAAAGCTTTGGATTCGTGATATCCGCTCTATGCCAAGGCCGGCTACTTGATAGAAGTCTTCATCTTTTTCATAGAGAAAAATCACATGCATAAAAATGCAGGTCCCATAAGGGAACCCAGTCAACTCCTTTGCACTAGGCAAACAAAACTGAATGCTATTGGCCAGCAGGGGGTTTTATAGGCTCAGGTGAGGACGGCCCCCATGGGAGGGGCCAGCCTATCCCTGATGCTTTTGCATCTGTTTTGCCTAGTCACTCCTGATAGGACGACATAAAACCCACGTGTCATTTAAGAAGAGCTGCGTCTGTCAGTGAATGTAAGAGAAATAACATTTTTCTTTTTTTGTGCCATCATCAGTCAATGCCCTGGATCACCACAACACCAGCTATATGATGAAGCTGTACTGCACCGGTGACAGTATTTAAAAATAAAAAAAATTGTGAAAATATTTTTTTTTTAATTTCTCCCTTCCAAATAATGATGACAGAAAATTACAACTTCAAAAAACTTGCCATGCCTCTTACGAAATACCCTGGACTACTTTCAAAAAAGGGGTCATTTGGGGGGTATTTGTAATGTGCTGGCGTTATAGGGCCTCAAGAAATTAGATTGTCCGTCAGTACATCAGGATTAATCCATTGTCAGATACAGTTGTGCTCATAAGTTTACATACCCTGGCAGAATTTATGATTTCTTGGCCATTTTTCAGAAAATATGAGTGATAACACAAAAACATTTCTTTCACTCGTGGTTAGTGTTTGGTTAAAGCCATGTATTATCGATCAACTGTGTTTACTCTTTTTAAATCATGACAACAGAAACTACCTAAATGATCATGATCAAAAGTTTACATACCCTGGTGATTTTGGCCTGATAACATGCACACAAGTTGACACAAAGGGGTTTGAATGGCTATTAAAGGTAACCATCCTCACCTGTGATCTGTTTGCTTGTAATTAGTGTGTGTGTGTGTGTGTCTAAAAGGTCAATGAGTTTCTGGACTCCTAACAGACCTTTGCATCTTTCATGCAGTGCTGCACTGACGTTTCTGGACTCTGAGTCATGGGGAAAGCAAAAGAATTGTCAAAGGATCTGCGGAAAAGGTAGTTGAACTGTACAAAACAGGAAAAGGATATAAAAAGATATTCAAGTAATTGAGAATGCCAACCAGCAGTGTTCAAACTCTAATCAAGAACTGAAAAATGAGGGGTTCTGTTGAAACCAAACCACGGTCAGGTAGACAAGCTATGATTTCAGCCACAATTGCCAGGAAAATTGTTCGGGATGCAAAGAAAAACCCACAAATAACTTCAGGTAAAATACAGGACTCGCTGAAAACATGTGGAGACTTGAAGAAAGATGGGCTGCATGGTCGAGTCGCCAGAAGAAAGCCATTACCACGCAAATGCCACAAAGCATCCCGCTTACAATACGCCAAACAGCACAAAGACAAGCCTCAAACCTTCTGGCACAAAGTCATTTGGAGTGATGAGACCAAAATTGAGTTTTTTGGCTACAACCATAAAGGTTACATTTAGAGAGGAGTCAACAAGGCCTGTGAAACACGGAGGTGGATCGCTGATGTTTTGTGGATGTGTAAGCTACAAAGGCACAGGAAATTTGGTCAAAATTGATGGCAAGATGAATGCAATAGGTTATCAAAAAATACTGGAGAAACATTTGCATTGATCATCAAGGAAGCTGCGCATTGGACGTCCTTGGGCATTCCAACTTGACAATGATCCAAAACACAAGACCAAATCGACTGGTCATTGGCTAAAGCAGAATAAAGTGAAGGTTCTGGAGTGGCCATCTCAGTCTCCTGACCTCAGTATCATTGAGCCACCATGGGGAGATCTCAAGCGTGCAGTTCATGCAAGAAAGCATAAGAATTTCCAGGAACTGGAGGCTTTTTGCCAAGAGGAATAGGCAGCTTTACCATCTGAGAAGATAAAGAGCCTCATCCACAAATACCACAAAAGACTTCAAGCTGTCATTGATGTTAAAGGGGGCAATACATGGTATTAAGAACTGGGGTATGTAAACTTTTGATCAGGGTCATTTGGATAGTTTCGGTTGTCATTATGATTTAAAAAGAGTAAACACAGCTGATTGATAATAAATGGCTTCAACCAAACATTAACCATGAGTGAAAGAAAAGTTGTTGTGTTATCATTCATGTTCTCTGAAAAATGGCCAAGAAATCATAAATTCTGACAGGGTACGTAAACATATGAGCACAACTCCTACAGACTAAATAATATACACAGATTTGGGTTATTTGCACCAAAGAAATGTAGCAGAATACATTTTGGGCTAAATTTATTCAGGACAATAATTTATTATTTGCACAATTTTATAACAGAATCAAAGAAAAATGCATTTTTTTTTCAAAATTTTCAGTCTTTTTTCGTTTATTTAGAAAAATTAAAAAAAAAACCAGAAGGGGATTAAAGTGATTGTAAAGGTTTGTTTTTGTTTTTTGTTTTTAAATAACAAACATGCAATGATCGGGTTCAGTTAAGAAAAATGGGAGATCTGGGGAGCAGCTGAAGCACAGAAGGGTTTTCACCTTAATGCATAGAATGCATGAAGGTGAAAAACCATGAGACTTTACAACCCTTTTATATGCCACCAAAAGAAAGCTCTATTTGTGTGAACAAAATGATAAAAATGTAGTTTGGGTACAGTGTTGCATGACTGCACAATTGTCAAAGTGTGACGGCGTTGAAAGCTGAAAATTGTCCCAGAGAGGAAGGGGGTAAAGTGCCCAGTATTGAAGTGGTTAAGAAAATTGACAGTAGGGGGGCTGCAGGGAGGGCCATGGAGCCCCTAAATCTGTAGTTACACCACAGTTGTGCAGGATTGCTAGCCTTAGCCCCACTGCATCGTGTACGCGACAGAATTTGTTCGTTATGGAGATCTGACAACTTCCAGTGACAGCTGGTTAAGAATAACGTTTAGCCATGCTGTAGGTGATTTTACAGCCAGACACACAGTCAAGTTCTGTCTGAAAATGAGAATAAACAGCTGCCATGCCAATTCCACAAGGAATATAGCACAGGGACATAATATTCCTTCAGATTTCACAATGAAATGGACTATTTTCAGCTCAACAAAAGAAAATGATGGAAGTGAATACTCCAGGATGACATTACACAGCAGGGTAAGTCCCGTTTTGTGAACAACCACTCCAGCAGGCTGAAGACTCCCAGATCTTGGTAAAAACTGCTTCTTCTCAGAGTAATTGTACAGGTCAGGGAATAGAAGGCAGAAATCTGCTCTATGTACCATGACAAACATTGCCGTACATCACAATGTAGACATATTTATACTTGAAGGAAGCACCCAGGAGGAACTCTCCTCCACAGATGTGCAGAACACGGATAATTGGAACAGACATGTTTAAATTCAAAGGTGGCACCTGCAACCTTAGCTCTGCTTTGTCATCTTTCATTTTTTGTGATATCACAAAACAGCTGAATAACTAAGAACACACTTGACAGCTCCTCCTAGCGGTATAAAAATGCAGACCTCCAGCTACTGGGAACAGTTTAAGAACAGTATGATACTTAGACCTCAGGGAGCCACAAGCAAAGACAAAGCAGAAAGTTCCCTATTATGTACATGTTTTTGTGTGCTCCCAGGAACCTCTTTTCCAATAAAGAGAGAATGTACTAAAAGTCGGGAATCAAACAGCCTTGCATTCATCATTAGACCATACACATCAGACCAGCCTGTGAAAATCTTCAGCACTTCCACAATATGATCAGATACCAAAAAAGGCAGCCATGTTAAAGAGGACCTGTGCTTTAAAAAGGCAGGCAGAAAACAAAAAGTAGGGAGATGATACCATGCCTTCTTCTGCGCTGTGTCTCGGCAATACCCATCTGGATAGAGTAGCGGGGCTTTGCCTCTGCATGTCAAACCTGCCCCCTTGATGACTGGTGAACGGATGACTGGTGGAGTACCACTATAGGTGGATGATCCACAGAACAAATGAAAAAGAAGCAGGGAGATCCTTGCACTGCAGGTCCTCAGCTACTGCTTCTTCTTGAGCAGTGCGTAGCACAGCAGTGCTATCACCAAATCCCACGTCAAATCTGGAGAGACTAGCAATCAAAACCAGCAGTGCCTTAGATCTCACACGGCATATCGATATACAGCTGTCGCGTACCTGGTCAGTGAGCCTGACGTGCAGAGGAAGGCCTCTCCCACAGCTCTGGCTCGGGGACCACTGATAGTGAGACAGTAACCACAAGAGCACGGCGAGATATGAGCGCCTATGATTAGTCCAGTAGTCTGCGCGGGTAGTAGCCGATACTTCACTGGAAGGGTGCCAGGAGACGAAGCAGCTGACAGCAGGCAGATGAGACAGCAGGACAAGCTGGAAGCTTGACAGGCTGGCACAGGGCTTTGCCGGCGAAAAACTGTGGATGCACAGCAGGAACCAGGAGCCAGAGGATGAGCTGGACTGAAGGAGCTGTAGCACGCTGGAAGAGCTGGATGCAGGCTCGGAAGAGCCGGGTCGGTAACGGGCGGGCAGATCAGGCAGAGACGACAGCAGGGCAGTCAAATCACAAGCAATGTTGGCAACGGAGAGTGGATCCAACAAGAGCAGAAGGCAGGGGCAGGTAGTAGACAAGGATTGTCAGAAGCATGCCGGGTCAAGATCAGAGGTCAAACACCGGAATTAGGGACACACTAACACAACACTGTAGATCAAACAGCAATTAGCCAGTGCAGTAGCTCCATTTAAATAGGCCGTTTGGTGCCAGTATTGGCAACAGACACGCGGCTGCTAATGTGCATGCATGCGCGTGCATCTGTGCATATCTGCCTGGCCCGTTCCCGGACGGCGCATGCACCACAAAACTTTATCTGTACTACAGCTAACAGAACAGGTATGCTTAGGCACAGGAAGTGCTCTGCTATTTTTCAGGAAGGATTTAAGACAAAAGGTTGATTTTCAGGGTATTGCTTAGGCACAATTACTTTTTCTAGAGGTTCCTTATAATATCATTATGCAGGATATATATAGCATCAACACTTTGCATAGCACTATAAAATGAGGGGAGGCAGCATAGCTCCACAATACAATTCAATAGAAGAGAAATCAAAGGGCCTTGATCGTTAACAGCTTACAATCTTAACAGAAGGGTTAAGTGACGCAAAAGGTAATAACTGTGGGGGATGAGGCAATGTAAAAAGTAAAAGTACAGTTTTTTTTAGGTATAGGCGGGATAGGCCTCCCTGAAGAGATGTGTTTTCACAGGTCGCCTAAAGGTGGATAGAATAGGAGATAGTCTGGGCGGATTGGGATAAGGAGTTCCAGAGGATGGGAGAGGCTTGGGAGAAATCCTGGAGGCCAACTTGGGAGGAGGTAACAAGGGAGCTAGGGAGCAAGAAGTCTTGGGAGGCACAAAGAGAACAACTTGGTTGGTATTTTGAGACAAGGTTGGTGATGTAGCTGGGGGCAGAGTTGAGGATGGCTTTGTAGGATGTTTTTTTTTGCATTTTGAATTTTGCTTGTTGGGTGAGCAGAAGCCAATGGAGGTATTGGCAAAAAGGGGGAGCAGACACCAAATGACTGGTAAGGTGGGGGAGTCTGGCAACAGTATTCATGATGGACGGAAGGGGGGATAGCCGATGTAGAGGCAGGCCAATGAGAAGGGAGTTGCAATAGTCAAGGTGAGAGATAACCAGGGTATTAGTAGCTTTGTAAAGTGGTTGGTTAAGAAGAGGCATATTTTGGAGAGGTTCATAATCCAGGATTATGGCTTGCACCCTGGCATGTGGGAAAGGACTGATAGTTGTGCCATTGATCTTGATGAGGATGTCCGATAAGTGGAATAATGTGAGCTCAGTTTTGGATAGACAGAGTTTGAGGAAGTGTAGTGATATTTATACTGAGAAGTCTGTTAGTAAATTTTTGATGTGTGAGGACAATAAACTGAGAGGTAGAAAGATAGATCTGTATGTCGTCAGCATAGGAATCGTATTGGAAGCCGTGGGGGTTATCAGCTCACCCAGGAAGGAGATGTAGATAAAGAATAGAAGAGGTCCGAGGCCAAAACCATGGGGGAACCCATTGGAAAGAGGAGAGAAGGAAATAGAAATGTAAGTGACACTGAAGGTGCGGTGAGATAGGTAAGAGAAGAACCAACAAAAATCAGAGTCGCAAAGGCCAGGGGAAGGGAGTTTATTTTTGTATAGGAAGGGGGTGGCCAACTGTATCAGAGAGTTAGAAGAGTAAGAGTAGTGACCATTGGTTTTGGTATTTAGTAAGTCTTTAGTGGGTTTTAAGAATGCAGTTTTGTGGCTGAAATCCAGACTGAAAAGGGTTAAAGAAGGTTGTTAGTGAGGAAAAGACTAGGTGTTGTAGAAGTTAAATGGGGAGTAAATGGGAGCTGTTTTTGGGAATAATTTAGGACAAAGGGTTGATTTTTCAGGGTACTGCTTAAGCACATTTTTTCTTGAGGTTCCCTATACCGTAGTAAATCTTCACCTTTTGAGTTTAAGCCCAATTTAAGAGGTCTCCGGACCAACATGAAAGCTGAAAGGCAACTGTGGCAACTCTTTCCAGCATATCATAATGAGGTGTCTTAAAGTGACGTATGACCAAAGTTTTTTTGGCCATACTTCTCTCATGTGTCACAGGAGTACCTTTATTATTGTTTATCTGAGACAAAGAATCAGCCGATAGCGAGCTATTGCACGCTATCAGCTGACGAGGCAAAGCTGCTCCAGACTCTGAAAGAATCCCAACAATGTTGTCAAGATTCACTAGACTGCCTGACTGACAGCTGACTCCACCTCTCAACGCAGGGCTGAGAGCCATGCCCGACTGTCCAGTGGAAGCACAAGGAGCAGAGCAGACAGCAGTGACTGATAGTCACTGCTCTCCACTAAGAGCAGACCAAGAACTGAGTAACCAGGCAAATTTATGGCCTGCTTAACATATGAACTGTTTTATCTCCCAAACAATGTGCATTGCTACTCAGCCACACGTGTGATTCACATACCTCTGCCACAACTGTGTGGCCATACACCGCTATTCAGAGCTTGCATTTCTGCAGCTTTCTATATAACATACTGATTATCAGCCTGCTTGGTGGGACTATGAATGGCCATCATCCCACCAAAATGAGTCAGCTGCTTCTGAAAGTTACTAATACGCAAAGATAGATTTGAAATCATAAAACTAGTAGTGTTTAAAATTGTATGGGTTTTAACCAATAAATAATTGTGCTAAAGAGTGTCCTGTTTGGCTGGAGTTCCACTGTAAATGAACACAATGAATAACACATTAAAATTTAAATGCAATCAAGTAAAATGAGCGTACATGAATGTATGACTGGGCCAGCACAGCTTACAGATAATCCGGTCAGCTGCTGTACTAACAGATAACACAGGAGATTTCCGCATAGTACACTCTAATTAGGCTATTGCTCTGAGAGTTTTGAACCCAAAGAATGGCAAAGAGTCTATTTGTTGGGCCCCCTGTCAAAGATGTCTCTCAATCTTTGAAGAATTGCATTCTAGTCTGGCTGCTCAATAAATGGCATGATTCCACTTCTGTATTGATAAATCATTATAACAGACGTTGCAGCACCGGAGTTCTGAGTTCACAGTGGGTTTTTTTTTCCCATGAGTATTTCAGTTTCTTCCAAATACCCAAAACCGTAGCGGGTACAGGCTACCTCCTCTCTTTACAAAAGTCTAGGAATTATTGTCGTGTTCCCGCCCCAGTTCTGATGACCTCAAAAGACTCCCAACTCCTTACAAGGTGTTTTAGCATGTCACACAGGTGACACTGCAACAGACCCGGCATTCCCTATGGCCTCCGCAGCTTTATAACAGTACAGTGCATTACTGCAAAGCAGTGGTGCAAGGAGGCCTTAGATGTGAAGGCATTTCACCTCAATTTCCAGATTCAAACTTAACCAAAGACAAGAGATGCTCATTATTTGGCTAGACCAGGTGGGTGACGAGATCAATTCTATTGGGGGAAAATCTACTGTTTCCCCTGTCCTCCCTACCCTGAGTGGTGCCAGAGCTGTCTGCCCGCTCCTCTTAACTTATTATGCAGACCTGGGCAACCATGCTTAGATGGTGTCTGCACATTTGTGGATGATGGAATTGAGATGGTGTGGTGTGGTGAAGGAGCTTCAGTACAGCTTTGATTTCTCTTTTTTTCGGCATTTGGCATATAATCAAGAAATTGTTTATCAGATGATGGAATACAACAGCCAGCAGGCTTTTGGATCCCAAAATGTGTTGGATATTGTATTCAAACAACTGATAAAAAGGTTTTCTTTGACTCATTTTGGTCTAGCAGTCTTTATACAACTTCTTAGTTCTTGGATTTTCACTGTAAGGGCCCCAAGTTAGGGGATTCTGTTTGGCAAGAACAGCCTCATCAGGGCCATTACAAAGTTTAATTGGATTGATTGGTGGCAATGCTGTATCAATAATCACCATTGCTCCAAGTGTGTCTCTGAGATTTCTTTGGACTTTGTCTTATGATGACTACCTAATAACCCCAGGCCAGCTAAAACACACGTTGTCTCATTAATTATACAGCCCTTCTCTGTACTCCTTTCTTCCTGCTTGACATATCACGTCTTGCCTGACCTGAAATAAGATGTTTAATTCAATGAATGTCTGTTGTTTTCCTGAATGATTCATTTGTCTTTATCAAGAGTGCAGAAATGCTTTACACACTGTCAAAGCTTTAGGTAATTTACTTGGAAGACAGGTTACCTGAATACTTAAAAAAAAAAGAAGAAAAAAAAAAGAAATGAGCATTGTGAAAATATAGGAGAATAAATGGCTGATTAAGTAGCACAGCAGATATTGCTCACCAAGATGGACTAAGCTCCACGCCCCCATTTGTTGATGGGGACAATGGCCTCTTCCCGACAACCCTTGGCGTTGGTTGTGGGGTCTGTGGGCAGTGGCTTATCGGAATCTGGAAGCCCCCCCCCATGTGAATGAGACGGTTTTCAAAAAGGCCTTTGTTAAAAATGAAGACTGCCCCCCATTGTAGCTCAGTGTCTTCTCCCTCCGGTTCTTCTCCGTCCCCTTCTTCTTTGGGTTCTTCTCCCTCCGCCAACCCGTTCCTCCTCCGATGCCGACTCCCGCTGTTGTCAGGTCTGCCGTCTGCCTGTTCTTTTATAGCCATGCGGCATGGCCATCCGGGGACATCACCCTGAGACCACACACCTCGTGACAGGGGGCGGGGTCTCCGTGTGACTTCACAAGGGCTGGGGTCTCAGTGGAGGGAGAAGAACCAGGAGAAGAAGCAGACAGAGAAGAATTGGGAGAAGACTGGAGGAAGAAGAACCGGAGGGAGAAGCCACCGAGCTACGACAGGGGACATTCTTCATTTTGAATAAAGGACTTTCAAAAAGAGTCTCTTGATTCTCTTTTTTTGCTTCCAGATTCCGATAAGCCCCCTGCCCTCAAACTCCTACAACCACCACTCAGGGTTGTCGGGAAGAAGCCCTTGTCCCCATCAACATGGGACAAGGTGCTTTGGGGTGGGGGACCCAAAGCACCCCCTCGCCCAAGAGCACCCACCCCCCCATGCTGAGGGCATTTCCAGGAGGGGGAGGCGACGAGTGAGCCTTCCAGGCTGCATGCTCGGATAAGGGTCCGATATGCATTTTGGGCGGACCCCACACCTTTTTTTGGGCGTGGGGTTCCTCTCAACATCCATACCAGACCTAAGGTTCTGATATGGTCTTGTTGGGGGACCGCACGCTGTATTTTTAATTTTTTTTTACATTTTGGCGTGAGGTTCCCCCCTCAAGATCCATACCAGAATCAAATGGCCTGGCATGGATCTGGGGGGGGGGGGGGGGGGTCACCACGCATTTTTTCAAAACATTTTGGCGTGGGATTTCCCCTCAAGATCCTTAGAGCACCAGTTCAGTTAAGATGATGATCCCGACTTCCATTCAAATCAATGGGCTGAAATCGTGCCCAGTTCGGAACAAAGTAGTGCAAAAAGCATTTTCAAAGTTAAAACGGCTCTCATAGGAAACCACTGATTTTGAAATGTCATGGGACTTGTGCTCCCGGAGTGGATATCAGACCAGTGTGAACCGGCCCTGAGGGCTGTCTACAAAGAGTGAACCCAGTCACCATTAATGTAACTCACAAAAGATGAAGGTGCCCCTAAGATTTCTATTCCAGCTTGTAGGTGCTTACTCCTCTTGGGTCCACTGCTCCCACACACAACTAAGCAAAGCTCTGGAGTTGTACACAATCTCCAAAAGGTAGAACCAACTTTATTGTTCAGCACAAGCACAAAAAACTTTACCCAGGAGCCACCAAAATGTTTCGCCTCCTACTGGGGACTTAATTATAGAGCCCTAAGGCTCTATGACTAAGTCCCTGTAAAGGGGCAAACATTAAAAGAAGGAGTGGAGGTGGAGTGGCTGTGGTTGGGCTGAACTACAAAGTTGATTTGACTCTCTAGAAATGCTGTGCAGCCCCAAAGCTTTTCTGTATTGTTGAGATTACCTGAGATTTCTAGGAAGTGGCTGCCTTCCTGGTTTTATGCCCTGATCAAGTTCCTGTTTGAGTACAATTTTACTATTAACATGTTTTACCTGCACTTAGTGCTCTCTGTTTTATTTTGCCATCATACAAATTGTAGGAACCATCACAGCAATTCCATTATTTGTTTAACGTGCAGTGAAGAGCAGGTTACAGGTACTCAGTGATAAGGGCGATGCGTGCTTTGCCCTGGGGCCATTCTGTACTCAACCCTCTGAAGAGAGACAAGAGAGCTGAAAAGTGGCAGATAAATACAAGTCCTTACTATCATTATAACCTCAGGACAATGTTCTCCGGCTTCCTCCACAGAAAATGAGTCACTTCCAAAGTAAATACACAGCACAAATTACTAAACAACCATAAAAAAGAACCAGAAACCTTCCAATACTCAGCTCCACGTGATGCTTGGAGGAGCAGGCCAAGATGAGAGCCATGAGCTGCTATTCCTGGTCAGGGGGTGAATCATGCTGGAAGAGAAATAATAACAAGGACGGGTCTTCTTCCATCAGAGGATTGTCTGCACTAACATGGACAAAGAACAGAAAAGTCACAACACTGGGCTGATTTACACATCACCCTGTTTATTTTATGTTTGGGATCCATGCCAATAACAAAGGTTGTAAAAAGAAACACCAGTACAGAAACACTTTCACCTAATAGTATTTCATATCCCCAGAGGTGAGGCTAGCCTACACAACACGGCAATAAGTCAAATAAAGATGACACCTCCTTCCCCCAAAGAAAATCACTAATGTTATAAGCAATAATAGCACTTTTAATAACAGAGGCACACTGCATTAAAGCAAAATTTTGAAAGGAGCCTTTCCTTCACTAATGTTTTCTTTCAAATGTCATTCAAATATCTTTCAGTTTAGCCAAATTACTAAAAAAACAATTGTCATAGTATCTTGCGTTTCCTCCCAATTAATTTAGGCAGTGGGAGTGGCTGCCCTGTAAAGTGTGGGAGTGTCTTCCTTGTAAAATGTAGGAGTGGCTCCCTTGTAAGCACTGGGTGTGGCTGCCCTGTAAGATGCACAAGTAGCTGACCTGTAAGGGTGTACAAGTAGGTGACCTATAAGGTATATGAGTAGCTAACCTGTAAGGTGTATGAGTAGCTGACATGTAAGGTGTACGAGTAGCTGACATGTAAGGTATACGAGTAGCTGACCTGTAAGGTGTACGAGTAGCTGATCTGTAATGCATATGAGTAGCTGATCCTGTAGGGCGTGAGAGTGCTTGCCCTGTAAGGCATGAGAGTGGCTGACCTGTAGAGTGGCAGAGGGGCTGACCTGTAGGATGTGAGAGGGGCTGACCTGTAGGATGTGAGAGGGGCTGACCTGTAGGATGTGAGAGGGGCTGACCTGTAGGATGTGAGAGGGGCTGACCTGTAGGGTGTGAGAAGGGCTGACCTGTAGGGTGTGACAAAAAAAGGGGGTTATGATCTGGCACATCCACGATGATCAAGCCTCCATCCCTAATGTATACAAAAGAACAAAAAGGCGGTCATGGGACTTTAAATGAGGCTTGTCATCAAAGATAAATCAATGTAGTCTTAAATAGATCAGAAGATATTTATTGAATAAAAACAATGACTGATGACATAATCATAATTGGATACATTGTGAATCAAGGAAAAACCATGTAGAGGTTCATAAAAAGCCAACACATACATAATTGCATGATTAGAGAAATTGTTGCACATGCATGATGTCATAAACATAAAACTCATAAAGAAAGGAATAACCATGAATTCTTGAGATTATAACACTCGACGCGTTTCGTGGAGCTAGTCCACTCATCAGGAGTACAGAAGGTATCTATAGATATAAATAAAAATAACATTGTCATTGAGTGAGGGATCATGTTG
>BLSH010226958.1:1987387-2001743 GCA_018402905.1 Glandirana rugosa
GGAGAAAAACTGTGTCGAACCCCTGTAGGGGTGTGTATTACCTCTCGACGCAGACAGTCACTTGCTAACCTCTTTTTCCCTAAAATAATTTTGAATGGCATTTTAGGAAAAGAGGCTCAAGTGACTGTCTGCGTCGTGGGTGGGGAGACACGAGACAAGAACATGCCGAACACATGATTGACTTCTCGATACGATACTCCCCCAAATACACCCTTCTCTCCTGCCGGGGGTACCCTCCCCGGTCGACAAAGAAAAGGGAGAGCACAGAGGGGTGGGTGCTGCGTCTGTCAGTGAACTCGGAGAAAAGGATTTTACGGTAAGTTTTAATAAAATCCCTTTTTCTCCAATCGTTCACTGACAGACGCAGCTCTCCATTATGTGTGGGGATGTCCCCAAGCTGTGTCAAAAAGAGGGGTGGGTAAACGCTAACAGTACCCAACTGAACCTCTAAGGAGGCGCCAGACGCACCTACACTGCCGCCTGCAAAATTTTGCGGCCAAAAGCAGCATCCGAAGATGCAAGCACAGCAACCTATAAAACTTAGTGAAAGTGTGAACCGAGGCCCAAGTGGCCGCCTTGCACACCTGCGACACCGAGACCTGGTGCCTGAGAACCCTGGAAATGCTAACAGCCCGGGTAGAATGAGCCGTGACCGGAAAAGGGGGAACCTTGCCCCGAACAGAATAGGCATGGGTCACGGACTGTCCGATCCAACGAGAAATCATAGCCAACGAGGCCGCCAACCCTGTGCGCGGACCCTCTGACAGCAAAAACAAGGCATCGGCTTTTTGAAAAGAAGCTGTGGCAGCCAAGTACACTCGTAAGGCCCTCACTACGTTCAAAGTACACAACTCAATCTCTTTTGAGTGTGACGGACGAGGGCACAATGAAGGAAGGACAATATCTTCATTAATGTGAAAGGAAGAAACCACCTTCGGAAGGAATGAAGGAGAGGGTCGCAAGACCGCCTTGTCCCTATGTAGGACCAGGTAGGGAGACTTGCACGATAGTGCTGCTAATGCAGACACCGTCTGGCGGAAGTGATGGCAACTAAAAAGGCCACCTTCTGTGACAGCAATTATAAGGAAATCTCCCTGATATTCCCATATGGCGGTTTCAGAAGTACAGAAAGCACCAAATTCAGATCCCAAGAAGCCATCGGAGCCTTCACCCGAGGCGCCACATGTCGCACACCTTGTACAAAGGTACGAATCAACGAGTGCGAAGCCAAGGTCTCTGAAAAAGAATGGCCAGAGCCGATATTTGGCCCTTGAGTGTGCTCAAAGCCAGGTTTTTGTTCAGGCCTTGCTGCAAAAAAGTCAGGACCCTGGACACGACATCAGAGCGAGGGTTATGACCCTGCGCCTCGCACAAAGCTATACAAGCCTTCCAGGTGTGGTGGTAAATCTTGCGGGAAGTACACTTGCAAGCCTACCACAATGTAGGGATCACTGAGTCAGCGACTCCCCTATATCTTAGCACCTGGGACTCAATAGCCAAGCCGTCAAAACCAGCGAGGGTAAAGCAGGGTGCAAGATGGGCCCCTGAGACAGAAGGTCGTCTCGCAGCGGGAGCCGCCAAGGGGCGTCTGCCACCATGTGTACCACGTCGGCGTACCAAGTGCGCCGAGGCCAATCTGGAGCCACCAGGATAATTGGTATCCCCTCCGCCATTATCCTGCGTATCAATCGCGGAAGCAGCTTTATCGTAGGGAAAGCATACAGGGGGCCACCAGAGCATCCGTGGCCACTGCCAATGGATCCTTCTTTCTGGACACAAAGGTCTCCACCTTGTGATTGAATCGAGACGCCATGAGATCCACGTCTGGCGTCCCCCATCTGCGGAAAATCTGATTGAACACCTCCGGGTGGAGAGACCACTCTCCCTGGTCCAGCGTCTGGCGACTGAGAAAGTCCACCTGCCAATTCTCCACACCGGGAATGTAAAATGGCAGAGATTGCCGGAACGTGACGTTCCGCCCAATGTAGTATCAGAGCTGCCTCCGCCGCAGCTGCTGGACTCCTTGTGCCGCCCTGATGGTTCACATATGCCACTGCTGTGGCATTGTCCAATTGATTTAGAATCGGACGACCCTGCAATCTCACCCAGTGAAAAAAGGCACAATCTGAGTGCTCTCAGCTCCAGGACAATGATGGGGAGACGAGCCTCCTGTGCCGACCAACGGCCCTGGGCAGACAGCTGCCCCAGGATCCCTCCCCAGCCTGAAAGACTGGCATCCGTGGTGATGATCACCCTTGCAAACTAGGCATTGAAACTGAAGAGCTATGCTATGAGGAGGTTTATGTGGGAAGAGAGGACGGCCCCCATGAGAGGGGCCAGCTGTTTCTTTTCCCTGCCTAGTTAACTCCTAGTAAGACCAGCATAAACCCACACGTAATGGAGAGCTGCGTCTGTCAGTGAACGATAGGAGAAAATAATTCCACTGGCATGGACCAAATTTGCCCCTAGGGCTTTTGCCCAGAGGAGCATCCCTATCTGGCATCATTTAATTCAAAGAAGCACCAGTCGGTTGAGGGGAAGCTGCTATAAACACACATGGAACATGGAGCAGTCACGGACAATGCTGGAAATTTCCATCTGCAGAAATGAGGAGAAAAGTTGACCTTATGAACTTGTTGGTTTTGGGCAGAAGATTTTGCTGAGGTTATATTCTGCACAGAAGCTTCCAACAGAAAGAAATGAACAAAGATATCATTATCACCCAATTACAAGATGGTCACTGGGGGGACAGAGATGGTGAGATTTGTCCAGATCACACAGCGCGATGCAAAAAGCCACAACTCTGTTACTTTAGATTATCATTAGTGTAACTGGGCCAGCTCGGTAACCTATACCTTAGCGCAGTAAAATATTTTTTTTTCTTGTCCTTTTAACCGCAGGCTGAGTTTACTCTTTTTATATCCTAATCTTAAAGAGTCTGCCAAGGATCGTGTTTGAGAACAAAAACAGACGTCCGTGCATCTCAGGCAAGTTAAAAGGCAGAACATCTGCCACACTAAATCTTTCAGGATGTGGAACTAGCCAGAGAGGAAAAAAAAATATTTCATTTATTCAAAAATGGAGCTGGGGGAGGATTTAAGACGCTGTGCCGAGAGGTGAGGAGCTGTGGGAGTTTCAGATCGCAACCTACACAGGTGCACAAATACCAGCACAACAACTGACACAACATATAAACACAACAAGAATATCATGTGTCCTACAAATGGGTCTATAATTAGGAAATATTTTTTATAGATCAATTTTTGCCTTCTTCTAAAAACACATTGCCTGCTTATGATGTCAACTCTCAACTTTAGTACAGCAGGCTACTTACAGTATACAGAGAACTTGTGACATTTTGCAGAACACTAGTGTTGACCATTCACCTTGTTCCTTTGGTCAATATGCTGCTTTCTTTTAACAGCAGAGCTTGAGAAAATGCATAGTCTGGCTCTTTAAAATGCTTTTAGATTGGACTGACTCCTTCATTCTGCATTCACTCAGTGTTATGTCCTCATAACATTATAAGCTTTAAAGCATATTTCCACTTTTGCAGTCAAATTTGAGAAAAAAGCCCATTATATGATTAGGTGTTCCCATTCACACAGCATGACTAAAACTTTTTTTTATAAAGAATATTTTCTACCTTTTAGGTCTCATACACACAGTCATTTTTAAAGCTGCATTTTTTGAGCTTTCTTTTACAGCTTAAAAACACCTCTCCATGTTTTTGAATGGCCTCATACCCACACAGACATTTTTGAGCTGTAAGTGGCATAGGCGTTTTTAAGCTCCAAAAAAAACCCCAGGACCAGCACGTTCTGAGGCTCCAGCACTAGAGCTGTAAAAACGCAGACGCCAGTAAAAGCCCAAAAACACAGTTAACATTGTATACACAGTGTTAAGCCTCGTCAGGCGTTTCTCTGTCTCTATTCAAAATCAATTATTCCCTATGGGAGCCCAATGATTTGAATAGAAGTCACACCAGAAGTCGAATCATGATGATCTAACTTGCGGAGTGACTTGTGTGCTGAGGATCTTGAAGGGGAACCCCTGCAAAAATGAGGGGAAAAAAAAAAAGCGCAGAGTCCCCCCAAAATCCATACCAGACCCTTATCCAAGCACACAGCCCCGTAGGTCAGGAAAGGGGGGGGGGCGTGAGCGAGCCCCCCCCGGATCATACCGGCCGCATGCCCTCAACATGGAGGTGCTTTGGGACAGGGGGAGCCCTGCGCCCCCACCCCAAAGCGCTATGTCCCCATGTTGATGAGGACAAGGGCCTCTTCCCGACAACCCTGGCTGGTGGTTGTCAGGGTCTGTGGGCAGGGGCTTATCGGAATCTGGAAGCCCCCTTTAACAAGAGGTGCGGGCACAGCGAAGGAAGGACAATATCCTCATTGGTGTGAAAAGAAGAGACCACCTTTGGTAAAAAGGAAGGTAAAAGGCGCAAAACCGCCTTGTCCCTATGTAGAAGACCAGATACGGAGACCTACAGGACAGGGCCGCCAGCTCAGACACCCGCCGGGCGGATGCAATAGCCACCAGGAAGGCCACCACCTGCGAAAGCAGTTGCAACAAAATTTCCCTGATATTTTCAAAAGGCGGCTTCTGAAGCACTGAGAGGACCAAATTAAGGTCCCATGGCGCCAAAGGCGACCGTACCTGGGGGGGGGGGGGCGACATGACGAACCCTTTGTACAAAGGTACGAATTAAAGAATGCGTCGCTAAGGGATGCTGAAAAAGCTTCTCGTTCCGCCCGAATGATTCACGTAAGCCACCGCCGTGGCGTTGTCTGACTGAACTCAGACAGGCCAACCTTGCAACCTCCCCGACCAGTGGGAGAGACAAAGCCTGATGGCCCGAAGTTCCAGCACATTGATCGGGAGACGAGACTCCTCCGGGGACCAGCGACTCTGGGCTGACGACAGGCCCAGGATCCCTCCCCAGCCAGTTACGCTGGCGTCCGTCGTGACCACCGTTCCATTCTATGGGGGAGAAACGACTTCCACAGCCCCGGGGCCGCAGCCTCCAGGCGAGGGAGAGCCGGGTCTGGCGAACCAACCTGATCACCTGATCCAGGGACGAAGGGGACTTGTCCCACCGCAGCAGAATTGCTCGCTGCAGGGACCGGGTGTGACTCTGGGCATACGGAACCGCCTCGAAGGTGGACACCATAAGCTCTAACACCCTCATGCAAAACCTTAGGGAGGACTAGCGCTGCGATAGCAGGGCCCGTACTGCCACTTGGAGCGTCAGCAACTTGGCCGGAGGAAGAAACACCTTCGCCTGCTCCGTATCCAAGGTCAAGCCCAGATACTCCAAACGGCGCGATGGGGTCAGCGCCAACTTCGGGAGGTTGATCACCCAGCCGAACTCCCTCAGGGAGCTCAGGGTGATTGCCACGTTGTCCCTCAGAGCCAAGGCCGACTCCGCCAGCAGGAGAAGGTCGTCGCGATATGCTACCACCGCTATGCCCCTCTGCCGCAGCAGGGCCAATACCGGAGCCAAGAGGTTGGTGAAGACTCGGGGAGCGGAGGCCAGTCCAAAATGGGAAGGCCACAAACTGGTAGTGTAGATCCCCTACAGCAAAGCGCAGGAAGCGCTGGTGACGAGCGCATATAGGGACATACAAGTACGTGCCCTTGATGTCCAAGGAGACCAGGAAGTCTCCCTGGCGAAGTGCCGCCACCACAGAACAGACTGACTCCATTCTGAATTTTCGCGCCCTCAAAAAGAGATTGAGCGCTTTCAGATCCAGGACAGGCCTAACCCCATCTTTCTTCGGAACCACAAAGAGGTTGGAGTAAAACCCGCAGAAAAGTTCCGTGGAGGGAACCGGTACAATCACCCCCTGACTGAGCAAGACTTGCACAGCCCCTAACAGGGCCTGCCGTCGCCCCGGAGGGAGCCTCAAATTGGAGGTGAAGAACCTGTCTGGGGGCTGGGTACGGAACTCTATCCTGTACCAGGACGAAACCACCTCGCGCACCCAGAGGTCCGAGATGCGGGAGGTCCACCGGTCCGCGAACCCCAAGAGACATCCCCCCACCCGAGCAACAGGCGGGGGCAACCCATCATGCGGAGGGCGGCTTCTCACACCACACCACCACCTGCAGAGGCCTGTGTACCGGAACCAGGTGCCCGCACCACCCAAAAAAAATTGCCACACAGGGTCCAGGGGCACCCAGGAGGACTCACCACACCGCCCTGACTGCTGCTGCCGGTGCCTCGTGCCGCCCTGCTGCCAGTACAGTCCCCACGTGCTGAATGCGTTCCGTGTACAGGAACGGCCCCAACACACTCGGGACCGCCCCCCGAGCCAGCCAACCAGGTACCGTAACGCGACGGACCATGCAAACATCGCCGCTGTATGCACTAGAGGCCGAACCGCGCAGTTGGCCACCACAAAATGGCGATTGCGGCTACAAGAAAGTGGCGGCCAGGCAGCTGAAAAATGGCGCCGACAGCCTCAGGCTCGAGGATGCACCCCACCGGGGGGGGGGGGGATGCAGCCAGGTGGGGGGGAGACCAGCGCAACCCCGGAAGGCAGATGAGGAAGGGGGGGTGGAGGGTGGGGTAAAGGAAGGAAGGAGCCCCACCTAACGGGGGGAACAAACCGCCTGCCCCCCCACACCTCGGGAGGGCGTTGGGAGCGTACTTACCCATCCTGACGGGCATAGCGGGTCATCCACCCGAGACAGACCTGCCACCCCGCTACTCCAGGGGGAGCTGCCGGCCATGCGACACCCATGACGCGAGCCCTAGGTCCCGGTCCTAAGTGCGCTGGCGGGACGTTTAACCCGCCGGCCGCCCCGCACGGAACGGAGCCCGAAGCAGCCGACCCAGCACGGAGCTAAAGTCGGCTCGCGTCCATTGGCCGTGCTGGGGAGACTACCTGGACCTAGAATATCCAGCCTGTTACCCAGCCGGCTACTTGATTGCAGTCTTCATCAGATGTCTTGAAAAAAAGAAAAAAATGGGGAACCGCAGGTCCCAGCAGGGAGCCAGGTCCTACTCCTTGCACCAGGCAGAAAAAAACTGAGTTGCTTAGCAGGGTGGAGGGGTTATACCAAGTGAGGACTCCCCCCTGGGAGGGGCTGTGTCTGCTTTTAGCTGAACTGTGTTCTGCCTAGTCCACTCCTAGTGAAAGGCATAACCCACATGTCATGAATAAAATGCTGCATCCGTCAATGAACGAAAGAGAAATGCGGTTTTAATGTGAGCTTGTCCCAAGTCTGTCCTCATTACCATACAATGTGAGAAGCCTAGCCTATACACCTTTAGGGCTCATTAACACTTGCTTTTTACTTTAACACACATTAAAGCGCCTACCGCTTCAACATGCTTTTTTTTAGGCGTTTTTGCAGCTTTAATAAAGCTTGGCAAATGCCTTTTGTGTGTTGATCTTCTATTTGTTTTAAAGGGGCCCAGTAGAACCCCAGCTCAGTAGTACCCCTGTCCAGTAGATCCCCAGCTCAACAATACCCCTGTTCAGCAAGTCCCCAGCTTATTAGTACCCTTGTTTAGAAGATCCCAAGCTTATTAATACCCTCGTTCAGTAGATCCCCTGCTCAGTAGTACCGCCAGCTCTGCTAATCTCCCGCTCAGTAGTAACGCCCAACTCTGCTGAACCTCAGGTTTACTGATCCTGATCTCTCTCGGATCTCCACTCACCTCCCACTATATTGCTCCCATGCTGCTCGCCATGTGTGACATCTAATAGTTTCTCCTGTTCTGGTCCCCCAGCTCTGCCGATCCTCTGCCACTCAGTCCACCCTCTCTGGTTCCTGGTCACCTTCTGCTATAACGTTTACATGTTGCACACCATGTGTCGTCTGCTAGTTGCGCCACTCCAGTCTGGACCCCGCTCACCTTTCTGCTTCTCTGCGTTGCATACATAAATATAATACAAAGACTTTCATACAAACCACCATCAATAATGGAAAAAATGCTTAGGTGAAAACCATCCTCGCAGAATGCGGTTTACTATACCTGTTACTGTGCCATGAAGAGATTCACTGTGATGTTGTACAATGTTTGGCGCGTATTCATATCTATATGAACAGAGCCCACCTTCAAATACACTATGTAATTCACAGGCTTAGAATCAATATTCATTAAATATGCATTCCAACATCACTAGTGTATAAATAGGATACTCTGTGTGCAAATGGTAACAACACATAAACACAATATGGTGTCTTAAAGGTATGACTAGTTCAAACACTACAGTAGGTCTTGTGCATGGTGGAAAGCATGAAAAGTATTACACTGCAAGTCCATTACCATGGGATGTACTTGTTATATCTAAAGACATGGCATCAATGATATCAGAATTTTGAATTTGTGGTTTATTGACTGCAAGATAACGAGCGGTAATGTATTACCCTAATGCAGAACTGCTGCCCTGCATCGTAGCGAAGCACTAAATCCATGTTGTACAGTGAAATTTTGAAAATATTTTTGATTATAAAATCTGGACCTTTGATCCAATGACATTTCTCATGGTCTCCCAAGAATGCACTGTACATCAACAGAGAAAAAAAAAAAGACAACAACAGAGGTGTCAGTCGGCTTCCAAAAGTTAAATTTGGTGTTAAAATGTAAATGGAGAACAGAAATCAACCATCACAAATGTAGATCCCAGAGATATGAAGAGTTATGGTTCATCATTTGATATCCGAGGCAGTTATGGGAAGGTAGCCATACTGGCAGCACAGTTCCTAATGGGTTAGCGCTCTTCTCTGCAGCACTGATGTCCTGGATTTCATTTCCACCAGGGATACCATCTGCATTTCTTTAACCTTGTGCTTATGGGGCTTTGCCCTAATATTTTCATACTTACTACACCATCCAAAATCATACTGGGAGGTCCATCCCCTTCTAATCTCCTTATCCTCTCAGTGGATGCTCAGTACCTGGAGGCCTGGCATTTCATATACATCTTAAAGCGGAGTTCCACCCTTTTAATAGTCAGCAGCTACAAAAAGTGTAGCTGCTAACTTTTAATAATCACTTACCTGTCCAGCGATGCGGCCGCCCGAGGTCTTGCTCCTCTCCCCCCTCCTCTGTGTGGTGCCGGCATAGCAAGTGTGAAGCCAAAGCCGGGCGCACCCTGAACATGCGCAAGCCGCGCTGCGAATGGCCAGGCAATCTTCTGGGACCTGTGACGTCTCCCAGAAGACTGTGGGAGGGAGGGGGGGGAGAACTTCCTTCCGGTTCCGCGGCCCCAGGAGAGGAAGTGGGAGCTGGGACCCTGTGAAAACAGCCCCCCCCAAAAAAATGACATGCCAATTGTGGCATGTCGGGGAGTCACCGTCACTTAAAGCCGAAGTTCCACTTTTGGGTAGAACTCCGCTTAAAGTCACGAAACCCAGAAGCAGTTGCCTTGTTTATTTTATGTAAATTCTCAAAATGTATTAGCCAACATTTTTAGGAGTATATTCACATTGTATTTTCACAGGCTTATGAAGGTTGAGGACTTTGTAGAGATATAGTCTACAGGCATCAGAGAGTGTCCAGAAATGTAAGTGTGATCCAACTTCTGAAAGTTCTGTCCATAAACATGAAACCAAAAAGCAGTTGCCTTGTTTGATATAAATCCTCAAATCTTATTATCCAACATTTTTAGGAGTATATTCACATTGCATTTTCACAGGCTTACAAAGGGTTGGAGACTTCGGTCTGAGAAATAGTCCACCAACATCAGTGAGTGTCCAGAAATGTAAGTGCGATCTGGCCACCTGGAAATCCATGTATGCTTCTATGGGGGACAGGACAATATCCTCAATGCTGTTTCATCCTGTCATTCAAACAGGAAAATTCCAACAAAGTCTTTTACAGTGTACCCTAAGATCAGCAGATGTCTGCCGAGGTCAGGTGTGCCCACAGACAGGAATGTCAGCTAATCTTTTTTTCATGATCAACTTAAAAGAAGTTGTAAAGGCAGAAGCTGTTTTACCTTAATGCATTTTATACATTAAGATAAAAAGCCTTCTATGTGCAGCAGCCCCCCCCCTAATAATTACCTGAGTGCCATCTCTATCCAGCGATGTCCACGAATGTCTCAGCCGTCCGAGACTCTCCCTCCTGATTGCTGACACACAGCAGTGGTGCCATTGGCTCCCGCTGCTGTCAAAGTCATTCAGCCAATCAGGAGAGGTGTGGTGGGTCAGAACTACATGGTTGAATGGACACAGGGAGCTGTGACTCGGCTCGGGTGCCCCATAGCAAGCTGCTTGCTGTGAGGGCACTCAACTGGAGGGAGGGGCCAGGAGCAAAGAAGAGGGACCCAAGAAGAGGAGGATCCGGGCTGCTCTGCGCAAATCCACTGCACAGACCAGGTAAGTATAACATGTTTGTTATTTTTATTGGAAAAAAAACTAGACTTTACAATCACTTTAATCAAGTGACAATCAACTTACAACTGAGTATATTTATTATTATTATACAGGATTTATATATAGTATATATAGTTTACTCAGTGCTTTACAACTTGAGGGTAGACAGTACAAATACAATACACTTAAATACAGTAGGAATCAGAGGGCCCTGCTCGTTGGAGCTTACAATCTTAGGCTTCATGCACACAGGACTTTAAAAAAAACAGCCAAAAAAACGTCAGTAGCTTCTCAGGGATGTTTTCAGCTTTTTTCCAATTGATCTAAAACGCCCAAAAACATTGGGGATTGACGTTTTTGCGCGTTTGAACGTTTTTACAACTGAAAAATGTCCAAAAGAACCCTCTGGTCTTGGGTTTTTTATTACAGCTCAAAAATGTCACTGCTAGAAAAAGTTGATAACAGCCTATGTGTGCATGAACACATAGGATAACATGATGGAGGGTTTAGTGACTGTAGAAAAAAACGTCTGCAGCTGAAAACAGCTGCTGAAAAACAGTCAAAAACATCCTTTGTGTATATGAGGCCTAAGAGGGAAGGTCAAGAGATACAAGAGGTAATAACTGTGGGGGATGTACTGATGGAGAAGATAAATGTACAGTTGTTAGGTGGGAGCCAGATAGGCTTCTCTGAAGAGATGAGTTTTCAGGGATCGTGTGAAGGTGGGCAAAATAGAAGAAAGTAAGACAGATTGGGGTAGAGCATTCCAGAGGATGGGAGAGGCTCTGGCAAAGTCCTGGAGCTAGAGAGCAGGAGGTCTTGGGAGAAGCGAAGAGATCAATTTGGTTGGTATTTTGAGACCAGGTCAGTGATGTATCTGGGGACCAGGTTGTGGATAGCTTTATAGGTTATTGTTAGTATCTTAAATTTAATTTGTTGGTTGAGTGGCAGCCAATGGAGGGCTTGACATAGGGGTGTAGCAGACGCCGAGTGGTTTTTATTGTTTTTTTTCTAGGAGTCCAAGCCCTAAAGCAAACGTGTTTTGTCCACACAGAGCACAGCAACAAGTTCACTTAAAGTAAAACTATAGGCAAACTTTTCTTTTTAATTTTAGATAGAGCAAGGTAGTGTTATAACCCCTTTCATTTTTTTTTTTTTTTTGCCATCTTTGTCCCATTGGGGAGATTTTTCTTAATTTCCTGTCTCGTAGCCAAACAGGAAGTAAGAGGAAATCCTTGCAAATTAAGGGAATCCCTTGGGGACCCCCAGGTCACCAAAATTATTGTCCCCATTGGAAGACTACCCCTCTATTACTTCTCTGGGGATCAGACCAAATTTCAGGATTTTCTTTAGTTTCACTTTCAATGATAATCAGAAACAGGACAAATAGAGAGGGTGAATCTCCCTAACGGGGCACAGACAGCAATAAAAACCTAACTGGGGTTAGCCCTTTCCACTCTATCCAAAACTAAAAAGTTTTGCCTTTAGTTCTACTTTAAGCATTACTGTCTCCAGAAGCAACTTGCAGCAAGTCGCCAGACTTTGTACCCTCCTTGTCATAATGCCGATTGGGTTAGCACTGTTCCATAGGTGAGTCACGTCTTTTTTTTTTTTTTTCTAAAAGTACCAGGTATTTCCTTTTACTAACAGCAGAAGAACAGCTGGACAGTGAAGGAAAGGTAATTACATGCTGGAGAGAAGTAGGGATTAAAGGAACCTTCTTTCCTTTCCCTAAATGTACAAAGTATACATATGCTTTAGTGTCATAGCACAGGGCTGTAAATATCTCCTAAACGTGCACCGTTTAGGAGATATGTACTGCATATGCAGCTATTGACGTCATTGGCGCATGTTCTCTGAAGAAACGGCCACCTGTGCCGTTTCTTCAAAGCGCATGCGCCCACGTCGTCATCAGCTACATATGCAGTAAATATCTCCTAAAGGGTGCACGTTTAGGAGATATTTACAGTACCTATAGGCTTACCAATTGGTACAAATAATCCATGGAAGTTTACTTCCACTTTAAGGTGGCTGAAAAAATGCATCCATTATCCAGTTTATAGAGCATCTTCAATAACCTCATGCTATATAAACATTAAATAAATAATATAGGAATGGCGCAATAAAAGTGGTCTGGGGAACACATGGTGGAATGGCACCGTTTTGCTTATAAAGGGTGTTTAAATCATTACCCCCTTCCAGGCCAGTTTATGCACAAATTGTGGGTACTTATTTCAGAAGATCAGCCTCTAACCTCAGGTAAAAGTAGAAGTCCAAGGATGAAATGTAAAGACAGGACAACACCAGTGAGCTGAAATGCGTCTGCTTTTTATAATGCTGAGACCTTGGCCGTTCACAAAGCAGGATATACAAAGTGTACAGTACATTGGGAATAACTTTGTGAGGCTGGATTTGTGTCTCTGTGAAGATTATTGAACAATTTCTCATGTTTCTACCTCTTCCTGAAAAGGTCATACTGAATCCCCTGGAAACCGTCTACGTTGGTGGTCCTGCACAGAATACTGTTGAGTCGAAAAGGCTGCATGTCACTGTGAACTACAATGTCAGTGTGCAGCGTTCACTATCTACTGACACTGGAAACTATGGCAAAGCCCCAGAGGCCCTGCTGGCAATCCATCTGAAATCTTTACAGCAGAATAACCCCAAGTATCCGGTCATTTGGTGAGCTGCAATACAGGATACTCTGCAAATATGCTAAAGTAGAAAAAAAAAGCTGCATAGCCATTTTTAGAAGGCCTCTTGTGAAGCTTCTGGGTGGCACTGTATCTTCTTGTCACACGATTCCGTGCTGTGCAACCTCCATCTCATATTTTAATATGTATGTGTTAGGTGGCAACCAGGTCAAGGAGAGGGCAGAGCTTCAGATTCAGATCTGATCAAAAAGGTAGGATGCTAACAATATTAAAGCTGTCTTTGCAGTGTTTTCTCTAGGGCTGTTTTTGGCGGTTGCTAGATTCACTGAATAGTCTGCTTCCCACTTGTGCTCTTCGGGCTTACCTGGCTCCCCTTTGAGCTCAGAATCGCAGGGGAATTCACGATGGATGATTGTCAAGGCCCCATTCTTAGTAAACCCAGAAAGATTTGAACATTTACAGTTTCAGGATGTAAGAAGCTCCATGGCAGGTGCCAGGTAACATGCATATCAGGGAATCTTTGTCATTGATGTGTATGGGCATGAGACAGAGGATGCATCAGGAGTCTAAGAGATCCCAAATGCCTCCAAAAGGAGTACATATCACATATGAGGCTTGTCTGATATAAAATTATAGGATAACTAAAAAAATAAGTATCCTTCCTTCAGGACCCCTCCTCTGTCTTTAAAAAAAAAAAAAGAAAAATATTCACTTTCCAGTGCAGAAAATGTTGGATGCCACCGTCACAGGAACATGCGTTTCTCAACCTAATGCATGCATCCTACAAGAGACAGAAATCAATTCTAGTCTACGGACCTAAAGTGCACATGCTCTAGTTTGGAGAAGGTCTCCAGAATTTGCAAACAGTTTCCAGATCCACCCCCCAAGTCTGTACAGAAAAATGGTTGATCCACTTGTATTCTCTCCGAAAAGTTTTTAAGGACAACTGTCAAGAGCAAAAAAAAACACTGGCTTCCATTGCTGACCTCCTTCCAGTTGTCTCTGCCTTCAGTACTTTCAGTATCGTTGTTACAAGGCCAGCATGCAGCCAATGAAGTCAAAACTTTACACACTTGCTCCAAGTCAGTAACTTAGGAAAAGATGAAATCACATAATGAGCATTACAACCATCATGTTGCAGACATGGGGGGGGGGGTCTTCTTCCTACAGAGAAAGGCTGTGCAAGGTCAGACAATAAAAATCTCCAAAACAGGTAAAGAGGTAAGAATTAGACCAGGTGGGATGCACTTGGGGGGTGGCGCCATGCCTTAAAAGACAACAATTTGTACCAAAAGGTATAGCTGTCCTTTACAACTCAGGTGGTATGGGGGGGGGGGTTAGTACACAGTGAACTTGTGTCC
>BLSH010226958.1:2002871-2026525 GCA_018402905.1 Glandirana rugosa
CGTTGTGTTTTTGTACATGTTTATACCCAATTACTGATATACCCATCATTTTCCACTTACGACTCTACCCCCCACTTCCATTCTCATTTAGAAGTAAAATCGACACCGCCTAGGTGTCTTTAGAGTCAACAAGCCGGAACCGTGGTATGTCGGGGAGTAGTCGTAGAAGCAGTACCCCGGACGACATGTATGTACAGTATAAGAGGAAAGTAAAGACAAGTAAAGAAGTAGTGTGAGTGTGTCGTCTCTAGAGGCGTGGACACTGGGAAACCGTGAATGACAGACTGCGAGCTAGGCAAGGAAAAACACTGACTCCTGCCTACTGACACCTGAGCGTCAGACAGTAAGTGCCAAAGGGTCACAGGTGCGGAGATCTCTGCTGTGTGAGTGTGATGAAGAAATGAACAGAAATGAAAGGAGAATATGACATGTATGTACAGCAGGCCCCATGACGAAGATGCTGATGAGGGGCTGTATGGTGCCAAGGCCGAACAACTGAGATTTCTGTGGATCCGCCACAGCTAAAATGAAGATTTACTCTTACCTTCACCCCCCATCTCAGCATTCACCTTTTACTACCCATATAGTCATTAACCCATATTTGTACATGTTTTTGTGTTGCGTTTTGCCTATTCCATGGGGTCAAATTGTACTGTAAATTGCACCAAATTAGCACAGGACACTTTCTCAAATTGCATCACAACTGCTCTGCATTTATGTGTACAGGCACCATTGGAAGAAATACAATTTTCACTGTCATGTGATTAATGTGAAATCACATCAGCGTGAACCAGACCTACAGTAAGTCATGAAAGATTGGCCTCTGTATGAAATTCCCAAAGCTTTCCATTTTAAAACAAAATCAGTAATGGCAGCTTCCATTCTATCCTGATAGGTTCAATGTGAGCAGTTAAACTATACATAAAAGTAATCGGAATAAATCACACATAGCACCGGCTAAACATTTTCTTTCACAGGATACAGGAAATAAGCTTCCACATACCAGGGCTACTTGGCCAACCGTGCAAAGGTCATAACCATGCTGGGTAACAATCTCCATGCATGCCAGGGTTTCCAGGTATTTATTTTTTATGGAAGAAGATGGTCAGTCTTCGTTAACCCCTTTCCACTTGTAGCTGCCCAGATTACCTTCTGGCATCTTTATTGTGTGATCGGAGGATGTGTAGTCCACACAAATGGGGCCAAACAAAAGCATTAACCTGTTTAGTGAAACGTCTCTTTTCCACAACAATTACCCAATTCATCGAACATGACCATTAAGGCCCCTTTCACATTAGGTGGACTCCGCTTGATCAGCGGGGGGATCTGCCCGCTGATTCCCCACAGAGCACAGTGGAGCGGGTGGATGACAGGTCTGTGCCCATTCCGCTTATGCAGAATGGACACAGCCTGCTCTGCTCTATGGGTGGCTGTCAGTTTACACTCAACTGCCCTCCGATCAGCCCAGACGGAGAGGAACAGATCCCCTTCTGTTTGTTTTTGGTGGATCAGATTGGATTGGAGGTAGGTGAGTGTAAAGGGACACAAGTCAGTTTACATGCGCTGCTCCATAGAGGAGAATGGAGGGTCTGATCCAGTCTGCCTGAAATATGGACAGGTGGACCCGATCCGACCGCTCGTGTGAAAGGGGCCTTGGTTTGAACACTTGCTTCATAACCAGTGGCACCGACAGGGGCACGATCTCTTCATGCCAGAAACTTTTCCGCTTTGTCTCTCTCAAGGACAGGAAGGAATATAAAATCTTTCAGGCAGGGGCACAGCCAGATTAAACCACACACATATTTAGTACAGTGAGGAGGGGTTAGAGCTTCTGATAAATGGTTTTATTGCAGTCTGTGACTTCCTGACTCGGTAACAACTGCCCTTCCCATTTCTTGCATGGTGTCATAGGTACAGGAAATGAGGAAGAACACTCCAGCTCTGCCTCTCAATGCCTAAAGCATTTTTTCACATTTGTACGACCTGAAAGTTGCCTGATTTTGCTGTGATTTTGATGCGTCTTGAAGCAATGCCTGTGTAATTTTGAGGTCTATGGACCTCAAGTTGTATCAAAGTCAGACCAAAGTAGTGCAGGGGCTACTTTGAAGTCACACAGATATGAATGCTACTCAATGAAAATCATGAGGTACGACTTGTCATGCGACTTTGCAGTCCAAAGTCGCAGGACAATTCGCACAAGTTTGAAAGGGGCCTAAAGGCCCTACATTTTAAAATTTAACAAAGAAGGATTGTATTCATATGATGATGGTTACATTTTTTTGCACAGAAGATTATTAATGTTCTCTGTGCGATCATAACGATACATCACCATGTATTGTGAAAAGTGCTTGCCAAGTCATGCAAAACAGAACAGCTTACCGACAGCAGTTTCTGCAAAGCTGGCAAGTCCCGGGTCAGTTTTTCTAAGATGACAACAATCCACTAAACAATAATTGTTGAGTTCCGTGAAACAAAACAACTGTCTGACCAAAACAACTGTCTGCAACCAATCAAAGCAGCAGATGTCTTGTCATAATGCTCTGGAAATCCAGCTGGAGAATCTTTATCTACATCATCATTTCAGATGGACGTTAACGACTGACTGCGGGCAGCTCAGGAAATGTTTGAATGGGGAACAGCTTCGGTACTCCAAACATCGCAGGTCTGTGCAATCTAAATAAGGAGCATACCAGAATTACATGCATTAAAGAAAATTGTGTTGACACAAATATAAATGTGTACAGTTGTAATGTAAAGTGCAGGCAAGTCCACCCAAAATGCAGCATGCAGGACTTCTCCCCATAGTTCCGGACATTTTTTGTTATTTATATAAAATTACCCCTGTGACAGTCACTGCTTGGTCTTGACAAATTGGCCATCCTCAAAATTGTCCTCTTTTTGTTATTTGTGTAGCATTAATTATGTATCTCCTGATACACAGCCCGGCCATCCTGACTGTGGGCATCTGAAGTCCGCTGGGACCCTCTACCGGGATTAGGTGCATTCTGGCTAGCATGCCCCTCCCGATCTCGCGCAAGCGCAGTGTGAAGGAAGCGCACCCCACTGTATGTCGGCCAGGTTTCCATACTCAATACCAAACTTAAAAATGGTCCCCATCACGTAATTTCCAGTTTTGAAATAACGTGATGCTAGCTGGCCCAATGGAAACCCAAAAGTAACGTACCTCACCGCGGTGAGGTAGGACAGAAGTAGGGCTTCAAGACGAAAAAAAAAAAAAAAAAAAAAAACTTTATCCAAAAACGAGTGGGGGTGGGGGCCTCTATTATTGAAGCCATAGTTGTGATTTAGGCTGGCACTCCACTTTAAGACAAGAATTGGTGTGAACGGGTCAGATGGAAAATGATGAACTTTTTCTACACATTTTGCTGCACGTAAACATTTGGCACAGTATTCGCAATGAACAGGTACTAAAACATGGAGGGTAAACCCTAACAAACTCCCTTATTTACTCCATTTTGTCTGACAAAAATAGCACTGAAAGCATTTTGTTAAATTATTATTATTATACAGGATTTATATAGCGCCAACAGTTTGTGCAGCGCTTTACAACATGGGGGCAGACATTACAGTTACAATACAAATCAATATAGTAGGGATCAGAGGGCCCTGCTCGTGAGAGCTTACAATCTAGAAGGGGGGGGGGGGGTCAAGTGGAACAAAAGGTAATAACTGTGGGGAATGATCAGACGGAGAACAGTTGTTAGGTGTGGGTAGAATAAGCTTCCCTGAAGAGAAGGGTTTTCAGGGATCGTCTAAAAGCTAATAGAGTAGGAGATAATCAGATAGATTGGGGTATGGAGTTCCATAGTATTGGAGAGGCTCTGGAAAAGTCCTGGAGGTGAGCATGGGAGGAGGTGATGAGGGAACTAGAGAGCACGAGGTCTTGAGAAGAACGAAGAGAACGATTAGGTTGGTATTTTGGGACTAGGCTAGTGATGTAGCTGGGGACGGAGTTGTGGATGGATTTGTAAGTAGTTGTTAGTATTCTGAATTTAATTTGTTGGGTGAGTGGAAGCCAGTGGAGGGATTGACAGAGAGGAGTAGCAGACACGGAGCAGTTGGCAAGGTGGATGAGTCTGGCAGCAGCATTCATGATGGACAGAAGGGGGAATAGATTGCGTAAGCCAATGAGAAGGGAGTTGCAGTAGTCGAGACGAAAGATGACCAGGGAGTGAATTTAGAGCTTTGGTGTGTCATTGGTTATAAATGGGCATATTTTGGAGATGCTGCGGAGGCAAGATTTGGACAGTGATTGGATGTGGGGCTTAAAGGAGAGTTCAGAGTCCAGGACTACACCTAGGACCTTGGCATGCGGGGATGGGTTTATAGTTGTGCCATCAATTTTGATGGCGAGATCAGGAAAAGGGGCACATGGGGGAGGAAAAATGATAAGTTTGGGTTTTGGATGCATTAAGTTTGAGGAAGTGGTGTGACATCTAGACTGATATATCCCTTAGTAAGTTAGTGATACCTGAGGAGACCGAAGGAGTGAGCTGAGGGGTAGAGAAATAGATTTGGGTGTCATCAGCGTAGAGGTGGTATTGGGAGTCATGGGAGGCTATCAGCTTACCCAGGAAGGAGGTGTAGATTGAAAATAGGAAGAGGTCCAAGAACAGAACCTTGGGGGACCCCAACAGAGAAAGTAAGAGGAGAGGAGGAAGTAGAAGTGTAAGTAACTCTAAAGGTGAGGTTGGATAAGTAGGAAGAGAACCAGCTAAGGGGTGGAATTTTTTGGGGAGGGGGTAGTCAACCGTATTAAAGGCAGCAGAGAGGTCCAGGAGCAGGAGTACAGAATAGTGTCCATAGGTTTTGGCCATTAGTAGATTGTTTGTTAGTTTTAGGAGAGCAGTTTATGTGGAGTGTTGAGGACGAAATCCAGACTGAAGGGGATCAAGAAGGCTACTATCAGAAAGGTGGTCGCTCAGTCAGTTGTAGACCAGGTGTTCAAGAAGTTTGGATAAAAAGGGGAGCAAGGAGATGGGGTGTAGAGTGTTAAGATTGGATGGGTCCAGCGAGGGAGTATGGGGCTGACAAGTGCATGTTTTAGAGAGTTGGGGAAGATGCCAGAAGAGAGGGAGAGATTGAAGATATGGGTTAGAGGGTGTAGAATAGAGCCAGAGGGCGAACATAACATTTGCAAGGGAACAGAATCCAGAGGGCAGGTGGTAAGATGGACATTAGCAATTAGTTTAGCAACCTCGCCTATAGTGGTAGGGTTGAAAGAGAGAAGTAATGATTGTACCAGTGGGCATGAAGTGTAAAGAGTGGAGGGCATCTGAACAGTAGAGATCTCATCACGAATTGTATCAATCTTCTGTTTGATGTGATTGGCGAACTCCTGGGCAGTGAGTGAGTTGGTGGGAGGAGGCAGTGGAGGACGAAGTAGAGAGTTTAAGGTAGAGAAGACGGGATGATAGGTTGTTAATGAGAGTGATAAAATAGGTCTGCTTGGCAGTGAGCATGCTGGAATTGTATTTTTGGAGGGCAGATTTATACTGGTTGAAATCTTTCTGAGACTTAGTCTCATCTTACGCCACAGGCGCTCATGAGCACGACTGTTTTTTCAGACTTCTAGTATCATCTGTTTGCCAAGGTTGAAAGGGTCGGGACCTGATTCTTTGTGTAGTGAGGGGGGCCAATGAGTCCAGTGAGGCTAGGAGTGAAGTGTTGTAGACAGAAGTCGCTAGGTCGGTGCAGAATAGGGGTGAGATTTTTTCATAAAGGTCGTCAGTAACAGATTGGAGAAGAGAAGGGTTGAGATGACGTAGGTTTCTGCGGCTAACTTTTAGGCCGTTGGAGGGAGAGGAGGTGGAGGAGAAGGAGAGAGTGAAACTAATAAGGTAGTAATCAGAGAGAGGGAATGGATAGTTGGAGAGGTTGCATAGAGTGCATAGGTGGAAGAAAACGAGTTCAAGGGTATTACCTTCAGAGTGAGTAGGAGCATGTATCCATTGCTTCAGGTCAAAGGAGGAGGTTAGACTGAGAAGTTTGGAAGTGGCAGGAGTGTTAGTATTAATAGGGATGTTGAAGTCACCCAGAATGATTGTGGGGATTTCAGAAGAAAGAAAGTAGGGTAGCCAGGCACAGAAGTCATCAAGAATGGTTGATACCGGTCCAGGGGGCCTGTAGATCACAGCTATCTTTAGAGAAACTGTAGAGAAAATACGAATGCAGTGTGCTACGAAAGAGCAGAGTGACAGAGAGGGAGGTGGGTGAAGTACCTGAAAGGCACTATGTGGGGCTAGAAGGATTCCGAAACCTCCTCACTTATGTCCACTGGATCTGGGGGAGTGAGTCCAGAGAAGACCACCATGGGATACGGCAGCCGATGACACAATGGCAGATTCATGAAGCCACATTGCGGTAATGGCAAATAGATTAAATGAGTTAGCGATAAAGAGGTCATGGAGAGAGGTGAATTTGTTACAGACAGAGCGGGAATTCCAAAGGGCGCATGAGAAAGGGAGTTCGGTCTTGGGGGGGGGGGGGGAGAAGAGAAATGGGCACTAAATTGTGTGGATTGCGGCTGCTGCTAGAGGGTGCGGGGTAATGGGTGTATTGAGTACAGTTAAATGATGGAGGCCCAGGGTTTGGGGAAATATCTCCAAAGGCTAGGAGAAGCAGAAGGGTGAGGGAGGTAATATGAGCGTGGGATTTATATGAAGGGACATGCCCCAGTGTGCTGGAGATTTTTTGTGTGTGTGGAGTTAGAATTAGCAGGAGTTAGTGGGTGCAGTAATAAGGAGAGGACAGAAGTGAGTGTGATAGATAGATATATATATATATATATATATACATATATGCTGTGAGGTGGAGAAGAGGGGTGAAGGAGAGATTTAAGGATACAGGATAGAGCTGTCAGAAGGAGTAGTAGAGAGTGCATGTTAGGAGGAGAAAGAACTGAAGGGGTAAACAAGTTCACCCGATGTCTGTGTGGTGTGACTCAAAGTATTATCCTGTGTTCATTTGCTTTGTGCATTCGCAGAAGCACAGAGTTAGAAGTGCTCCCACTTATAGAAATAGCCCCACTTTGAGAAAGAGCCCCAGCTGCAAATGTGCCCCCTGCAAAAGCCTTGCGATGCTTAGATTTATACTGATAGGGATGGGGTGGATGCATTGCAATTATCAATCAGGAGGTAATAAAGAGTGTCTGGCTAAGCAAAGCAAAATTCTCACTTCAGAAACAGAACAACAAGGGCACTAGAGATAACAGGCCATCATTTTGGGTAAGATAAGGGAGAAATAAAAGCATTGCAATGTGGACAGCTCTACAGATGGTTAAGCAAAAAATAACATACCAGCATTATTAAACAGTCATTAGCAAAAGCAGGATAGTCGTGTTTCAGTTTTTGGGTGGAGTTGTATCAGAAAAAAACATACCTGTGAAGAGACAGAAGACATTTCCAGATGATCAATCAAATCTGATTATGCAGAACTCCAGGATATGCAAATAGCATCTAAATACAAGAGTCATGTTTGTTTGAATATTGATGTGCTTTGTGTATTTCTTCCAAATCTGTGCAGTAATCCAGTGTGAGACGTTTCCTCTGTGTAGATGCTTCCTGTAATAAAGACTGCTTACTGCTGCTCTCTCTCCTTGTGCAGGGTGGTTGGTCTTGCCACGCCCCCCTCATAGCATTCTGGAAGCAGCCTGTAGTGGGTGGGGCCTGCTGGGTTCTTCCCACCACTCTGCTCTCTGCAGAGGATTATGTACAAAGTGATGATGTCGCTGCTACTTTTACAAAGTAATATCTGGGTTTGCAATGCACACAAAGTGGATTCATATCCTTCAAGGTCCTTACAGTGGTTGTAAACCTCTGAAATTAAAAAAATAAACAAACCATATCCTTATATAATGTGTATTTGCCCCAATCCAGAGCACCTAGAATGATACCTGTCTGCCATCTATATGCGTCACTTCTGACAATCTGGACACAGGCAGCCCCAGTAAACGGCCCCACCCCCACCAGCACACAGGAGAGTGACAACCTCAGCTGTGTATATTTCCCTATGAGACTGTGCAGAGGGGAGTGTGTTCATTCCCTCCACTTAGGTCTCAGAAATGACACTGTTCTCTGCTCTGTGCAGTGTGTGATGTCAGATCTGAGCTGCCTGACTGCTGGAGGCTCAGAATCAAGCCAGCCATGGATCGAAATTCCTCCGGTTCAGCAAGGACCGGCTGAGATTCAATCCATGTATGGGCAGGCTGATTGTACAAAAGTTGGTCCATCAATCGACTTGGGTGCAACCAGCCTGTTGGATGGTTTACATTCAATTACTGCTGGCGCTATATTTATTGTGTTCTGTCAGCAGGGAGGGCTCCCTGCTGGCAGAACACAGCAGAGCTGCAGGAGGCATTCCCCCATCAATACAGTACAATGTTTTTCTTTTCTTCAACCTATGGTAAAAAATTTTTTTGCTAGGAGCCTGTAAAGTATTGCATCAACGATCAGCAGATTGTGGGTGTAATGTCACACTCCTGCAGGCTGTCTGTGTATCGGTCTGCCCGTATCTCTGATACAGGCAGGCAGTTACTGAATGACAGGAAAGAACAATGAGACTAGCCTAGTTTCAAAATACCAGCCCAATTGTCCTCTTCGTTCCTCCCAATACCTCCTCTCTAGCTCCCTCATTACCTCCTGCCATATTCGCCTCCAGGGCTTCTCCCAAGCCTCTCCCATCATCTGGAATTCCCTACCCCAATCTGTCAGACTGTCTCCAAATCTATCCACTTTTAGGCAATCCCTGAAAACTTTTCTCTTCAGAGAAGCCTATCCTGCCTCCACCTAACAACTGCACTTTTATTTTCTTCATCAGCTCATCCACTACAGTTATTACCCTTTAGTATGACTTGACCCTCCCTCCTAGATTGTAGGCTCTAATGAGCAGGGCTCCCTGATTCCTCCTGTATTGAATTGTATTGTAATTGTAGCGAATGCCCTAATGTTGTAAAGCGCTACGCAAAATGTCGGCGCTATATAAATCCTGCATTATAATAATAATAACAGCTACCTAGAGCGCTCATCAGCACATTAAGAACTACAAGTCGACAGTCACAAAGGCTGATGGTACATGTAAGTCATTGATTCACAGGGATTTGTGAATCAATGATGTGGCCGTGTGGGCGGAGCCCCATATGGCCGCTTTTTAAACAAAAATTGTGACAGCGAGTGCAGGGAGAAGAACACTGGCTCGCTGTCACAAGGGGGTGGGATCATGGTCAGATGGTGAAAATGTTATAGCCTACATATAAGTGTTCAGTAACATGTTCAGAAATATGAACTTATCCTTTAAATAATATTTTTTATTTTCGTGGAGTAAAGCTTTAAAAATGCAAAAAATAGCTGTTGGTCCTGCCAAAAATACACTGCAGTCCTGTGCACTCTGCCGCCTTCTCTCAGTTCTCTCAGTGGACAACAGTACTCTTTCCTCCTATGTTATGGAGTTGTATTCCTCACTAAAGCCCCTGTGTGAGGGGACGCTGCTTCTTCATAGATACTGTACAGGGAGTGGGTGTTGTCACCTTAGAACAGAACAAGTGTTACTGGCAGAATAACCAGGTACAAATAAAGAAGTAAAAAAGCCTGAAAAAAACAAATACAACCCCCACATTTGAGGACTAGTAATCTGCAATATGTTTTATATATTTTGTTCTCAGCCTTTGATACGCTTTAAAATATTTTCCAGCTCTTCCAAGCATGGTTTTATATGTACTCAACCATAATATATGAGCAAACCAGATTAGCATACCTAAAACCAAAACTAACATTTTTGCAGTTTAAGAATCCTTAAAGTTTCTAACTAGTTCTATTTTTTAAGATTCTAAAGGCAGAAGGTTTTTTTTTATCCAACATCCCCCTTCACCCCCCTTTTAATTTCCTGAGCCCTCATTTGATCCAGCGCCATGCACATCTGCAGTTCTTCTTTATCTCCCCTCACCTTTGGGTCTTGCTGGCTTTGTTGGGGCACCAGAAGCCGTTGGCTCCCAGTGCTGTCAATCAAAGCTAGTTGGCAGCGTCTTCCCATGGGGGCACTGGACAGAGGGGAGGGACCAAAAAGAGTAGGTTCATGGCCACTCTTGCAATTTCATTGCACAGAGCAGGCAAGTATAGACATTATTATTATATTATTACACTGGACTTATATAGCGCCAACAGTTTGCCTAGCGCTTTCATAAAAAACCCTTCTGCATACAACTTCGCCCCCAGTTCCCCCTAAATACATACCTGAGCCTCATCTTTATTAAGCAATGCGAACGAAAGCAGGAGCTCTCTCAGCTCTCTCTCTCTCCTCATTGGCTCAGACACAGCAGTGGGAGCCATTGGATCATGCTGCTGTCGATCACAGCCAGTGGTGAGGGAGCAGGGGTGGGCTGAGCCACACTATGTGTGAGTCTTATGGACACACAGAGCCAGCATGCACGAGTGCCCACATTGCAAGCAGCTGGAAACTGGAGAAAAGGAGGATCAGGGCTGCTCTGTGCAAAACCATTACACAGATCAGATAAGTATGACAAGTTTGGTATTTTTTTTTTACCCTTAGGCTCCTTTCACACAGGGCTTGTCCGTTTTGATGGACTCTGCTTGCTCAGCGGGGATCAATCCGTTGATCTCTGCTGAGCAGGTGGATGACAGGTCCGTCTCCGCTCACTGTGCAGAGATGGACCTGTCAAAGCCACGCTGTCCTCTATGGGAGATTGGATGAAAACGGATCCGTCTGTCCATTTTCATCCAATTCGCCAGACGGATGGAAAATAGGTCTGGATTTGGTGGACTGGATAGCAGTGGATGTCAGCGGACAGGTCACCGCTGACACAAGTCGCTCCACAGAAGTGAATGGAGTATCCGATCAGGTCCGCCTGAAAAACTGACAGGCAGACCTGATCGGCCAGCATGTGTAAAAGGGGCCTTAGAATCACATTAAACCTAGTGGGTGCATTTGTTTTTTTAGGCTTCCCCCCCCCCTTAATTTTCACCTGGTGATCCAGCCAGTAACACACTTCCTGTCTTAGGGTGTCTCCACTCTGGTTGGAGGAGCAACACAAACACCTTTGGACAGCAGCATTCTCAGTGAGGAGATGGTAGTGTAAGGCCAACCATACATGATTCGAATCTCAGCAGGAACTGGCCAATATTCAAACAATTAATGGCAGGCTGAATGTACCAAGCTGATCGATCAATCAACTTGGGTACAACCAGCCTGCTGGCTTCGCTTAGGATTATCACAAGCAGCTGCTATAGCCGCTAGCAATAATCACTGTCTTCTCCAGGGCTTCTCCCACCGGGAGCAAACAATAGCTTGGTAGGAGGGATTCCCCTGTCAGCACTATCTGTGCTGATGGGGGAATCGTGCAAATTTCTTTCCTAGAACCCGTGGCTGCAGGAAGAAATGTGCCATGTCTATGGCCTGCCTTAAAGTGGATGTAAACCCACCCCTCACCTAGTATAAACTAATGGCAGAGTATTAATGTATATATGCATTTAAGCCTCCTGCATGTATCCAGATCTACCTTCAGCAGTAGCAGCCCAGCAAAACACTGAAACCAGTGGGTGTCTCTCTTTGATGGAGCTTGGTGGGTGGAGTTGTGATGTCACAAGACTCCCCACCCACCTCTACACTCTTTTGCTCTCCTAGTCCTGAGTTTTGAGAAACATCCTTTCCAAGCTCAGGAAAGTCACCACATGACTTCAGAATGCCCAAACATGCTGAGGTGTGGAGCAGCCAATCCTGGGAGAGCTGGAGAAGAAAGGAGGGTGGATTATGGAGCTCTGTATGCTTGTGCATGAGATAAGGAAATGAGCTGTCAGTCACAGCATAGGGGAAAAACAGTCACACATTTCTGCATGTGTCTGTTTTTTTCCTACTGAAAAAAGATAAGAGGATTGCTCAGAGCTGGATTAACTCGCCGTGGCAAGACTGGGCACAGATGACATGACATCCTCCACTCTACTAGGCAGCATTGTTAATTTAATTTTTTTTTTCAGGTTTCCATCCACTTTGAATGCATTAGCAGATTTAGATGGATTTGACTAACAAAACTAAAGCTGAACTACAGCTAACACTTTTAAAAAAATTAGAATAACAGTTTTTTTTTCCTTTCTAGGACGAAGGTTTTACATAAATGAATAAAAGCTGACCATTGCACGCAATCCTGTGAGGCTGGGTTCACACTGTTGTGCGGAGTGGCTCTCAGCAGGGGGGGAATTCTGTTTTCAGTTTCAAAGGGGAATCTGGTCCGAATTTTTGCCTGAATTCAGACCTGAAATGGAGCCAAAGATGCACAGGACCCTTCTGCTGTGCGCTCCGCAGTCGCCCCGGAGATGTGGGAACCAGCTGCATTGAGAGCCGGGCACACTCTCCTGTCATGCGGGGAAACCTGCATCCAATTCGCAATAGTGAACGCAGCCTTAGTGTTAATGTTTTTTCCTCAATCCTTCTGACTCTTTTGCTGGACAATTTGAACAGTTAGTTAAAAGAAGTGAATAGCAGACTTGCTTGCCAAATCACCAGGTGAAAATAAAGGAAAATGAAAAGCCTAAAAAAGAAAATAAATGCAGCAAATACATCTAAGAATTTGTAAGCTGCAATATATTACATTTTTGCTTTTGGGTTTAGATGCATTTTAAGTGACACAAAGCAAGTGGAAGTTTTTGCAAAGCCCAGTAGTGATTGGGAGCAGCTACTGTCCTGCATTAGCTGCAGGCAGACTGCCGGAGGTGCACAACCTACTGGCAGGGCACACAGGTGAGCCCCCCTCCTGTAGCCAGCCTATTTTCCTCATCAGGTAAGCGTGCCAGCTGCCTGCAAGTTGTTCAGGACTGCGAGATGCATGGAGGGAGGAGTCGGTTTTATCCTCTCCTTTAATAAGAAAGTCCCGCCTTGCAAGTTTTTTGAGCAGCTCTTTCCCTATTCAGAGCATCCCCAGCCAAACTAATGCCCTCTCCTACCCTGACGTCAAACAGCAGATCACAGGCAAGATTAGGGTTTTTCATTTCTCTTATTGCAGCAATTAGCCTGGGACTGTATAAAAGAGCTACAGAGAGGGGAGGGAGGCAGAGGGGAGATCTGGGGACAAAAAGAGATAGCGGAGAGAGGCAGAGACAGGAAGGCAGAGGTAGAGCGAGGGGGGACAGTGCAGGTCACACAGTCCACCTTGGTCTCTGCAACTTCCCAGAAACTTTTTTTCTTTTTTGCAAACTTTTTAAGTGATGAGAGAGACGAGCTGAAGTTTTTCCTAGAAGCAGAGCAGCGTGCAGACACCTGTCCTAGCAGCTTCCCACTATTATACTGCTAGACATTCATTCCCTTTGAATGAAGGAAGAGAGGGGCAGGTAGAGAAGGGCAGCACTAAGGGCACAAAGGGGGGGGGGGGGTGCTGCCATACTGCCAACATGGGTCTGCTCAGCGTGGACCTGTTGATCACTCTGCAGATACTGCCCGGCTTCTTTTCAAACTGCCTCTTCCTCGCTCTCTATGACTCTGTCGTGTTGGTGAAGCACGTGCTCTTACAGCTGAACCGGTCCAAATCCAGCCAGGGTCAGTGGCGCCGGATGCTCACCCCTGAAGGACTGCGCTGTGTTTGGAACAGCTTCCTATTGGATGCCTACAAACAGGTACGCGGGGAATGAAAAAAAAAATGCACCTCTTTTAAAAGGGAAAGATGCACAACACCTGTGTGAGAAGGCTATGACGGAAGGAGCTGTTCCCCATACTAGTTCCACAGCAGCCAAACCAAACCAGATGCTATCCAGGCAGTAGTGGGCAGCACCACAAGAGGGGGGATGGCTGCTTCTGCCAGAGCTTTCTCACACAGGTGACTCCTTTTAAAAGCAGCATTCCTGTTTTTTTCTATGCCATTTTTGACTTGTGATCAATAGACATAAATGCAAAGATTGAAACATCAGGGTGGATTTACTAAAGGCAAATAGACTGTGCACTTTGCAAGTGCAGTTGCTCCAGAGCTCCATAAATGAGGTAAAGCTTTATAAAGATTACCGAATCACATGCAAGGAAAACACAAAACAAACAAAAAAAACAGCATTTTTGCTTGCAAATGATTGGATGTTAGTCAGCAGAGCTTTTACTCATTTACTAAGATCTGAAGCAACTGCACTTGCAGGAGTTCACGGTCTATTTGCCTTTAGTAAATCAACTTTATCCAATGTTGTACTGTGCCAGTGTAAAAGGAAGACGTTATATGCTAACTGATATTGGTTCCGAAGAATGTAGATGGGCTAAACATATAGTACAGTACACATTAATTCAGTACATTGTTCTATGGGTGGCAGAGCTGTGCTGTTGGCCAGCAGGTGAAAAGTGAAATCTTTTATGAGCTAGCTGAATACATTTATGGGGCAGTTGTTGTGCATGCACACTTGGCATCCACAGCGTGCTCACATAACTCAGGTGGTAAAAGCAAAGATAGGATAGACAGCGACAAAGTGTTCATTACTGCAGAGATTTACCAGCATGCAGGAAAATCTCTTCATAGCAACATTACTTCCCCTCCGACAGAGAGAAGGGTAAGAATATTTCAATGCTCATGAGCTGCATTTATGGGACAGGACAGGGGCACTGCGCCTGTCAAGTGATTGCTCACCACCACCAGATCTCACCATGTATGACCTGCTCCGTACACAAAACGAAGCAGCGACCAAACAACAAAAAGGTCATAGAAAAGAGAGGATGCCCAGTTATATACATGTGAGCCCAGGTGTTCCCGGCAGGCTCTTTTTCTACCGGTCTTTCCCTCTAGTTCTCAAGCAGCAGCTACACAAAAGATAAGAATGCATGTTAAAGCCCCAGCGGCACATGAAACTTTCGACATTATAATAATAATCAGCGTTCCCTCCGCTGAGCAGAGATTGTACATTCCTTGGGCTATTAGGCATAAAAGGCAGCTCATTGCCCGGAGGAATTTGTAGTTTATGTAAGAAGTAGTTTGTGATGAGTGCCACGACTCCGGCTCCGCTTTTTTAATTGCTGGAGCGCGGGGTCTGAGTGCAGTGTTTTGTATTACGCTGCTTTGATAACTACTCGTGCAGATCGTCAAGACAGACTGTCATGTGGAGCTGAGCGGATGTTTTACCCCGTACGTCGTGTGGGACCCACGTGCTTTAAACAGACAACAAGCACCTCCGAAATGCTGGAAAGGATTAGTGGGTGCCTGGGAAAGGCGAGGAGAAAGCAGCTGGGGTGACATTTATCGGGGGGGGAGGGGAGGGTGTAGGAATGGCGACATTCACATCATTAGTCATTTCATCTCATTAAAGCTGCACGGAACTTGTGTAAGCCCCAGATAGGGGCCGGATTGTTCAATAGATCAGTGTCATAGACCTACCAACCTAGTTTTGTATTACTACAGCCAGAACGGTTAGGAGATGATTGGTTGCAACAAGTGGCACTTGTAACGACGCAACATTTTTAAAGGGGAACGCGGGGCAGAATAAAAAAAATGACCTATATGATGCATTTTGTCAGTTTGTTTTTCCAAGTCCTCCCTGTAACATAGGTTTACTACCTGTTGATCCTGCCAGTAGATGTTAATTTGAAACTTCCAGTAACTGGGCGACAATGCTGTTCGTCCTACAGTTAAATCAAAAAGCAGGTTTGTCACCTGGTGAATGAGGGAGTTTTAAGCCCCGTACACATGGCCGATACATCGTCCGGTTTAAAAAAACAGCTTATGTTGGACGAGCATGCTGGAAAACCAGTGGCAGACTGACTCCCGATCAGCGCTCTCAGCCAATGGCGGACATCGCTGATCGAAGTGTTCTGGGGGGGGGGGGGGGGAAGAGATCGCTATACTAACTTCACATAGTTAGTACAGAAGTTCCAACTGGAGCAGACAGTTTTTTTTCATTCAACCCGCTGGGTTGAATGAAAAAATAAAATAAAATCATAGTGTGTACAAGGCTTTATGCAGGCATAGATTATACAGTTTTGCAGATCTCTTTCTTTTTGGCACAGGCGGAACAAAATTAGTGAAATCCCCCATCAGCATTGACAATCCCCTCCCACAGCGTTATTGTCTTCTGCCAGCGGAGAGCCTTCCCTGCTGGCAGAACACCATGATCAGTGTTGCCGGCTATAGTCAACAGCACTGATTGCTCAGGAAAAACCCAACAGGCTAGTTGTACACAAGTTGATTGATAGATTGTCTTGTGTACAACCAGGGTGCCCATACATGGATCGCAATTTGGCTGGTCCCTGCTGAACTGGCCAAATTTCGATCCATGTATGGGCTGCTTTAAGCTGGCTGTACCCACTTAGCATTTACTAGATTCCAACATCCACACTAAACAATGTGGATGGCTAAATCTCTTCTGTCGGTTATTGACAGCTGGTGTCCGCTGCTGTCGGAAAACCTGAACACTGACTGAAGCTGATTGGCTGCAGTCACTGTGTGGTTGACAGTTTTCCACCTGGCTCCTCAGATTTTTTTAAATAAAGTTTTTTGAGCGCTGCCAGCAGGGCCACCAATGGTTAGAATTTTGCTGATTCCTGTGAAATTTCGGCCCAAAATTCTAAAAGTCAGTGGTCCTGCTGCTGCAGCTTTAAGCTGGCTATAAGCAGCACAAATTGCATCCAGTTGACCAGGAATCTCCACCACTTCACCCAACATCCTTTGATTTGAAAATCAAAGATACTAGGAAGAAAACTGCCGACCAAACAGGGACTGCAGCCAATCAGCTAAGGTCACTGTTTGGGTATTCTGACAGCCACCAGCGGTCAGAATACAATAGCCCACAGCCGGAGATTCGTCCAGCCACTCTGTTTAGCGTGGATGGGGAACATTAGACTCCACTCATTAAGAAATCTAAATGTATGACCAGCCCTAGATGGCTGTTTGGGTTTGAAATGGATTTCAAGTAACACAATTAAAGTGCAACTATAGCGAATACTTTTTCAACAATTACAACAACTGTTTTATTTGGTTTGGAAAAAAAAAAAACTAAAATTGTACAGAACAGAAGCCGACTTTTGTCATGGTGCATCCCAATCCCTGTAACTGTCACTTTTGTCAGACAGCTTGGTTTGTTACAGGAAGTGGAAAAAACATCTTCTGGCAGGAATTAAGAGGCAATAAAACTATGTCGCAGGGAGGATTCAGAAAAAGAAAAACTGCTGTGCTAATGCTAGTGACAAGATATATCTTGTATGCCATTATTGCCCAGAGTTTCAATGTATTGAATAAATCCTTTTCACAAAGTGTGGTAACCCACAGCAACTATGATTTCATCTTTATGATTGGACTTCTGAATTGAAATGTGGCTTCACACTTTGTCTGACCTCTCTTCCTTGACTAAACTGGTATATAAAGACCTGTCTTGTGTTAATACACCACGTTTATCATATTTCATGCTGGCTTCAGTTTGCTGGTCAAAAACTGTGAAAATGCCCCAGGCGTGTCCACTCCCAACCTATGTTATGGCCCTTTAAACCGCTGTAGAGTTTTTCTCGGCAGGTTTGAGGTCCTGGAAGAGATCTGTAACTCTGTGTCAACAGAAAAAATCCTGGGCACAAGTCATTGAAGCACCTGTAGCTTGGCACAGGGGGCAAAGTACCTCAATGATGCCCTCTGCTGGCAACTTCTCACAGCTCAGGAAACTGTTGACATATGAACAGAGCTGATCGATTCCAAATAAATACATTTAGCAAATCAGGATGGAAAGTCAAATGTCATGAGAAATGGAAAGGAACTGAACAATACAGCAGTATTTATTATGAAGATCATTTGTTAATGTGCTGGCAAGGCAGATGTGCAGAAATTCTATATGCCCAGCACACAGTTCCATATGTTCAGGATGTGCTTCCGAAGTGGGGAGGGCTTGATTTGTGGATACACATCAAATGTCCCACAGTACATACATGTGCTTTCTCATACCATAATCAGAGTGTTTGTTGTACAGTTAATAAGTACACATGACTTTAGATACTAAAAACTAAAAACAGAGAATGCTGAGCTGTCAGCAGACCATGCTATGCAGTATGCGTATGCCGTGTTTGCATGAGAGTTCGAAAAGAACATGCATGGGGAAGGTCCAAGTGCTGTCCAATGTTTATTGGCACCTTAATATCAACTGTGTTCAGTGCTCCTTTCTGGGAGATCATCAGAAAGCTTCTCATATGGGGAACACCAAACTATGGACCCCTGTATGCATCCTGTAGAAAGCTGGCTGCCAGGAAAGGACACAGGACATGCAGTATGTGTATGCCTTGTATCCGGGCCACACAAGGGGTGGATGCCGTCTGTGAAGGCCACTTTTTCCACCCTCCATCATTAGTTGCTAAAATGCTGGCGGTCAGGGCTGTGCAACACCACTAGTTGCAAGGACATAAGCGGCCAGGCCACATTACATTGCGGTTATGGTGCAGACGGCCACCAATGGCGCTTTGGACACTCCTACCTGAGTACATCCCTCACTTTGCCTCAGTGAGTGCTGCCTAACTGGCCTCATGAGCAGCATAGCCCTGCCTTGTATGATGAGCATTTGTAATAACTAATATTGAGGGTTAGACCATGCATGTGTGACAGAGGCGTAATTAAAACCTTCAGGGCCCTGGTGCAAGAAACCATGAAGGGACCCTCTGACCTCCGGGTCCTTTTTAATCTGCCCCATTGTCCTTTCCTCTGGTCTAGGGGCCCTTCACTCCAAGCCTAGGGCCCTTCCTACTAATTTGGGGCCCTTTACTCCCACTGCAGGTCCCTTTATAACCCCCCGGTTTACACTGCAACACAAGTCAACATGTATTCAAAGGGTACTCAAGCTGCAGCGACAAAAAAAAGGTTCCTATCCTACTTTTCTGCGACTTTAGTGCGATTTGAGTGCCATAGACTGCAATGTTAAATCACTAAAGTTGCAAGCAAATCGCAAGGAAGTCTCAAGGAAATTGCAAGCAAGTTGCATGACTTTGGGATCACAGCAGTGTGAACCAAAGCTTACAGTCCCCACAGCGACCCTAATAGGTCCTCCACTGATGTGTGACCAGGTACTGTCCATTGTCTATTGGCACTTTAAACACACACTGTGTTATGTGCTCTTTCCTGGGAAATCACCAGAAAGCATTTGTAAGAATAATCATTTGGGGTTGGATTATCCATGTGTGTCCAGGCACTGCTCAGTGTTTACTGGCACCTCTTTCTTTCTTCTCAGGGCAGTGAAATCATCAATTTTATAAACATGGGCATTACCTATTTTGTAACATTTACAGTATAGGCTTCTAAATTATCCATTGGGTCCAATGAGCAATCACATTTTGGCCACTGCAGTGAATAATGCAACTCTTGGTGGGAGAATACAATTGTTGAAAGTGTGAGAACGTACAAATCGAGCCAACGCATTTCGGGGGAACTGCCTCCCTCTTGAGGGGAGGCAGATGCAAAAAGTTTTTCTTACCTCTGCATTTCACACACCGGCATTTGCCATCACAAAAATTCTGGTACTACTGCAGAGTCCATCCATCCCCATCAGCACATACCAACAGCCCTGAAAAAGGGGGTGGCAGTTCCTCCATAAACACGTTGGCTCGATCTGTACATTCTCACACTTTCAATAAACTATTTTATTCTCCCAGGGTTGCATTATTTTGGATACCAGGTGCTCATTCCTTCTCATTCAAGCACTGGTTCTACTGAAGCGACAACGTTGTATTAGTAAGGTAGCAGCCCGAACTTCCTAAGGGAGATGAGGACCATCACTGTAAAGAACTGGACACCAATGTTAGGAGAACTCTTCCTACAGACCACCAATGTAAGGGGAATTTTTTTCCCCAATGATACTTAATAAATTGGGGGAAAAAAATTCTTACACTGCCTCACAGTGGCAAAGTTACCTGGATGTAAAAGGGCCACTTACCTATTCGACAAGGTAGGCTGCAACATACAAAGTAGAGGAGCCACATGCTCAAATTACAAGTACAGGCGGTCCCCGGGTTACAAACAAGATAGGGACTGTAGTCTTGTTCTTAAGTTGAATTTGTTTGTAAATGGGAACAGGTACATTTCTCCTATCGTTCACTGACAGGCGCAGCTCTCCATTACATGTGGGGTTTATGCTGGTCTCACTAGGAGTTAACTAGGCAGGGAAAAGAAACAGCTGGCCCCTCCCATGGGGGCCGTCCTCTCTTCCCACATAAACCCCCTCATAGCATAGCTCTTCAGTTTCAATGCCTAGTTTGCAAGGAGTTGACCTGGCTTCCCTTCAGGGGAATTGCGGTCCTGTTTGTGACCGTTTTTTATTTAATTTTCTTTTACTTTTATTTGTCTTCTATCAAGCAATTGATCTGCTATCAAGAAGCCAGTCGGGGCATAGAGAGTCCATGGGCTCTGTACTTTCCCCGGCCTGGCTGACCGATGTGAGCCAGTCCCGCTGTATGGGGACCCGCCACATCGTGCCCGTTCCGTGCGGGCGGCCTGGGGTCATCCCCCCTTACGCCCAGCCCCGGATGCGATTCGGGAAGGGTGACTTTCTGGCCTGCAGGATACCGCCCAAGCAGGGACGGAAGGTCTGCGACTGGGTGGCTACCCATGGCGTCGTCCGGAGTGGTGAGTGAGAGTTCCTTCCTTCCCCCCTTTTTAGGGGCGGAAAGGGGGGACCGACAACCCAAAAACAAAAAAACAAAAAACAAATAAACATTTTTTTTTTTTGCTGGGTAGCCGCCGGTAGGGGCGCGAGGAGCTCCTGTTCACCCCCTTCACACCCCCCTTGCCCCCCGCACCGCACCCGATCGTCTAGCGCCATTCGGTCGTTTTTCTTCGCCATTTTGCTGTGGACCGCCGCCATTTTGCCGTAGCCGCAGACATATTGGGCCTATGGGGCTTTCCCTCTAGCCCTCAGAGTGGCCATTTGCGGTACTGCACGTTCCCTGCAGGTGTTTTTCGACCTCTAGTGTTCAACGGCGGCCATATTGGAATCCCTGCTTATGCAAAAACGTGTCTACAACGTTTTTACTTTCACTTTGGAACGATGTGTGCTCCTGACGGCGCGGCTCTCTGACGATCCTCAGGGTTATGGCAGCAAACAGCAAGTATAGCTGGGCTCTCCTGTGGTTGCTGGTGGCGGCGGGTGCAGTCCTCCTGGGTTCCCTGGTGCACTGTGGGGCGGTGGTGTGCGGCTGTGTGGGGGTACCTTTAATTTTTAGTATGCATCTATGTGTTACTAAGGGAGCTGAACATGCTAGGAGCAATCAGTGGCGGCACAATCTGCGCAAAGGGCTTTTCTGGACCAGCTGTGGCGGTCTTTAGTGAATTCTTCCCAGGGCGGATGTCACCAACAGGCCCCCCAAGAAGCGTCCCCCTCCTCCTTGCTTTTCAAGGGAGGATTTTGATCCAGAAGGTCCCTTGGACGGAGAAGAGGATCAGGGGACGGCAGCTGCGCCATTATGATTGGTATCGCACTACGATGCGACTGAGCCAGGATGGCGAATCGCTGATTTCTGCGCATGTGTGTGTGTGTGGTCCTCCAGGCTCCCTAGGGCACCCAAGGCTTACCCACATGATCAATTTCCTGATCACCTTGTTTATTGTAAATGGCAGCGTCCGCAGCATTCTTTTAGCGCAGCACAGTGGTGTAGTGGGTAGCACTTGCGCCTAGCAGCATAATGCTTGCTGGCTCAGATCCTAAGCAGGACCTGCCTGAGGTTTGCATGTCCTCCCTGTGCATGCGTGGGTTTCCTCCCGGTGCTCCGGTTTCCTCCCACACTCCCCAAGGGACATAGGTCCAAATGGTTCGCTGCTCGCTATCCCTTGAGGAAAGCTTTTAAAAAAAAAAAAATGGGAGTCGCCTTGGTGTCCCGCCGATAGCTCGCCTTAATAAGACGACGACCATTCCTCTGGAAGGGGTTCCTGCCTTCAAGGGCCCCGCTGACAAAAGACAGAGGCGCTGTTAAAGTCGCTCTTCTTGGTGGCAGGCTCTATTCTGCGGCCAGCCCTGACATCCGCCATGGCGGCACGATATCTGTCCGAGCGTATGGCGGAGCTCCAGAATATTTCTAGACTGCGGCTGCCTGCTGGATACGCCGCAGAGGGCTGTATTTTGCTCCGAGGTCACAAGTACCTTGGTGATGCGGCCGTTGATTTACTGCCCATGTGATCCAGGGTAGCGCAGTGTTGCTGTATCCTCAGACGGGTACTCTGGTTGCGTTTTTGGTCCGGTGACCATGCTTCCAAAAAAAAAAAAAAAAAAAAGGTCTCGCAGACCTTCCCTTTCAGGGTGGACGTCTATTCGGTCCACGGCTGGGTGAGATCATTAAGGATTTCACAGGAGGTAAGTGCCCTTCTTCCCAGATACGGTAAGGTCGCTGCAGGGGCCGGGTACCGGCAGTGGCAGCGCGAAACCAAAAAAGAGGAGGACAAGCCCTCCTCAGCCTGATGGGTTGCCCCCACCCGGGATTCGGGGGGGGGGGGCGTCTTCTGGGATTCGCAGGCCGGCGGCTGGCCCACATTCCCGGTCGTTGGGTCCGGGAAGTGGTGTCCACCGGGTACAGGATAGAGTTCAACACTCTACCCCCAGACAGGTTCTTCCCATCAAACTTAGGGCTCCCACAGGACCACCGGGAGGCTCTTTTTGGGGCTGTCCAAGCACTTTCGGTCCAGGGGGCGATCGTGCCAGTGCCTCCAGAAGAGAGGTTTCGAGGTTTCTACTCGTATCTATTCGTGGTTCCCGAAAAGGGGGGGGGGGTTCGGCCAGTACTGGACCTGAAGGCCCTGAACCGGTATGTCAGGGCGCAGAAATTTCGGTTGGAATCTATCCACTTGGTCGTGGCCGCCCTTCATCAGGGGGAATTTTTGGCGTCCCTGGACATCAGGGATGCGTACCTCCATGTACCCATTCGTCCACGGCATCAGCGCTTCCTGCGCTTTGCAGTGGGAGACCTCCATTTTCAATTTGTGGCAATCCCCTTCGGCCTGGCCTCAGCACCTCGAGTTCTCACAAAACTGCTAGCCCTGGTGTTGGCGTTGCTCCGACAGAGAGGCTTTGCTGTGGTAGCCTACTTAGACGACCTGCTCCTGCGAGCGGAGTCCGTCTCGGATCGGGAATGTGAGACTCACAATGACATCGCTGCAGGGCTTCGGTTGGTTACTTAACCTGCAGAAGTCGTCGGTCTCTCCATCCCGTCGCCTGGAGTATCTGGGTCCAATTCTGGACACAGAACAGGCGAAGGTGTTCCTCCCTCCAGCCAAGTTGCGGTTTCTGCAGTCGGCAGGTTCTCTATGCGGGTGCTAGGGCTCATGGTCTCGTCGTCCGAGGAATTTCGCCCAGAGTCGCACTCGTCTCCTTCAGCGAGCAATTCTGGCTCGGTGGGACAGGTCCCCTCGGCCCTTGGACTTTCGTATCCGTCTGAGCTCCCAGACCAGGGCGTCTCTGGCTTGGTGGCTTCGAGAATCGACCCTGACTCAGGGGAAGTCGTTCCTGCCCCTTCAGTGGGTGATCATCACCATGGATGCCAGTCTTTCAGGCTGGGGAGGGATCCTGGGGCAGCTGTCTGTCCAGGGCCGTTGGTCGGCGCAGGAGGCTCGCCTCCCCATCAATGTCCTGGAGCTGAGAGCACTCAGATTGTGCCTTTTTTTCACTGGGTGAGATTGCAGGGTTGTCCGATTCAAAATCAATCAGACAATGCCACAGCAGTGG
>BLSH010226958.1:2085170-2103518 GCA_018402905.1 Glandirana rugosa
GGACCCGAACCAGGACCTGTGCCTCGCCCGATTCAATAAAGAGGGACGGCGGTTCCAGAACTACGAGGTTCAACGCCACGCCCGGGACGACAGGGTCGCCACCAGGAGAGAGTCTAAAACGTACGCCCACAACCCCGACTACCAGAGGAGGAAGCTCCGCCACGGAATACGGGTCTCAGTGTGGGCCGGGGACGTCGCCCGTTAAGACGACACCACCCTGTTCAGAGACGATAGGGACCTGGCCCACTAGTAAAACCATTGGCCTGAGCACCAAGGGAGCGGACCACCGACGCCCGGGGCTTGTCCCACCGCAGCAGGATTGCCCGCTGCAGGGGCCGGGTGTGACTCTGGGCATAAGGCACCGCCTCGAAGGAGGAGACCATCAGCCCCAACACCCGCATGCAAAATCTGAGAGAGGACCACCGCTGGGACAGCAGGGCCCGCACCGCAACTTGGAGCATCAAGACCTTGGCGGCAGGGAGAAATAACTTAGCCCGCTCCGTGTCCAGGACCAAGCCCAGGTATTCCAACCGGCACGACGGAGTCAGTACCGACTTCGCAATGTTGATCACCCAGTCGAAGTCCCGCAAGAAACCAAAGGTGATGTCCACACTGTCCTTCAGGGCTGGGGCCGACTCCGCCCGCAGGAGGAGGTTGTCTAGATACGCCACCACTGCTATGCCCCTTTGCCGCAGCAGAGCCAGTACTGGGGCCAGAAGCTTGGTGAAAACCCGTGGGGCTAAGGTCAGACCGAACGGAAGGGCCACAAACTGGTAGTGGAGATCCCCCACCGCAAAGCGCAGGAAGCGCTGGTGGTAAATGCATATGGGCACGTGTAAATACGCATCCTTGATGTCCAGGGAGGCTAAGAAATCTCCCTTAGAGTGGACAGATTCCATTCTGAATTTCCGCGCCCTCACAAAGAAGTTGAGGGCCTTCAGGTCCAAGACAGGCCTGACCTCATCTTTTTTTCGGAACTACAAAAAGATTGGAATAAAAACCACGGAAACATTCCGCAGAGGGGACCGGAACAATCATCCCCTGATGGAGCAGGATTTGCATGGCCCCGAACAGGGCCTGCCATCGCCCAGGGGGAAGCCTCAGATTGGAGGCAAAGAACCTGTCCACGGGCTGGGTACGGAACTCTATCTTGTACTCGGACTAAACCACCTCGCGCACCCAGAGATCCGAGATGCGCGAGGTCCACCGGTCCGCGAACTGCAAGCGCCATCCCCCCACCTGAACCACGGGTGGGGGCGACCCATCATGCGGAGGAGGACTTCTCCGCCTTTTCGGCCTTACGCTGCCAGGGACGCTTCTGGCGGGCTGAGAGACCTTGTTCGAGGCACGTGGTGCACGAAAAAACCTCTTTTGAGTAGAGAAGGAAGGGCCTGTCCTGCGCCGGGGCTCCTTGCCCCTTCTGGGCTCCGGGAGGAATGTACTCTTCCCCCCGGTGTAATCCTTGATGATCTCATCGAGGGAAGCCCCAAAGAGGCGACCCCCTTCAAACGGCAGGTCTGTCAGGCCTTTCTTTGATGCCTGGTCTCCTGACCAGCATCTAAGCCACAGCAGACGTATAATTACGATTGCAAACATGGACAGTTTGGACAGCATGGGAGCCATGTCGAGGGCTGCATCACAGAGGTACTTAAGGCCCTGAGTCAGCTGGTCCGCCATCTGCACAGGTTCCGGAGGGGCCTGGAGAGTCACCAAAGCCTGGTGCACAATGGCCGCCCATTCCGTAAGCGCCTGTGCCACCAGCGCAGAAGCCAGCGCCGGCCGCATGGCCGACCCCGCGACCAGGAACATTGCCTTGGACACCACCTCAGTTCTCCTGTCGGCTGGGGGTCCTTGAATGATGGAGAGCCCTCCACCGGAATAGTGGTCGCTTTGTTCAGACGAGCCACCGGCGGGTCAACCGTCGGGGACTTCCACTTCTGCAACAGGGTATCCTCAAAGGGATAACGCACAGAAAAACATTTAGGCATGGCGAATGTCCCCTGAGGTCGTTGCCACTCCTTGTAAACAAACTGATCAAAGTACGACAAATAAGGGAACACCTTAGGCGTCCGGGCTGGCTTATGCAACCCAAAGGTGTACGGCGCCCCGTGTCGCAGCCGGGCCCAGCTTCAGCGTCTCACGGACCGCTGAGACCAATGAGCCCACCAGAGCCCGCTCACGAGCCGCGGTGGCCCCCGAGGGCTCATCCTCTACATCAGAGGGGTCCCCGAGCTTGCATTCTGACAGCTCCAGGGGGTCCCCGACACCGCAGAGCCCCCCTCAGGCTCTGAGTCCTCACCAGAGGACGGGGGAGGGGGTGGCCGTTTGCTCGCCACCCCACGGCCACGGATCAACTCTACCCAGGAGAAGAATCCCTCCAGGATGGCCGTCAAACTGTGCAGTGGAACCACAGGTCCCAGCGCTCCCTGGTCCCCACCGGAGACCCCTGGCTGGGAAGCACCTGCTTCGGCCACCTTTGCCCGCACCCCGGAAGGCAACCACCGGACTGTGCGTTCCACACCGCCCCTCAAGCTGTCGCACTAGGGCCCCAGAGGCTCCCAGGAGGACTCACCCCACTGCCCCAGGTGTATCCACCACTGCCATGCTCTGTGATCCCCAAGTCAGGAGAGGCTCTTCCGGCCTGTATCCAGCACCAAGAGAGACAGGGCCGCCCACCCAGCCAGCCAATCTAAGGCAAGGATACGGTGGACCACACAAATATGGCCGCTGTATGCACTAGAGGCCGAACACATCGGTCGTCTACCGCAAAATGGTGGCCGCTACACACACGCAGCCGGCTACAGGTAAATGGCGCTTGTGTACAAAAAAACGGCCAGATATGGGAAAATGGCAGCCGTTCACAACATGCGGCCAGCTACAGGAAAATGGCGGTTGCGACCCACACGCCGATTGCCCGCAGCCCATCCAAGGGAACGCAGCCAGGCAGGGAATGCTACAGCCCGGGGGGGGGGATAGGCAGGAACACCTATACAGCGGAAAGGGGGGACACCACCCGCCTCCCCCCCACTCCCAGCAGGAGGGGGGAGGGGGGAAGGAGAAGCGTACTCACCACTCTGGATGGGCGCAGCGGGTAGCCACCCGAGGCAGACCTGCCAACCCGCCGGTTCGGGGGGAGCTGCCGGCCACGCAGCACCCATGACGCAGACTCCAGGGGCCCGGTCCTAGGTGTGCTGGTGGGACGTTTAACCCGCCGGCCGCCTCGCACGGAATGAGGCCTGATACGGTCGACCCCACTTGCAGCTAAGGGTCAGCTCGCATCCGTCTGCCGCGCTGGGGTGACTCCCTGGATCTAGGATATCCAGCCTGTCACCCAGCCGGCTACTTGATTGCATTCTTCATCAGAAATCAGGGAGCCAGGTCCTACTCCTTGCACTAGGCAGAAAAAACGGAGTTGCTGAGCAGGGCAGGAGGGGTTATGCCAAGTGAGGACTGCCCCCTGGGAGGGGCTGTGTCTGCTTTGAGCTGAACTACGTTCTGTCTAGTCCACTCCTAGTGAAAGGTGCATAAACCTCACATGTCAAGAATAGAGGCTGCGTCCATCAATGAACGATTGAGAAAAAAAAAAGAATAAAAATAAATACATATTCGGCAAGAAATAAAAATCAGTAAGAGCACAAAGAGTGTCTCCCTTTAAAAACTTTCACTCTGCACTTGATCTATAAAAAAAAAAGACATAATCAAACTGGCTGACTAATACACGGCTCTTAGAATTTCAATCATGAGGTCTATGGATACTAAATACACACATCTAGCTATGCACACTAAAGAAATACCCAACACAACTCAGCGCTGGAAGTCACCTGTGAAAACAAGCCAGGCCTCAAGGGATGTTCATTTGAATGTCTTTTACATGAGCCAACTGTACATTCAGTGCAAATATTATATTCTGTTCAGCACGAAACAAAGAGCAACTGAAGGCAAGCAATACCCAATGTCATGAAGCACAATTTTAGTCATTTCTTTTTTTGTCACTGGGACAGGAAGTGAAGGGAAAATCTCCGGAAACACAGACAGCGGTAAAACAGGTCAGGATGTAACTATTCCTTCTCTATCCAATAAAATGAAATGGTTGGGAACTGCACTTCAAGCTATAGATGGCAGTTAAATGTATAAATACTACACAAAAGATCTTTCCATCTTAGATCAGTCAACTGTGTTTGGGTATGCCAAAGGCAAAAAGGGGATGGGGGGTGGAGTATAATTTATGAGTTCATTTGAGAAGGAAACTGCGGTGTGCACTCTCGACACAGTTACCGGCGCCTAACCGAAAGCTTTCGGATCACATGACCACTGTGACAGGCAATCACAGCGGTCACGTGCTCTTAAGCCCTACCCCTGGCATAATAAACCTCTTAAAGGGCCCAGAGGCACTGACGTGAAGAGGATAAGCTTTAACAAAAAACCTAGAAGCTGATTGGCTTCTATGCAAAGCTGCACTCTCCAGTTTTAGTAAAACAACCCCATTATCTAGATCAGCAATCAATACCTTGTGATCTGCCTGGCGTTTTCTGCTCACCAGCTATCCTTATTGTTTGTGTATTTCATGTGTGGTCCAAGACAATTCCTCTTTTTCCAGTGGCCAAGGTAGGTCAGAAGGCTGGACACCCCTGATCTAAATTGTTAGGTACCTTTAAAACAGAACTCCAGGCAAAATTAGTAGAGAAGCATGGCCAAAGCTTCTCCTATGGATCACACGAGTGCAGTTTGTTCCGCACCCCTATGACCCGTTGTCAGCCAAAAAAAGGCTAAAGCCCACTCTCAGCTGATGTTACTCAGCCCATCCAGGCTGGGGAAAGATCCAGACTTTACAGCTGGGATCCATCCAGAACCCATGCATTCTCCTCTTTTAAGCATGCTTTGTATAGAAAATTGTATGATATGGAGCCTCCATATCATACATTTTTCTATACATAGTCTGTTGGGACAAAGGTACATTTATTTTAAAGCTTTTGTAGCACATTGTCTATATTTTCAGCATGCTTGTCAATACATGAACGGATTGGCTACTTGTACTGTTTCTTCTCGCATTGCAGCTCTGCTGTACACAGACTGCAAGAGGCTGACACTAGGTCAGATTCAGACACTTACATCATTAAATGTATTTTTAAATTCAAGTGGTGTATTAACCAGTTAACAACCGACCCATAGTCAAAATACGTCTACAGGGCGGTTGCTTAACTCTGGGAGGACGTACATTGACGTCCTCCCAGAATCGCGCTTCCCGCGCGCCCAGTAGGGCGCGCACATGGAAACATCCATGTGAGCGGCCTTTCACCAAATGACGGAGCAGTCACACGTAAACAAGCCGGCAGAAGCACCGGCTTTTCTCTCTCCTCTCCGCACTGATCGGTGCAGTGTGAGAGGAGAGAGAGGACGTGTGCAGCGCTGTGGGCGATGTGTAATGCCCACAGCGCTGCTAAGTGACAATGGGGGACAGGCTGCACCCCCACCACCCATCCACACCCACCCAGCCATCCTCACCCCATCCATCCACCACCCACCCAGCCATCCTCACCCCATCCATGCTCACCCACCCAGCCATCCTCAGCCATCCATCCATCCATGCTCACCCACCCAGCCATCCTCACCCCATCCATGCTCACTCACCCAGCCATCCTCACCCCACCCATGCTCATCCACCCATGCTCAGCCATCCTCACCCATCCCCATCCGTGCTCATCCATCCCCATCTGTGCTCATCTGTGCTACTACACTGCCCATCCGTGCCACTACAGTGCCCATCCGTGCCACTACAGTGCCCATCCGTGCCACTACACTGCCCATCCGTGCCACTACACTGCACATCCGTGCCACTACACTGCTCATCCGTGCCACTACACTGCCTATCCGTGCCACTACAGTGCCTATCCATGCCACCACAGTGCCTCACAATAGTGTAAAAGGTAGTCAAATTAGATTTGAAATGTATGCCCCTAGAACATCTGACGGTGCTCTCTGCATGTTGGGCCTCTGTATGTGGTCAGGCTGTGTACTCAGGAGTAGCAGAATATTTTGTGGGGTGTCATTTTTGCTATGTACATGCTGTGTGTTAGAAATATTTTATAAATGGACAACTTTGTGTAAAAAAAAAAAATAAAAAAAAGCGTTTTCATTTTCTTTCCACATTTTCCAAAAACTTGTGGAAAAAATGACATGTTCACAACACTCATTATGCCTCCTAGAATATACGTTGGGGTGTTTACTTTCCAAAATGTGGTAATTTTTTGGGCGTTTCCATTGTTCTGGTGCTCCAGGACCTTCAAAAGTGCAAGAGGTAGTCAAGAAATAATGTGTAATTTATGCTCCTAGATCGCCTGATGGTGCTCCCTGCATGTTGGGCTTCTGTATGTGGTCAGGCTGTGTAAAAGTCTCACACAGGTGGTATCGCCATACTCAGGAGTAGTAGAATGTGTTTTGGGGTGTAATTTGTGGTATGCATATGCTGGGTGTAAGAAATAACCTGTTAACATATGACAGTTTTGTGAAAAAAAAAAATAAATAAATCTTCATATTGCAAAGAATTGTGGGAAAAAATTACAACTTCAAAAAATTCACCATGCCTCTTACTAAATACCTTGGAATGTCTACTTTCCAAAAAGGGGTCATTTGGGGGATATTTGTACTTTCCTGGCTTGTTAGGGTCTCACGAAATGAGATAGGCCGTCAGTACATCAGGTGTGATCAATATTCAGTGATTGGCACCATAGCTTGTAGACTCTAACTTACACAAGGACCAAATAATATACACTAATTTGTTTTGTTTTTTTTACCAAAGATTTGCAGCAGTATACATTTTGGCCAAAATTTATGAAGAAAAATTACTAATTAGCAAAATTTTATAACAGAAACAAAAATTTTCGGTCTTTTATTAATCATAGCGCAAAAAATAAAAAACCCAGCGGTGAATAAACACCGCCAAAAGAAAGCTCTATTTGTGTGAAAAAAAGGACGCAAATTTCATATGAGTACAGTGTTGCATGACTGAGTAATTATCATTCAAAATGTGAGAGCACTGAAAGCGGAAAATTGGTCTGGTTGTTAAGGGGTTTAAGTGCCCAGTGGTCAAGAGGTTAAGGAATTCAGAGCTGCATTGTTTTTTGTCTTTTATATGTACATAGAGGTCTGCCCTAAGTGCAATACAATTTACATAAACCAGTGAATGCACTCATTTTACCTGCCAATAAAACAATGGGGGAAAAAAAAGAAGAAGATGTGCCATCACAGTATTACTCGTTTTTGCAGGTTACTTTTTGTAAAATGTAGGTAATCACTATTTTTTTTTATATTTCTCTTTAGGTGAAGCTAGGAGGTGATGCTCCAAATTCGAGTGTTATTCACGTTACTGACAAAAACAGCACTTTGGGAAAGCCTGGCACTCCATGTCACCTTTTAGACTTTGCCAGCTCAGAGCGCCCTCTTGTTGTCAACTTTGGATCAGCCACCTGACCCCCCTTTATAAGCCAGTTGGCAGCCTTCAGCAAGATGGTGGAAGAGTTCTCCGGTGTAGCCGACTTCCTGTTGGTCTACATCGATGAGGCTCATCCCTCAGATGGCTGGGCAGCTCCTGGCATCTCCTCTTATGAAGTGAAGAAGCATAGGAACCAAGAAGATCGTTGTGCTGCTGCCAACAAACTCCTAGAGCAATATTCCCTCCCCCCACAGTGCCAGGTGGTTGCAGACTGCATGGACAATAACACCAATGCGGCCTACGGGGTCTCCTTTGAAAGAGTCTGCATCGTACAGAGGCAGAAAATTGTGTACCTTGGAGGTAAAGGGCCATTTTTCTACAACCTCCAGGAAGTAAGGAAATGGCTGGAACTCACATTTGGAAATAAAGCAAAACGTGGACAAACTGGCACAGAGGAAGGACTGATGAAGAAGGAATAAGACAGAAAAAAAAGTCTATTTCTGTTCATAGAACATACACAGGACTATAGAAGGACCAAACGTTATGGATGTTCAGAAGGAGACTTTAAAAAGGACCAAAAGGCAGGAAAATAACCACAAAGTTTACTGCAAGAAGCCACAACCCAGATGTGTGAAATTATCCTCACTGTGACCCTTGTTTCTGGCAGACCTCAAACCGCTGTGTTTTCACTCTTTTAAAAACAATACACAGCAGAATCTAGGCTGAAATGTGGAAGATGAGGGTGTGGTAAAAGCTGCACGGTGAAGAACCACACACAAAAAAATATATATATATATATATATATATATATATATAAGAAGGGAAAAGTCACAATAGTTTCAAAAATCTTAAAGCAGCTTACACAGAGCTCACATCTGACAGCTGTTAGAACTTCTGCTCTTCCTGGGAAACTGTGCGGAGATGACATCAAGCGAGAAGAGGAACGAGCAGTCCACATACTCCCTTTGTTGCATATTTATTCCATTTTTTTCAGTGATCAGGTGTAGCGCATGTTATTTATTGTGTTATGATTCTGCAGGATGTCTGTTGCTGTAGATCCAGGAATGACACAGTTACCTCAACAAGGATGTCCTCTCCTCTTCCAGCAGAAAAAAAAGGTCTGCAGGTTCTAATTATGTTAGCTGCAGTAGAGTTCACTCATGACTTGTAAATGTTTTCATGTGCAAACCCAGAGGAACATAAATGCTATCATAAATATGCCTCCCAAGGGTTACCTAGGCCTGTGCAGTGACAACTGTGGCACCAATTAGATACATGCCCTAGGCAAGATTCTAACAAAAAAAAAGCTAACACTCCATTAAAGGTCTAATGCGGGTCTATAGGGCACACCAAAACAAAAGCCTTTCCAGCACTGTACAATCTGGTTGGTCTGGCACAGTTCTTGTTTATAGAAGAAGGACCAGTCTATAGCCATAACATCACCTCCAACAACAACTCTGTCCAGATAGAATTACACACAAACTCCTTCTCCTTCACAGAAACTGATCACGACGACGACTTACAGCGAAGGTAGAAAGCCCCAAATTAGCCTCTAGATTAGTATACATTCAGTATAAAAAAAGAAAGATTCTTGGACACACATAGGAGTTGGCTAATAGGAAAATAGAAATAGGAAATTACAGTAATACAGATAGATTTATTGGTAGGGTAGCTCTTGGTAACCACTGAACTAATGCCATGAAAGTGGATATAGAGAACCAAGATTGGGCTTCATGGCACCACTAGTGTAAAAATTAAAATATATATATATATATATATATATTATAAGGAAATTTGCATGTGCTCAGAATCAGAGACTGGTTAAGGCAGAATGGACCCCAGGCAAGGCCTTTACACCCCACCAACCTTTTTTTTTTTTTTTTTACCCCATTTGCCTTGTCTGTACTAGCATGGCCTCATCAGACTCCAACTACGGACATGTACATTTTCCCTTGTGAGGGGACAGACCGATACACAGCTCTGACCAGCTGTAATCCCTTAATGATGAATGCATTGTCTGTTAAGAAGCCATACTCCCAGTCCGACTGCAGTGTACATGTGAATATGGAACAACCTCAGACAGCAGGCTACACCCCTCTGACACATTATGCCTCAATTACTGAGGCTTAGTCAGAGAACTCTATGGCAGGGCGAAACACAGAGGGGTGTGGCCTGTGAAGGAGAGCTGTCTGAGGCCGTTCCATATCCACATCTGCACTGCAGTTGGGCTGGGAGTATGGCTTCTTAGCAGACAATGCATTCAACACTGGAGCATAAGTGAACACACAAATCCCCCCCCCCCCCCCCCCTATATCTGATGATTCGGGTCATCGCCTAGATTTTGAGTGGCATTCTATATTCTATTACAGGTTAAATGTGCTCCCCTAGTTTACTACAGGAGTGGGGAGGTTGTTGTTGGAAGCTGCCCCCCCCCTTCCCCGGGCATTCACTGGGCCATAGGTTCCTGATTGGGTTGCCCAGTGGATGATCTTGTTCTATTCAGGAGTACTGCTCCATTACAACAGTCAAGGGTGGAGCACCTTTGAAGAAGAAATGCCATAAATAAAGGGTCCTACAACATTTCAAACATATCAAATCTGCCAGCACACAATGACATCAACCCTCCCATTTCCCCACTGTTCTCCATCATAGGATAGTACAATAAACTGACTGGCAAAAGGAAAAAAAAAAAGTGGGAAAGCAAGGATAAAGTCACTGTATCCATGCAGACTTCTGAAGGTAAAGTTGATAGTAAATTGTTGGCTTGGTCACTTTAATAAGTGATGGCTTAAAACTGTGTGCCGATATGATCACCTGCTTGACAGAAAACGTGCTGGTACAGTGCTGGCCCCCAGAGTAAGTAAAAATTTAAACTTCGAATCCAAGTTTTAGAGGCAGCTATTTGTTAACTGGGGCAACCCAGAAGTTCCCTATCTGGAAGAAAAAGAGTGAGCGCACCATAAAATGAATGAGTCCAGTAAAAATTTATTTTTTATATAATAGAGGTTAGGGGATAAAGTCAACGCATTTCAGGGGCTCAGAAATCCATCAGGGCTTGAATGTTGGCAGTAAGGCCTCATGCACACAGGACATTTTTGGACTGTTTTACAGTGGCTGTTTTTAGCTGCAGACGGTTTTTTTTCTACAGTCAATAAACCCTCCATCAGGTTATCATATGTGTTCATACACACATAGGCTGTTATCAACTGTTTTTGGCAGGGACATTTTTGAGCTGTAAAAAAAAAAAAAAAAACACAACACAAGACCAGTGGGTTCTGAGAGATGTTTTTCAGCTGTAAAAACGCTCAAACACGCAGCTAAATGCCGGTCTCCAACGTTTTTGGACGTTTTAGTTCAAATGAGGAAAGAAATAAAAAAACGCTGACCCTTTAAAAACATGAAAAAATCTGTGCAAAAACGACGGTAATATAATGCTAATAAAAGCTGAAAAAAAAATCACTGATAAGCTACTGACATTGTTAGGACGTTTTTTAACGACCTGTGTGCATGAGGCCTAAATCTAAATACCAGGCAACGCTTGCTCAATAGAAGGATTAGAAGATAATTCAAATTGGGTTTCGGACTGGCAACCCGAATCATAATCTCACTATCCTTACACTGCAATGTTTGCAAAGTATTATTCTGAATCACTGAAGGGGGAGTTCTGAGCCTCTGAAAAGTGTTGGCTTTATCCTCTGACCTTTTGTCAAAAAACAACATGTTACTGGACACATTCAAGTATTGTGGTACACTCATCCTTTAACTATCATCCAATCTGATCACCAGAAAAGTCACAAAATAGGAAATACAAATGTTACAAAATGAGGGAAAAGCAAAATATCTGACACGAAAGACCTTAAAGTACCACAGAAAATATTTATGAAAGCGTTTTTGTTTAATGGGAAGGTTTATAAATTATGTTAAAAGGAAAAGAATGTGTTCCAGGTGCAGGAAACATCAGTTAGACGGACCATGCATACAGGTGCAGAGCCCAAGTAGCACTGACAAATGTCACAATACAAAGGCTGAAGGAGTTCTGTAGGCAAATTGCAAAAAAACGCTCTCAGGAGATTGATAATCAATATGTATATCTCACTGATCTGCTCCTGTATTCACACTGTTCTCACAACTCTCCCCACACGTCAGTCACTGAGCTCACAGACTTGTCATACTCAATGGCACATTGTAACATGATTACAGAAACGCAGAGACAGGAGTAGGACCCTGTGGTTTGTAGAGAGAAAGTACGGACAAGACAGCTGCCAGCTGTGCTGGGATCATAGAACATACAGCTCGTTCACTCTGTTTTCAGAAATTCGTAAGAGTCATTGAGTGGATTCATATATCTGTGAGAAAAGCAGTGTATAAAATATTAAAGCCCAACTACCGGCAGTTTAATTTTTTTTTTTTTAACATGCAGTGGGGCTGTGCCCGCACTGCTCGATTTGGTCTTAGAGTTCGCAGAACCGAGATATAATCACCTAACTTTCCAAGCCTTCCAGCGCAAGAGCGATCCCTTTTTACTCCTGCTCCCCCATGGTCCAGCGGTCTGGTGTGGTGGACTGTTCCTGATGTCATCTCGCCTATAGACTGGCTCTGGATGTGAAGACATCAGGAACAGTCCACCACTGGACGTGGGGGAGCGCTGCTTTCCGGAGGATCAAAGGATCAGGTGAGTATAGGCACTGTATTCGCACCTAGACAAAATGAGCAGTTAACAACCCTGCTGCATAGGGAAAAACAAAATTGACCAGAGTTGGGCTTTTAGTATTCTGTCACCACTCTTTATCAGGCAATACCACAAATTAAAAGGGCCTGTCCATTTATGTGAAGAAATGGTGAGTTCAATATCCCCAAGCATATAAAGAGTCCATCTTGTGGCCTTTGTTGGTGAGTTTTTGGTGAGTTTTTATTCCTTTTATTACCTGCAGTAAAACACACATTTAACCGGATGCAGCTCACAGCAGGGGTCCGGTGTGTCCCTGTTCTCCATTTCAGGGATGAATCAGGCCCGAATTTTTGCCTGAATTCGGACCTAAAAAACGGAGCCAAAGACGCACAGGACCCCCCCTGTGCAATCTTCTCTGAGGCCACCCCAGAGATGTGTCTCTCCATTGAGAGCTGGGCGCACTCTCCTGTCATGTGAATTGGATACAGGTTGGATGCGGGGAAACCCACATCCAATTCGCACTAATGTGAACCCAGCCTAAAAGTCTCCTTTTTGGAATTTTTTCACTTTATTTTACAAACCAGAACTTTCAACCTTTCTTACCTAGGGTTCCTCCAGAAGTCGCTAGGATTTCCTTGAGCAATAAGCAATTGCTTTTAAATAACCACTTACATAAAAAATCTTTTTAGCTATCTGTAAGGGGGGTAATTTCTCCCATCAACATAAAAAACAATTTTCCCACTGACCATCAAGTCGATGTATTGTGAGTTGTAGTTAAATCTAATATTAGCAGGGGTTCCCTGAAACCCGAAGGCTTTTTACAGGTTCCACAGTGTTAAAAAAAAAAAGTTAAGAAAGGCTAACTTCAGACTCTTGAGGTGACTGCACTGGTGGGGAAGAGATAAAAGGCCGGGTTAATTGGAACCTACCAAAAACGGAAATGTTTTGAACATATGGGCCCTTTAAATTGTGTACTCAGCTTTTTAGAGGCGTTTTGTGTATTTATTTACTCAGGTACATTCAAGCATTTAGTGATCCTTTGCACTGGAACAAGTATTTATATTAAACAGGTCTAAAAACATAAAATTTACTTTTTCCAGTGCAGACGCAATGATGACACTCCAAAATCACAAACTCAACAAACCCGCATGGCGTACGTGCTAAGCAGCTGCTGCCCTCATCTCGTAAGATGCTGTTTAGAAGCCTGCATTGTAAGAATGTCTCAGTTATCACATCAAGCAGACAATTCAATTGTATCATTAGCAGATTCATTCATATTATGTTGGGTATAAAGCAGTTTTCACAATTTATATACTGGATAATGAGAAAACTTTTAGGGCCGGACGTATGAAATGCTATACTTGTCTGTAGCAACCATTAGAAATCGGCTCCTAACTTTTATTTTCACAGTCCAGATCTTACAATATATGACGGAAAGTTGATGGGAGTTGTTTTTATGCGCCAAGTGGTTTTACCTGTTCATACAAAAAGGTCCACAAAGATAGGATGCATGTGAAAAAGCAGTGTCAAAACGGGCAGCTTGTAGCAAGCCACACTATTCTACCCAACTAGAATTGGCATCAATGTCTAAACCCCCTTCCATGAGCGTATACCCTCCTTGGACCATCATTCCTGCCACTTTCAACAAATATTTATACAAAGAAATATGGCTTTGAAGGTACACAGCTTGAAATTGAATTCAACCACATCTATTGCATCATTCGTTACTGAAGTGTAACAGCTCTATGCATTTTAGTAGGGATGCACAGATATACAGTTGTGCTCATAAGTTTACATACCCTGGCAGAATTTAAAACTTTTCTTTCACTCGTGGTTAGTGTTTGGCTGAAGCCATTTATAATCAATCAACTGTGTTTACTCTTTAAAATCATATTCACGTGCTTCTGAAAAAGTGGACATTGGTCACAAATTGCATCGAGAGCTGTTACACTTCCAGTAAAGACTAAATGTGCAGTTGGAATATGTATGTTATTAGAGCCAGCTCACACCTGGAATCATACAGGAATGTGCTGTGCATTCCTGTGCGATTCACATGCAGTTCTGTGCGGTGCAATTTCAGCCCATTCATTTTGAATGGGCTGAAATCACACCGCACCAAAAGAAGTGCACTACTTTTGGAAATTCACTGCAATCGGGTCGTTTGGTACTGCATTTGTAGCGTCATTAACTTTATATTGACATCTGCTGCAGTGCATTTTGAACGTGGTGCGGAAAGCGCGCATGGAACGTGGGTAAGTGCTAGCACTGTATGTAGGATATCTCTGTCTGTGATAAACATTACCAGGCTTATAACACAATTATAGGTTTTTACGAAGTATATTTTTAATGGAAGAGACATAATTATTGCTTTTACAAGAAGTTTGTGTACCATCAAAGTCCCATTTGTTTGAATACATATTTTAAGACTGTGGCAAGCAACACCCAGTTATTATGGGTTACTGCTCTAAATTTGTGGCCTTATTAAATAAAATCTCATGTATTTTATACAAACACAAAAAATATAAAAAATTTACATATTAGGAATTATTAATGTCAACCAAAGTTAAAAGGTATGTAAACCCAAAATCAATTATCAGTATGTTTGGAATCATGCCGCACTTTAAACAGCGAAAAAAAAAAAAGAATACATTTTCGTGAATCTGTTGCAAAAGTTTTTTCCTGGAGATCCTACCAGCATTTCCAGTTGCAGGCTCAAAAGGCTAAGTCACTGGCTCACAATCAGCAAATGTTGTCAGCCTCCCCCAAGAAGTGCTTAATTTAGCCACTGAGCTGCCTATAAGTTCTATATGTGCTACACACAACTGGAGGAGCACACACAGCTGGCTGACAATGCTGATATTAAAACTGTCCATACACTAGAAAGTGAGGAGAAAATTTGAAGCGGTGGAATATATTTTTCGAACAAACAAACTTCTAACAGTGAATGTGGTTTCTGTTAAAGTGGTTCTCAAGTCTAAAATGTTTTTACTTAATGAATTCTCTACATTAGGGTAAAAACCTTCTGAGTGAAGAAACAGTGTCGAAGGGGCATGACCGAAAAAGGTCTGCCAACCGTCTCCTGATCAGCGCTCTCAACCAATGGCTGAGAGTGCTGACTGGAGTGTTCTGAACACAGTAGCGTAGCAGGGGAGATCGTTGTACTAACATTGGATTGTTAGTACAGCGGCTCCAACCTGAGCTGTCAGGTTTTTTTTCTTTTTTGGTTCAGCTCGCTGGGTTGAATGAAAGAAAAAAAATATTTGCAGTATGTGCTAGGCTTTAGCGTTGTTAGCCTGCAACAAAAAGTGCCACACAGGATCTCTCTCTAAGAAACTTTGGAGTAGATTAACAAGAAATAATGAAGGGCTGGTTCACACCAGATGCAGTCCAGTGCATTTTTCATCTGCATCATAAATGCATGCACAGTGTTTTCTATGTATTCCACTGGCTCTAGCTTGCACCAGTGCAGTCAATTCCAGTGCATTCAACAAAAATAGAACCTGCTGTATTTCTTTCTGGATGGAATGCATCTGGAACGCAGCAAAAAAAAAAAAACACATGTACACACAACAGAACGCTTCAAAAGTGCACCAGAATGCAAGTTGTCCTGACAATTTTTCAAGTGTCAAAAAAGGGAAAAAATGCATTGGAATGCATTGAAATTTTTTTTTTTTTTAAATGCATATGCAAAAACACATCCAGAATGCAGAAATTGTGATGTGAACCAGCCCTAAAGCATGATGCCAAAAAAACTGAAAATTAGATTTAGGCTCAGTTTTTGTTATATACTTTATTGGACTTGACAGGGTCCCTTTAGCAAGGCAATGAGTTCTATTTATAATCATTTTTGCAGTTGTTCTCAGTTGTTAATGTGCAGAGTCTGATTGGTTTCTGTACTTTACACATCATTGCATCTCCATGACCCACGCTATTATGGCCTATTCCATCTGTCTTGAAAAACCATGAACACTGCAGATTCTTGTACACAATGCTGCGTGCAAGTTATCCACCCTGTAAGAGAGTGCTGCACTTTATCTGTATGCCGAGGACAGGTCCCCTCCGGCATGATGAAGTCTAAAATCAGTGTGCACACTTCTACTGCTGCGTTATTGACATACTGTACCATATATTATGTACTGTATTGATATTCTGTCATACTGTAGCATAATGACAAGTCAGATTGTTATTGATAAAGCCACCAGCCAAACCTCACTTGCAAATCTTCAGTAACTCACATTGCTCCACATCTTAATCATCCCCTTCAGCATCCTGGGAATTCGTCACTCTGTCCGCGTCTGCTGGCATGCGGGGTGGGAGTCTAAAGCCGATTGACATTCCTGGATCCTGGGGCTGCACCTCACAGATTTTATTATTTTTATTATGATGTGAAGAGTTGGAGATAAAAGTGTGTAGTACACGGACAGATTTTGTTACCATTTTATACAACACTCTGATGTCACTTGAACCTGTTATGCTGTGATGACCAAAAGTGTCTTGTTAGACAGTCTGCAGGATGATGCGACATCGTCTACCATTTTCTGAGCTCATGGTTCTGGAGTGGTGGTTTGTTTTTTTATTCAAACTGTTTCACTCTAAATTTTAACTATTTGACATGTGCATATTTTTATATATTTTTTATAAGTATTTTTCAAACTAGCTATAGAAAAAAGGAAAGGCCCTTCTCAGTTTATTCTCTACATTTAAGCTCAGTACCTCTAGACTTCTGTTATTTAATGCACCAACAATATGCCCCTGGCAAGCAGGGCTCATGGTGGCCCTGTATGGCACTTCCACTGCCAGTCCACAAGTCACAGGAATGATCTATACAGAAGGTGGAACATGAGGGGGTAACAGACTACAATAACCTGAGAGGGCTCCGTATCTACCATACATTGGCCTTTATAGCCAAGAGAGGCAGTGATGTAAGTATGAAGGACACCATTGAAAGAGACGCACTCTCTGTTGGTGGCTGGATGGGGTCACATTGCTGCCGCTCTTGACCCGGATGCCCTCTGCCCTCAGAGCCAGATAACCTGTCTAACCCGCTCATGTTCCCCACAAATTACTGACAAGCAGAATTAAAACCCAAATTCTCCACAGTAAGGTGCTTTAATAAGTATCAGTTAGCCAATGTTTTTACATGTATTTTAATAAAAATCAGTGGGGGTCCCCCAACAAATCAGTGTGTGCGTGTGATTTTTTTTGTTCTCGCTCCCCATCTACACAGATGGCTAAACTACAGAGGGGGAATCTGTCAAGGCAGACCTATAGAAGCTACCGCTGCTTTAATGTTCAGCCTAAGAGCCTGTCACCCTCATCCTTACTTCGGTATCTGACTCACTAATGTAATAAAATGAAGCAGGTCAGAAGTCAACTCTTCATTAGTTACAATTTTCCCAGGTCATGGACGAGATAAGGATAAGGATGTCAATTGCAGAACGACCACCTTTATAAATAAACAATTGCAACAGCTGCTCTCTTATTTATATCCTCTTCTCTCAAAGTGGTCGTAAACCCTCACATATACCCAGTGAAGTGACTGGCCTCAACTAATACACAGAGATGAAACAAATCATTCTAAGCTGTACCCATTTATCTGCAGTCTTCTCTTCTCTACGGCCGTTCAAAGCCCACAATTTATAACAGCTTCGCTGCGCTTTTAGAAAACGAGTTAAAGAGTTGAAATTACACTCTGCAGAGAGCTGATTGAAGGGAAGGGACACATTCTATTCTCACAGCACACAGGAACAGAGCTGAGGCTGTCAATCACAGACTGTGTACTGGAGCTCCCTCTCTTTTCACCTTTTTTATCTTGGTGTCAGGAAAGCCATCAGAAGTGATTCATGTAGAGACCAGAGGAACAAAGCAGCAGACAGAAATTACACTTAGAGCTCTTAATTGAGACAAATACACACTATAGAGCAGTGTTTCTCAAACTTTTTTGTCTTGCGGCACACCAAAAAAAGATCTAAACATTTTTGCTGCACACCTGAAAAGAATTTATTTTTGTGGAGAAAAATGTATTATAGCCAAGCTTTCAAAACACTAGCAACTTTAACCACTTCAATACAGTACACTTATACCCCCTTCCAGCCCGGACCAATTTTCAGCTTTCAGTGCTCTCACACTTTGAATGTAAATTACTCAGCCACACAACATGCAACACTGTACCCAAACATTTTTTTTCACACAAATAGAGCCTGGTATTTAATCACACCTGGGATTTTTATTTTTTTGCGACATAAGTGAA
>BLSH010226958.1:2121413-2135451 GCA_018402905.1 Glandirana rugosa
CCTCAATGTAAGAAACCTACAGCACTCCCGAAACGCCCACATGAACCGCCGATGTCGAAGGAAAGCCTTCAGACTTCCGAAAGGAAGCTGTAGCCGCCAAGTACACCCGCAAAGCCCTCACGACATCCAAAGAATGTAACTCCTTGGGATGCGACAGGTGCGGACATAACGAAGGAAGAACAATATATTCATTAATGTGAAAAGAAGAGATCACCTTCGGTAGAAACGAAGGAGAATGGCGCAAGACCGCCTTGTCCTTATGAAGAACTAGGTAAGGAGACTTGCAGGACAACGCTACCAACTCAGACACCCGCCTAGCGGATGTAATGGCCACCAAGAATGCCACTTTTTGCGACAGCAATTGTAGGGGAATATCCCTGATCTTCTCATATGGCGGTTTCTGCAGTACAGAAAGCACCAAAAATTCAAATCCCACGGTGCCAAAGGCGACCGTATCTGAGGAGCCACATGGCGTACACCCTGCACAAATGTATGAATCAATGAATGTGATGCCAAAGGCCGTTGAAAGAGAATCGCCAGAGCCGAAATCTGACCCTTGAGAGTTACCCAATGCCAATTTGTTATCCAGGCCCTGCTGCAAAAAAGCCAGGACCCGGGATACAACATAAGAGCGAGGGTTCCAACCCCCCGCCTCACACCAGGCAATATAGGCCTTCCAGGTCCGATGATAAATCTTGTGCAAAGTACACTAGCGCGCCTTAAGCATGGTAGGGATCATGAAGTCAGACATCCCTATCCCTCAGCACCTGGGACTCAATAGCCAAGCTGTCAAAGCCAGCGAGGGTAAAGCAGGGTGCAGGATGGGTCCCTGAGACAGCAGATCTTTGCGAAGCGGGAGCCGCCAAGGAACGTCTGTTACCATCCGCACCATGTCGGCGTACCAAGGGCACTGCGGCCAATCCGGAGCCACCAGGATTGTCGGGATTCCCTCTACTTCTATCCTGCGCAACAGCCGCGGTAGAAGTTTGAGAGGAGGAAAAGCGTACAGAAGCCGGTACCGAGACCACGGGGCCAACAGATCCTTTGTCCTGCACACGAAGGGGTGCACCTTGTGACTGAATCTGGACGCCAGAAGATCCACGTCTGGCGTGCCCCACTTCTGACAAATCTGGCGGAACACTTCTGGATGCAGGGACCATTCCCCCTGATCCAGAGTCTGACGACTGAGAAAGTCCGCCTGACAGTTTTCTACGCCAGGAATGTAAATGGCGGAGATTGCCGGCACGTGAAGTTCTGCCCATCTCAGAATGAGAGCCGCTTCCGCAGCTGCTGCTGAGCTCCTCGTTCCGCCCTGATGGGGCGTATGGCACGTATGCAACCGCTGTGGCGTTGTCCGACTGAACCCGAACCGGGAGGCCGCACAGCCTCGCCGACCAGTGGCAGAGACAGGGCCTGATCGCCTTCAGCCCCAGCACATTTATCTGAAGTTGAGATTCCTGCGTCGACCAACGGCCCTGAGCAGACAACTGCCCCAGGACCCCTCCCCAGCCCGAAAGGCTGGCATCCATCGTTACTATCGACCAGTTCAGGGGGAGGAAAGACTTCCCCAACTTTAGAGCCGGGGCCCGAAGCCACCATGTCAACGATCCTCTGGTCTGATGATCCAATCTGATCAGCTGGTCCGGTGACAGCGGAGACTTGTCCCACCATGCCAGAATCGCTCGTTGAAGGAGCCGAGTGTGACTCTGGGCGTAAGGTATCGCTTCAAAGGCTGAACCCATGAGCCCCAACACCCGCATACAGAACCGTAAGGAGGACCACTGGTGTGACAGCAGGGTTCACACCGCTGCTTGCAATGTCAGTAACTTGGCCGGAGGCAAGAACACCTTCGCCTGCTCCGTGTCCAGAATCAGACCCAGGTATTCCAGGCGGCAGGATGGTGTCAACGTCGACTTCTGCAGGTTGATCAGCCAGCCGAAGTCTTTTAACGAAGCCATGGTGATAGCCACGTTCTCCTCCAGGGCCGAAGCAGACTCTGCTCTCAGGAGTAAATTGTCGAGGTATGCTACCACCGCAATGCCTCTCTGCCTCAATAGCGCCAGCACCGGGGCCACCAGTTTGGTGAACACCCGAGGAGCCGAGGCCAGACCGAAGGGAAGTGCCACAAATTGGTAATGAAGATCTCCCACCGCAAATCGCAGAAAACGCTGGTGTCGGAGACAAATGGGAACATGGAGGTACGCGTCCCTGATATCTAGAGACGCCATGAAGTCCCCTTGGTGCAGGGCGGCCACGAAAGAACGAACAGATTGTATTCTGAATTTTCGCACCTTCACAAAGTGGTTTAGAGCTTTTAGAACTGGCCTGACTCCACCCTTTTTGTACCACAAAAAGATTTGAATAGAAGTAGCGGAACCTTTCCAGCGGAGGTACCGGCACAATTACCCCTTGCTCGAAGAGCGTCTGAACAGCCTCTAGGAGAGCCTTCCGACGCCCCTGAGGGAGTCTCAAGTTCGATGGGAAGAACCTGTCTGGGGGTAGAGAGCTGAAATCTATCCTGTACTCGGAGGACACCACTTCCTGCACCCACGGGTCAGAAATGCGGGCAGTCCACCTGTCTGCGAACCCCAGAAGACGTCCCCCACCCGAGAATCAAGTGGGGGCAACCCATCATGCGGTGGAGGACTTATCCTCCGCCTTTTCGCTCTTGCGCTGCCAGGGCCGTTTACCGGACCCCGAGGCAGACTTACCGGTCCTTGAACCCTTGCCCGTTGCACCGGGCGCACGAAAAAAACCTCTTCTGACCCGAAGAAGTAGGACCCTGCTTACGACGGAACTCCCACCGCCTGGGCTCCGGGAGAAAAGTACTCTTCCCTCCAGTGAAATCCTTAATGATTTCATCCAACTGTGCCCCAAAGGGTCGACCGCCCTGAAAAGGAGATCCGTGAGACCCTTCTTAGACGCGTGGTCACCCGACCAACAGCGTAACCACAGCACCCGTCTCATGACTACGAAAACAGACATTTCAGACAACATGGGAAGTAGGTCCAAAGCTGCGTCACACAGGTACCGAAGACCCTCTATCAGATGCTCTGCTCGCTGCGACGCCTCAAGCGACCTCCCGCAGCTCAACTCGTTGTGCAACACAGTCGCACATTCGGTAAGAGATTGCGCCGCCATAGCAGACGCCAGAGCTGGTCTCATGGCTGACCCCGCCAACAAGAATAGTGCTTTGGACACTGCCTCTGTCCGCCTATCGGCAGGATCCTTAAAAGAGGGAGACCCCTCCAAGGGGATGGTCGTTGCCTTATTCAGGCGAGCCACCCGAGGGTCCATTGCGGGGGATGCCCACCTCTTCACAAAACTATCCTCAAATGGGTAGCGTACAGCGTAACATTTTGGCAGGGCGAAGGAATTCTGCAGACGTTGCCATTCCTTATAGACCAGTTGGTCAAAGAATTGATCATGAGGGTAAGCCCTAGGGGACCTAGGTGGCTTAAAAGACCCACAAACGTATGCAGTCTCCTGCGACTCCCCTGCTTGGTCCAGTCGCAAGGACGCACAAATATTATCGATCAGTGCAGCCACCAGTGCCTTCTCGCGCGCTACTGAGGCCCCCTGGTCTCCCTCGCCATCCGAGAGCTCCAGCTCACCCTCTGAGAGCTCCACAGGGGTCCCCGTGACCACTGAGGCCACTTCCGGTTCAGACTCCTCTCCTGAAGGTGGAGGAGGTGGACGCTTTTTAGGGGAACCCGTAGCACCTCCCGGGGAAAAAATACCCCAAATACCGATCTTAACTGGTCCAGGGACACCAGAGTCCCCAGCGCAGGTTGCGCTTCCACTGGCTCCTCCTTGGAAGGACCCGCAGGTTCAGCCGCCATTGCGCCACCGGACACTGACAGGCAGAAAAGCCCTGACACCCCCACAATGCAGCCCCACCGCTGCCCCACAGATCAACCAGGGAGGACACCTAGGAGGACTGCACCCACCGCTACCAGCACCCCAGGGAGAGCCCAGCTATACTTGCGGTTTGTTGCCTCTCAAGCGCTGAGTCCCAGTAGGAGTGCTTAGTGACTGCCAGTCAGGGAGCATGCGCCGCCTGTGCCGTCCACGCTGTCCCAGAGTGAAAGAGGAAGTATCGGCTTAGCCGCACGTTTTTTTCCCCGGCATATACAACATGGCCGCCAAGCGGTCACAAGAGGCCAAAAGCCTGTATACAGGCCGCGACTACAGCAACATGGCCGCCGTTCATCACTAGAGGCCAAAATCACCAACAAAACGGCCGCGGCTACGGCAAAATGGCAGAGATCCGCCGCAAAATTGGGATGGATCGCCGCTTGGCGACTCTAAGGCCCGGGGTGCGGTTCGGGGGAGGGGGGTGTAGGAGGGGAGTGAGGACACCCAGGGGAGACCTGAGCCCTAGAAGAAACCCTCCACCGGCCGGCCCAGACCGCTAAAATTGGCCCAGCCCCCCCTCTATGGGGGAGAGAGGGGGTCACTCACCAGTCTGACGGGCGTAGCAGGTAGCCACCTGGTTGCAGACCTTCCTCCCACTGCTGGAGAGGGATGTTGCAGGCCAAAAGGCCCCTGGACAGGAACAGAGTCCGGTCACTGGGTGCAAGTGGGGATCACCCACTGGCCACCCGCACGGAACGGGGACGATGCGGGGGACCCCGCCAAGGCTAAGGGTAGCTCGCATCTGTCGGCCGTGCTGGGGAAAGTTCAGGATTCTGGATATCCTCTATGCCCCAGCCGGTTTCTTGATAGCTGTCTTCATCAGATAGCTTGAGAAAAGCAGTAAAAAATGGGAAACCGCAGATCCCATAAGGGAACCAGGTCTAACTCCTTGCACTAGGCATAAAAAAACTGATATGCTATACAGAGCAGGGGGGTTATATGCTGGAGTGAGGACGGCCCGCTGGGAGGGGTCAGCTTTCTTTCTTTCTATTTGCCTAGTCTACTCCTGGTAGGATGTGCATAAACCCCACTTGTCAAATGAAGGGTTGCGTCTGTCAGTGAACGTAAGAGAAATAGTGTACACACACATACACACACAAATATATGTACAAACGTTTTGTCTTTCATTCCTATTTTAAAACTGAATGGATTATCTTACAACCTAAGAGTTCAAAATATGGAGGGAAAGAGAAGGTGCCTTGAATCTTACTGCCCTTCATATGGAGTGAGAGAGGAGTGAAAGCAAGAAACAAGAGTCAGAAAAGGGTGGGAACGTTTAGAGGGTTCCAAGGAGGGGTGTGAGTAGTAGGTGAGAAGGGGGGGGTTGGGAGATGAGAGCCAAGGCTAGGTCCCTGCTGACATATCGTCAGAGATCCAAATGATAAATGTCAGTTGGTAGATAAATATTGATCCGGGATGTCTCTTGGTCCATTTAACTTAACAGCAATTTTAAGCCACTATGAAGGGGGCAGTTTGTACCATCAAAGTTGTTTTTAGCAGGTCCTTTAGATGTTTTTAACCTTAAAGTGGATATAAACACGATTCATGAAATTTGAGCTGGGCACATCTATCTGTAGCGTTTTCTTATCTCTCTTCAAAGCACTATGTCTCATAGCTTTCTCTTGCTCCACAGCTCTGTTCTTAGCCTGATAACTTCTCACACGTTCTCCTAGATGGGAGATAGAAATGTGTGTCGGGGAGGTTGCTATAAATAGATTAGCACACTGCTTGTCGTCTAAGAGCAGAGCTATGCACAGTGCTTTCTTCATTTGCCTATGAGGGGAGGGGGTGTGTGCCTTTCCTCCAAACAGCTGTCTTGGCTGTATTCCAATGATCCACTCCCAGATGTAATCAGGAAGAGAAAAAGGTTAACACGATCTGCACTTTCTAAAGGATATATACAGATGAAGACAGCAGATATATATGCAAAACTTATGTAGGGAAATTTGTTTCATCCCTGTGCATCATCTGAGGCTGTTCCCTTTACTGCGTATATGAAGGGTTTGCATCCACTTTAAATAAAATCTTGTCCTCATTGGGGACATTTGCTCTGACCTGTAGTAGCAGTAGTGACACCCTGTGAGTCAGGGTGTCATGGGGAGTCATCAAGACAAAAAGGGATGGGAAATCTCACTAATGTGGCACAGACATAAAAGCCCTCAACCTCTTCACTCTGCTAACAGCTTTCGTCTCTCTCAGAGAGATTTCCCCTTATTTCACTGTCATCTTGAACTTTCAATACTAGCAGTGTGTTGACTGACTGAAAGAGCCAGCATCATCTTTAGGCCATGTGACACAGGCCTCTCATTCAATAATAAATGTGGGCCCATTTCCCAGCCTTCACAAACATGGGAGGCTTACAAGACTAATTCCTGCAGTGGAGACCCAGATAAAAGGCATTCTCCTGCTAGATATTGGAGGTTTGTTATGCTTTAGTTTTTCTATTTTACAGCTTGAGACATTTTTGTATTTTTAGATCTGCAAGTAAGCTTTAAATTAATTTGTAAGTGGTTTTGCCAGACTAAATCACAACAGCTGGGTGAAAAAGCTGGGGATTATCTGATAAGCAAGACATTGGCTGAATTTGTCAAGGCGACCCTAACAAAGTGAAAGAGAAAGAATCAGGCCCAGGCTTGCTGTTCTCCATTTGTCATGTTCTTGGCAATAAGCTGTGTACAGTGATTGCTCTTACAACGGGCTCCTACTTCTGTTCTGCAACCCCGGCGACAAATCCCTCGGACCCCGGCTTCCTTGTGAATTAATCACTGACGTTCAGATGATCATTCCCCTGCAAAAGCTCAGCAGCTGCTTGCAGTATCCAGATGTTATAGGTCTGTTGTCTCCATACATCACATGGTGGTCACACACCTGCATGTACATCCTCGACTATCTATACCAAGGTTTATTAATCTTGGTGGTATGCATACACCATACCAAAGTATATCTTGGACTAGCAGAACTAAAATAAATAGCCAACAGTGGAGAGGAGATGTGGCGGGCATCGAGCAGACAGAACTTCTGACAATATGAATGTTGTGTCTTGAGCGCACAGAGATCTTATCGGAGGAGTCCGAGAGCCGACAGCTGCATGTTCTGTCAATGATAAATACAGGAAACCTTGTACAGTAAAAGGAGGAGATTTGTTCTGCAGACATAAAAATTCATTTTTCTGTGCCTGTTTTGCAAGAGGACCACATCTCTAATTTGATGGAACTACAATGCTGCTGTTTTTTTTTTTTTTTTACTACATGGATGACAGGAAAGGTGTTTGGTGCAGAATCAGTTCAACCTATAGGACAGTCACTCTCAGACAGTGTTCCCTGGAGTCCTAGGGGTTCTCCGGAGGCTGCTAGGGGTGCATTGAGAAATGGTGAATTGATTTCTCACCCACAAAAAACTACCACCATGGTCAAGGGACACCACAATTTCATGATGTGTTTCTTTTTCTGCTATTAGCCCCTTGGTGCTGGTGCCTCCCGGCCCTTTAAAGGGTTTTACAAGCCAGGCGACGGGGCGGGGTTTCTGATCTTATGACCGCAGTGATTGGCTTTCTGGTACCAGCTAGCTCTCAACACAGTAAGTTGTTTTAACAGGGACGCATATATGTGGCCTTTCGGTGTTAAGACCCACCCGCCAAGGGGCCGCATATATGCGTCAAAGGGGTTAAAGGATAAGTTGACCCTTGGTAAAATGTTATATGCCCCCCCCCCCCCCGTTTTTAGAGTGGAACATGTAACACGTTCCCACTCCTGCAGCCGCTCCCAGATACGCTGCCATTAGTGACAGCAAGCAGGGGATCTTCTCCCCAAACTCGCTGTCTTTAAAAAAAACTGCAGTCTGTGCAAGGGTCGCGTCATTTATTTACAAAGTTCTGCCTTTGCAGCTGTTGACTTGTAGTTCTCAATGAACTACCACTGTTGAGCGCTCTAGGTAGTTCACTGTCTCTTCCTGTCAGTGTGTATCTGCCTGCCGTATGAGGTACAAGCAGACAGCTTACATGGACAGTCTGCAAGAGCCCTGCATGACACCTGGCATCTGCTGATCACAGCTGCAATGCTCTCCAGGCCCCTTGTAAAAAAAAAAAAAATAAATTGCAAAAAGATGTGCATTTAGTTATTTATCTTTTACAAAGTTGAACTTATCCCTTAACCCCTTGGCGCCGGCGCCTCCCGGCCCTTTAACCTCCCTGGCGGTATTCCTGAGTGTGGATCTGGGTGAATTTTCTGTACCAAGAGCGGTAACCCCGAGCCACACTCGGGATCGCGTCGATGGATCAGGGCAAAGTTACTTACCTTGTTATCTGGATCCAGCAATGTCCCCCGCTGTGTCAGCGGGCTGTCTTCCGCCAAATTCACTCTGTGTGCCGGTCTCTGTTCCCTGCGAGCCTCGCGTCGCATGGGGGCGGAGACCGGCAGGAAATTCAAATAGTGAAACACACGGTAAACATACAGTACACTGTAATCTAAGATTACATTACTGTATGAAATCATTTCACATCCCCTTTGTCCCTAGTGGTTTGCCCAGTGCCCTGCATGCACTGTTATATTATATATGTCATTCTTTCTGCCTGGAAACTTGAGAACGTCCATGGCAATCAAAAAGCGACCCTTTACGTCAAAAGTAGTTTTTGATGAAACCACAGATAGTATACAAGAAACATTTGCAGAATTGAGTGATACTGATTTGTGGGGAAATTCGTCATCAGACACTGAAAGTGACGACAGCGATAATTCTGCAAATTAGCAAATTTCATCGTTTTTGATTTGATTACATTATTGAATACATTTTATTACAATTAGGTTATTATTTTTGATAATTATTTATAGTTATTTATTATATTATAATTTATGATTTTGTGTTTCAAACTTTATCATACCCAGGATGTCTACTAGACTCTTGTTTGGACAGATTTAATTGAGTTATTCCTAATAATTACAGGCCTACAATATAAAACGCCAAATTTCTATGCAAAACAATGTACCGCTTTTAGATGCAAAAATCTGACAATCATACCGCCAGGGGGGTTAAAGGGATTTCTGATGGTGGGAGGCCGGGAAGGGTTTATGATCATGTCGATTGGCTTTCACATCGGTCACATGATTGGAGAGCTCCCAATTGCAAACTGTAAGCCGTCTCTCAGAGCCAAGGCCCACCTGCCAAGAGGCCCTATATTTGTGTACTATGGGCGAGAAGGAGTTAAGGAGGGTGCGGGGAGCTTTCCCTGCCAGAAGAACACAACGATTACGGTTAGCAGCTGTAAAAAATCTGACAGGCTGCACAGTCTGCACACACATGGATCAAATCTTGGCCGGTTCAGCAGGATTTCGATCCATGTATGGCTGGATTTGGGCCTTTGCCACAGGCCGGAATTGGGTTCTTGATACCCAGGTTTAAGTGCCCCAAACAAAGAAAACCCTTATTTGATCAGACATCCTTTTCAGGCAAAGCCATGGAGGGAAACACCATTCTAAAAAGGAGTACTCCAAATATTTATCCTCTCCTGTCAGCTCATAGGAATAAAACAATTTACGGACCAAAGCAGACAAGTATTAATAGCCCAATCAATTGTTACTTCTCATACTAACTACTGAAGACAACTCTACAGAAGCATCAAAGTCCTGAGCTTTCAAGAAACCAAGTGAACACATAACTTAACCACTTCCTGCCCGTAGACCGTATATTTACAGCACTGGGTTGAAATGGTTATACCAGGATCATGGCTGCAGTTACAGCCATGATCCTGGTACTGTTCTTTTCTACTGGCAATTCTCTTTTAGGTGGAAGTGATCTGAGCAGCTATATAGGCGTTTACTTTACAGGCAATAGATGGGGGCACCCCCAATTTAACTGGCTTTCCCATCAGGGTGCTTTCACACGCGGCAGACTCCGGCTGCAATCCGCTTGCTCAGCAGGGGATCTGTCCATTTACATCCGACTGCCATCCCATCTGCTGGAAGCGGAGCGATACACATCCGTGTGTTTTTAGCGGATCAGATCGGATGTCATTGAGTTAGTCTGTTTACAACCACCTCTCCATACAGGATAATGGAGGTTCCAATCGGGTCCACCTAAAAAACGGACAGGCGGACCCGATCAGAATGTTCGCGTGAAAGGGGCCTTATGGTTTCAGTTTATTGGTTTACAATAGGTCCCGCACGCATATGTAAAAGGAGATCGCACCACACATGTAAGGTATCACCGTGAACATCAGAATGAGAGCAATAACTCTCGCACAAGAGTTCCTGTGTAACTCTAACTGGTAACCTGTAAAGACCTTTAAAGTATCTCCTATGGATAATTTAATGTATCATAGTTTGTCGACATTTTAAAGGCGTGCGCAATTCAAAAGGAGTTGTAAAGGCAGAAGGTTTTTCATCACAATGCATTCTATGCATTAAGACAAAAAAACCTTCTGTGTGTAGCACCCTCCCCAGCAATCCTTAATTACTTACCTGAGCCACTTCTCTCTCCAGCAAAAAAGCATTTTACAAGCCTGGTGATGATGGCACAGGAGTCACAGTCAAAGTTTCTGTGTCGTAGTTTGAACCATGGGCTTATAAAGGGCCTCACAATGGGAGTAAAGGGCCCTGGGACAGATAAAAAGGCACCCAGAGCGGCCCTTAATGGTTTCTTGCATCGGGGTCCTAAGTCTAGATTCACACTGAAGTGACTTGTCAGGCAACCTAGTCGCCTGAGAAGTCACGTTCCATTCAGTGCAATGAAACCGTTCTAATCGGAGCGATTCAAGTTATTCAGACTTAGAAAAAGGTTCCTGTACCTTTTGGGGGTGACTTTGGAGCGGCTTGCATTGACTTCTGTTAAAGAAGTCGTCTCCCAGCCATGCTGAAGTCACGCTGTGCGGGGCGGCTTTAGAGTCAGTGTGAAATAAGAACTTAGGCCCCTTTCACACTTGTGCCATTACTGGCTTGTACAGCATCTGATCAAACCGGTCTCAATTTGATCAGATGCTTTGGAGACCACAGGAGAGATATGGGGTCTAATAGACCCCAGAACCCTCCAAAGAGAGGGCCTGTCATAGTCCATGCTATCACAAGGACTGTTATTCATCCCTTGTGATAGCAATAAAGTTGATCCAAAAAATAAAGGTACAGTGTAAAAAAACAAAGCTAATTTAAATAAATAAATAAATAAAGCGCACTTGTCCCCCCGTGCAAATGCAAACGCGTACGTAGGTCCAGCATGCATATATAAACGGAGATCACACCACATATGTGAGGTACCACCGTGAATGTCAGAATGAGAGCAAAAATTCTAGTGCTAGAGTTCCTGTGTAACTCTAACTGGTAACCTGTAAAGGCTTTTAAAGAATCTCCTATGGATAAGTTAATGTATCATAGTTTCTCGACATTTTAAGGGCGTGCATGATTCTAAAGGAGTTGTAAAGGCAGAAGGTTTATCGCAATGCATTCTATGCATTAAGATCAAAAACCTTCTGTGTGTAGCAGCCTCCCCAGCACCCCCTAATTACTTACCTGAGCTCCTTCTCTTCTCCAGCGATGTCCACAAGTGTCTCAGCTGTCCGTGACTCTCCTCCTGATTGGCTCAGACACAGCACGGCTGTCAAAGTCAGTTAGCCAATTAGGGGAGGGGGGGGCAGGGCCGGGTTAGGGCTCCATATCTGTGCACCCATAGCTAGCTGCTTACTGTGGGGGCACTCAACAGGGGTGAGGGGCCAGGAGCAGCAAAGAGGGACCCGAGAAGAGGAGGATCCCGGCTGCTCTGTGCAAAACCAACTGCACGGAGGTTAGTATAACATGTTTGTTATTTATAAAAAAAAAAAAAAAAAAAAAAAAAAAAGAGAGAGAGAGACTTTGCAATCACTTTAAAGCTGGATGTGTTTGGTATCCATTTACTCAGCGTAACATCATCTTTTATATTAAAATGGGTATTCTATTGTGTTTGAGGTAAAAAAAAATTGTTAAAGTGTATTTTTATCAAACAAATTGCATTTGAAAAACTGCTGCAGAAATGCGGGACAGTAAGGCTCGTTCACACTGCTGGAACCCCAAAGTCATGCAACTTGCTTGCTATTTCTTGACTTTTGTGAACACTGCAGTTTATGGCAATCAAATCGCACCAAAGTTGCAGAATAGTGCAGGAACCTTTCTTTTTTCTGCCACTTAAGTCACATTGATTAAGACAGCACCATTGCAATTCATTTGTTTTGACTTGTCATGCGACTTTACAGTGTGCAAGTAAAGGCTCTTATGAGATGTAGTTCTGGGGGTGTACCTATGTCAATAGGAACAGACCTGCCAGCAGCTGCTCCTAAAGGATTTTACAAGTCTGATGATGATGGCACAGGAGTCACAGTCAAAGTTTCTGTGTCATAGTGTGAACCGGGGCTTATAAAGGGCCCCACAATGGGAGTAAAGGGCCCTGGGACAGATGAAAAGGCCCCCAGAGTGGCCCTTCGTGGTTTCTTGCATTGGGGTCCTAAGTCCCGATTCACACTGAGGCGACTTGTCAGGCAACCTAGTCGCCTGACAAGTCGCACTCCATTCACTGCAATGGAACCATTCTAAATCGGAGCGGCTCAAGTTGCTCAGACTTACAAAAGGGTTCCTGTACCTTTGGGGGCGACTTCGGAGCAGCTTCCATTGACTTCTATTAAAGAAGTCGTTTGCAAGCCGCACTGAAGTCACGCTTTGTGGGGCAGCTTCAGAGTCAGTGTGAACCGAGACTTAGGCCCCTTTCACTCTTGGCAGCATGAAAATTGTGCGATTTTGATGCGACTTTAAGTAATGCCTGTGTAATCTTGAGGTCTATGGACCTCAACTTGCATCAAAGTCGGACCAAAGTAGTGCTGGGACTATTTTGAAGTCGCTGCAACTTGGAAGTCGCACAGCTATGAATGCTACTCATTGGAAATCATGGGGTACAACTTGTCATGTTACTTTGCAGTCCCAAGTCGCACAAGTGTGAAAGGGGCCTAAAGGTTCTAATTATGCCTCTGAGTTAGAACCAACACCAAGACAAACAAAAAATAAATAAAAAGTGTTTGTATTAAATTTTTGCAACTAGAAGAAAATAAATGTCCTACAACAAATAAAAAAAAGCATAAAGGCGTGTCACCACATGAAAATTTCACATTTGTGTGTAATATCTTATATTGTGCATCCTGTGTCTTCTCTGCTATTGTGCATGCAGCAACTTGTGGTTCCACAGCAGCTGCAGATAACAGGTTATAAAAAGATATGGAACTTGGTTTCAATCCTCCACCATTGCCACTTTCCTGATTAACATGGACAGCCTAACTTTCTGCCTCTGCAAATTAGGTAAAACTCTTGTCTCATTCATGTGTAACTTCATAACGTGTGTTGACCATTCACAATAATCGTGCACAATGAGCGTTGAACAGAAAGCCTTAAAGACCTGGCAAATCTAAGACATTCTTCAGTCACATGTTAACAAGCTAGATGACTATAAAACAGTCACTTGATGCTCATTAAACCCAATCTTGGCTTTCTAGGGAGAGCTGTATATGAAAAATAAGGCTTTCTGGGCCTCTGTCTAGAGATTCTGGGCTACAATAGCTCAGCATGTTGCATGTGGCAAGGCAATTAAAAGGACCAAATTACTGTTAAAAGACAACCCGGTTGGCGATAAGGCCCCAGTATGAAAGCTTCCCCTCCTAGAAAAGTCCTGGGTTGATTAGCTGCGTATCGCTTTGATTCACCCAATTAGCAATAATACAGATTGTATTAGACAGAAGGGTGGATGAAGGGATTGGACCACCAGGAGACAAAAGCACCCTATTCAATGGAGCAATAGGCAGTAACGAAAGGACAGGCTGCTTGTGCCAGCTGAAGTAAATGTACATATCACTAATTTACACACAGAGGAATAGCTAAACCTGAACTCCAAGGGAACAGCTAAATTCACATATGAAATAGTTTAACCACTTGACCTCTGGAAGATCTACCCCCCTTCATGATAGGGCCATTTTTTGCTTTTTTTGCTTTCTGGCACTGCATGGCTTTAACTGACAATTGCGAGGTCATGCAACACTGTACCCAAATGAAATTCTGATTTTTTTTCACACAAATAGAGTTTTATTTTGGTGGTATTTGATCACCACTGTTTTTTTTTTCTTGAG
>BLSH010226958.1:2148457-2171325 GCA_018402905.1 Glandirana rugosa
CTGTTAGTACCCCTTCCGATCCGTTTACGGCCTCTAGGAGACATTCCCCCTTTTTTTAGTCTATATGAGACTGAATAGTCGCCTTTGTAATTCCTCCTTCCCTTGTGAGTCTGGTGAATGTCTCCAGTACGCCGTTCGTTTGTATTATATAACCACCCCTAAGGGGCGAACGAACTTTCCTTCTTTCCTTCCGTCTTGCCGTCATAACTCTAAGGGCCTTCTCAACCCCCTTAAAACGTTTTTTAATCTATAGGTTGGCGGAGGGGAAGGCCCTACCCTTCTTCTCCCTTTGATAGTCCCCTGGAGGGTCCGCCTATTCTCTCCGACCTGAGCGGTCCTCCCCTCTTCCCCTTCCTTCCCCTTCCTTCATTACCTGACTCTTCACCCTCTTAAGGATCTCCGGCATTTGCCTAGCCTTCCCCATGATTGTCATTTTCTCTTCAACATAGTGGAAACGTATAATAATATCCCTGGGGGTCTCTCCCCCGCTTGACCATTTCCGTGCAGTTCTATGGACTCTGTCCATTTTTACCTCTTCCGAATCCTTCTTTTCCAGCATTGGTTTGAAAAGGTCTTGCATCAGCCCTCTTAGTTCTTCATCCTTAAATCTTTCCGGTAAGCCCTTAACTCGCAAATTTTTTCGGCGACTGCGGTTTTCTTGATCCTCTAACTTGTACATAATTGATCTGTTGTTCCTTTGGAGTACCTTCATCTGTTCGTTTAGGTTTTCCAGCTTTTTTTCATATATGTCCAATCTTTCTTCTGTCTCTTCCACCCGTTGCAGAACCTGGTTTATGTCCGTTCTGATCATTCCCATCTCGTTCTTCAGTGTTGTTTCCATTTTAGATAACATTTCTGTGAGAGCCTCTTTAATCTGAGGGAGGCTTACTTGAGTTTCTTTGTCCAGTCCTTCTTTAGAAGAGTGGGTAGTTAGGCCTTTTGTCTTTGGGGCATCTGCTTGTTCTTTTCCATTTTTTGGAGGGGTTCCTTTGTTGTTTCCTTTCTTCGGGGTTGCCTCCTCCTTCTGCCCACCTCCACTTATCCCCCGCCCGGGCTTTTTTTATCCATCATACTTGTTTCGGCAGCCATATATCTTTGTATCCCCCCTGGACTAGAGGTAGCTTGGGTGGTTTTTCCCCACGTTCCTCCTTTGCCGGATTTCCCCTTTGTCGACATATCTCCTCTATTTCCCCCCCAACCCCCTTCCAGGGGGGTGGTGCAAAGGGGAGGAGAGGAGACAGGAGGGGAGTGATTAGTGTGAGAGAGAAAAAAAAAAGGGAGTTTGTTTTTGTTCTGGACTATGCAGATTTAGGATCTTTATAGACACCTCCTGTTCCTTTCTTTTAACAGCGCTATTCCCCTGTTTAACTGCCGACTGTATTTGTGTTTGAGCTCCTACATTCATCCACCCATTGATTTTATGTCCTTTTCAAATACATATGCAATACGGGGACTCCTTCCTGGTAACTCTACCTGCTCACATATACCGCTCTTTAATCAGTTCACAATGCGTTGCTGAAACATAGCTTAAATTTTGTATTTTTCTACTTATCTGCTGCTTCGGGTGGTTCTGCAGGGGTTCTTAGATCCTCATATCTTCATGTCCTCCTTGAGTCTTCTCAGGGCGAGGCATCGGCTTCACCAGCTGGTTCCCCCCTCGTTCTCCCTTACCTCCGCGGCTATGATTTAGGGTCCCCTTACTCCCGGGTAGCCGCTCCGCCTCGCACCGCTCCGCTTCGCACCGCTCCGCTCCGTCCTTCGGGCGGCGATCCGAACCTGCGCGGCTCTCCGGTTTCCGGCTTCCCTTCAGCCTTCAGCGTCCTCGTGCATGGGCCATAGGCGGGGAGTCCAGGTGCGTCGGCTCCCTCTGACGTCCGGCTACGTCATCCCCCCAGCAGTAAGTGGGAAATCTAGGCTTAAACATCTTGACATTGTTACACACAGTGGACACAGGAACATTAAGATCTCCAAAGATGGACTTGTAACCTTGAGATGGTCCTTGTTTTTCCCCAATGTTTGTTCTCAAATCCTCAGACAATTCTTTGCTGATCTCTCTTCTCCATGCGGCTCACAGAGACACACAACAGAAAGGTTGAGTCAATTTTTCAACATTTTAAACTGGTAGCGGTTGTGATTTCTATATTGTCAGCAGCTGTTAATAGATACAGGCGAGTTTAACCACTTCCCGCCCGGCGCATTGACAAATGACATTCGGGCAGGTGTTTCACTATCCTGACTGGACGTCTATTGACGTCCTCAGGATAATCCGCGATGGCGCGCATCGCGGCGATTGGTGGTGCCGTGGGTCAGTCTGACCCACCGCATTACCGAACAAGGTAAAAGGCTTCGATCCGAAGCCTTTTACCATGTGATCAGCCGTGACCAATTATGGCTGATCACAGTGTAAATAGGAAGAGCCGTTTATTGGCTTTTCCTCTGCTCAGGTCTGCAGACCTGAGCAGCGGAGAGCCGATCGGCTGCTCTCCTGACAGGGGGGGGCTGCGCTGAACGTTTATCAGCACAGCAACCCTCAGGATCACCCTCACTGGACCACCAGGGAGCCAGATCAGGACCACCAGGGAGCCCCCCCCGGACATCGCAAGGAGGCCGCCCAGGACCACCAGGGAAATCATACAGAGGCCGCCCAGGACCACCAGGGAGCCCCCACTAGACCACCAGGTAAGGGCAATATTATGCACTGTAGGGATGGCACTGTGCCCATGTATGATGCCTGCCAGTGCCATCCCTAACAGTGCTTGTTGCACCAGTGCCCACCACTGCCACCTATAAGTGCCCACCTGTGCCACCTATCAGTGCCCACCTGTGCCACCTAAAAGTGCCCCATATCAGTGCCCAGTGCCACTTATCAGTGCCGCCTAGGAATGTCCATCAGTGCCGCATATCAGTGCCCGTCAGTGTTGCTTGTCAGTGCCGCCCATCAGTGCTGCATATGTGCCCCATCATCAGTGCCACCTCATCAGTGCCAATCTGTACTGCCTCATCAGTGCCCGTCAGTGAAGCCTCATCAGTGCCCATCAGTGTAGCCACATCAGTGCCCGTCAGTGAAGGAGAAAATGTACTTTATACAAATTTTTGTGACAGAAACAAAGAAAAATGTTTTGTTTTTTTTTTAATTTTCGGTCTTTTTTTTGTTATAGCGCAAAAAATAAAAACCGCAGGGGTGATCAAATACCACCAAAAGAAAGCTCCATTTGTGGGAACAAAATAATAAAAATTTTGTTTGGGTACAGCGTCGCACGACCACGCAATTCTCATTTGAATCGCAACAGCACTGAAACCTGAAAATTGGTCTGGGCAGGAAGTGTTCTAAGTGCCCGGTATTGAAGTGGTTAATTACACATTACAGGACCATCACAAACCTGGAATGCAATTATTTCTTACAATTTTGAGAAAGTGCCAATAATTTTGTCCAGTCCATTTTTGGAGTTTTGCGTAGGTGTCTGATTTTGCTTTGTTGCTCTACTTTTTTTGTGTGTCATACCAATACAAACAAAATAAATGACTAAACCTTTTGTAAATGCAACAATTTTCTGGGTGAAGTGATGCATTATGTGACAGAAATGCAGGAGCGCCAATATTTGTGGCTATGACTGTATGCGCATAGCATCAAAAAAATGAGCATAGGCACATTGCTAATAGAAATGAGCGTGACCGCACAGCTGGTCACTGACCTGATCTTTGATTATGCTTGTACCTCTGCCCGCCTGTTCCTGACTTTGGCTTTGTCCCTGACCACGCTTCAGCCTATGCTTCTATACCTCACTGCCCGCCTGCTACTTCGGCTACCTCTGTGACCTCGCTCCTGCTTCCAACTTGGTTTCATACCACTTCTGAGTGTCTGCTTCGGCTGTCCTTCATAACCGCTCCAGTCATCGCAGTGTGTTCCTACCTAAAGCCTGCTGAGAGCTTCGACAAGCCACGCTTCCAGAACCTGCAGTACATGATGAGTGCCCCTTTAGCCTCGGCTGGTCTAGCATGCATCACATCTGCTCCTGGCCTGATGTCCTGCCTGTTGTCTCAAGCCTGTATATTCAGATGCAAGTTCTGCCATCAACCCCTGCCGGCACTCATGTTCCTTCTATTGGCACCATCTGTTCCAACGTCAGTGGGGCCTGGGTTGGAGATATGAGTAAGGCCAACCTTGTCAATTCAGTCTCCTACCAGGTATGTGATACGAACAGTGCTTGGTGCATTTGCGCAGATGCTTTTACTAAGGCATGTGCAGGTTTTTATTCCTTGCTTTGCAGGGAAACAAAAATCGACACATCTGTGCTGACAGGACAGAGCTCTGCAGTGTTTGCATTTACAGAGATCTGTCCTGTCATCCTCTTTGCCGATCAGCAGTCAACCACTGGCCTGGACCTGTTGATCGGCTTGTGCTGTGACTAATCACAGCACAGACAGTGCGGCGGCCTAGCTCTTGCGCAGCCCCTACACGGAAGTGCTGGATCACGTATCTAGTATGTGATCCAGCGCAGGAGAGCCGCTTTGCCGCCATACACCTACGTGAGACGGTCGGCAAGCGGAAAAAGTTGTAACTGACCAAGGATTTGTATTCCTCTCAATGAAGCCTTAAAATTTACACAGCTTTGTCACAAAGCCTGTCAGGCAGAGCAGGAACCCTGATTTTTCTCTGCTGCAGTTAAACAACACTTTCATTCTGAGGAGTTTTTCAAGCGCTTTTGTGTTAAAAAAAAAAAGCACCTGAAAAGCTCAAGAAAAATGCTTCCCTTTAAAATCAATGAATGTGTTCACACTGGGAAGGTGCACTTCCGTAGTGGTGAAAAAAATTGTGCTTGAAGCATCTTTGGGGAGTTAAAAAAATGCACCAAAAAACGCACCATCCCATTGAAACCAATGGAAAACGCATATTGCAGCATATCGGTGTGAAAGCAGCCTTAGAGGGCTTGCCTCTCCCTCGCATGGGATTGGTCAGTGAAGGAGATGCAAATGAATGATGAGCTCTTCTATCTGATCTCTCTCCTATCAGCATGCTCCTTCTACTGCAGCACAACTCATTGGCTATTTGTACTGCTTCTCTCTACCCCACTCTGAGCTCTGCTGTACATGGACTGCATGCAACAGATATCAAGTTACATTTGGGTACTTCACACTGCTGGGATTTAAAAAATAAGTAATTATGTATTAATGAATGAGGATTTGCATTAATTTCTGTCTTTTATATCTGCCTGGATTTCGGCCCTAAAGGAGAAGTATGGCCAAAGTCTTTTTACCATACTCCTCCTAGGGATCACAGGAGCACTCTGCACTCCTGTTGCTAAAGCCCGGTCGGCTCAAGTCACAAAGCCAGTCCAGGCTCTGCTGGGATCCCGACAATAATATTGGGATCCACCCAGATAACTGACCGGCAGCTGGCTCAGCCTCTCATGCGCCACTGAGAGCATGAGACAGCAGCTCCCCGCTCCACAGCCTAGTGCTCCAATGAATTCTGGAGGGGCAGAGCAGGAATCAGTGACTGACATGAAGGGACAGGCCACAGTGTGATCTGACAAGCTCTGGTCATAAACTGCATAATAAATATCCTAAGAAGCTCTAAACCCTGGTGACCAACATGTGGTCCGAGGGCAGCCTCAGACCCCAGCAGTCAGGAGTGAGAAGACCAATTTGTAAAAGGGGCCTTTAATAATGGTTCTCTTTAGCAGTTTGATGTAATATGTCCCCAGTCTCTGACGGCCTCCTACAGCATGACTTCAGTCTTCAACCACTCCTGTACATGGACCATCTATTTAAGCAGTAAGCCTTCAGTTCATGGAAGTCCTCTGTAATAATACATATAGTAACAATTAAATGTGTCTCTTTAGAGATCAGAGGCCCCCTGCTTCTTGTAATTTGACAACCACAGCTCTAAGGCCTCATGCACACAGGATGTTTTTGGACCTTTTTACAGCTGCTGTTTTTGGCTACAGACATTTTTTTCTACAGTCAATAAACTCCCCATCATGTTATCCTAAGTGTTCGTACACACATAGGCTGTTCTCAACCGTTTTGGGCAGTGGAGTTTTTGAGCTGTAAAAAAAAAAAAAAAAAAATCAAGACTAGTGGGTTCTCAGAGGAGTTTTTCAGCTCTAAAACACACTTAAACGCTGAAAAACGCCCAAAAACTCTCAAACGCAACTCACCAGCGTTTTTGGACTTTTTTGATCCATTGAAATCTAAAAAAAAAGCTAAAAAACGCTACTGCTAAAAACGCTCAAAAGCGCTAGTGCAATAGCGCTGAAAAAAAGCTGAAAAACTCACTACAAAGCTACTGACGTTTTAACGTCCTGTGTGCATGACAGGGTAGCCATATTTGCTTAATGATACACAGGACAGTGAGGGTTACATATACTGATACTAGGAAGTGTAAACGCTTATCCTTAATGTTGGACGAGCACTGAATGAGAGTTTAACCGCTCCCTGACCACGTTGCGTACATTTACTGCTGCAGAGTCGCTCTGTCCCGCGAAGCTGCATCTTTAAACGATGGCTTGCGCGTGCGCGGCTAGCGGGTGGGTGGGGGCGGCTCTGCAGGAGTGTGGACATGGCTCAGGCAGACTATCATCCACCGGCGAGCTGGGATTGTCTACCACAGCGGAAGAACGGGGAACCGCCGATGTAAACACGGAGGTTTCCTGTTCTGTCAGGAGGGATGTAAGAGATCTACTGATCCCGGTCACTGGGATCAATTAGATCTCTTATGCCCCTGGTAGCCCAGCCCCCTCCCAGTTAGAACACGCCTCGGGAACACAGTTAACCCCTAGATCGCACCCTGCAGGTTAACCCCTTCACTGCCTGACTGTATAAATGTCATTGGTCCCAAAAAAAAGTGTCCGCCCCAATATCACAGCCCCGATAAAAATTGCAGATCGCCACCATTACCAGTAAAAAAAAAAAATTTGTAAAAAACGCCAGAAATGAATTCTCATGGTATGTAAACGTGGCAACTTTTGCACAAACCAATCAAACGCTGATTGCAATTTTTTTTTTAAAAAAAAATATGAGGAAGAATATAAATCAGCCAAAACCAAATGAATAAATTTGTTTTTTTATACATTTTTTTGAATATGTATTTTAGCAAAAAGTAAGAAATATAGTTTTTTTCTGCAAAATTGTCACTCTTTTTTTGTTTATAGCGATGATCAGAAATGACGCAGAGGTGATCAAATACCACCAAAAGAAAGCTTTATTTGTGGGAAAATAAATTTTGTTTGGGTACAACATAACACGACCATGCAATTGTCAGTTAAAGCAGCGCAGTGCCGAATCGCAAAAAGTGTTCTGGTCCTAACGTGTGAAAGCCTTTCGGGGCTGAAGTGGTTAAAGTGGTTCTAAAGGCAGGTTTTTTACATTAATTACAGTGGTTGTCAAAACACGACAAGCACATTAAACTACAGGTAAGCTTATAATAAGGCTTATCTGTAGGTCCCGGGAATATCTCCTAAACTTGCACTGTTTAGGAGATATTCCCTGTATCTGCATGTGCAGACATCATCCGCACATGTGCACTGAAGAATCGACCCCCGGCCCCGGGGTGGCCCAGGGTGCCGTTGCTTCTATAAACATGCCATAAATGACAGCTTCCTTGCGCATGTGTGGGAGTGACGTCAGCGCGGCTCCGCCAATCACAGCACTGGATTGGCCGGAGCCGCGGACCAGGAAGCAGCATGTTGCCGGTCACATTGGTGTGCCGAGACCGCTGCAACAGCTTCATTCCAAGGTAAGTATTTCATAATGAGCTAATATGAGATGCATACTATCTCAATATGCCTTTGTTTTGCAGGGTTTTTTTTTTTGTTTTTTTTTTGGGAGGGGAGAGCAGAGACTTGACAACCACTTTAATTCTATGCATAAGGTAAAAAACCTTCTCTGTGCAGCAGCCCCCCCCTAATACTTACCTGAGCCCCTTCTTGATCCAGCGATGTGCATGAGAGCTTCAGCTCTCCAGGGACTCTCCCTCCTCATTGGCTGATACAGCAGCAGGCTCCATTGGCTCCCACTGCTGTCAAAGTCAGTGAGCCGATGGGGGGAGAGAGAGGGTGGGGCCAAACCATGGCTCCGTGTCTGAATGGACACACAGAGCAGCGTCTCCGGTGCCCCTATAGCAAGCTGCTCACTCTGGGGGCACTTGGATGGAGGGAGGAGCCCGAGAAGAGGAGGATCCGGACTGCTCTGTACAAAACCATTACACAGAGCAAGTAAGTATAAGATGTTAAAAACATATTAAAAAAACAAACAGTCTTTAATATCACTTTAAGGCAGGGATCCTCAAACTTCAGCCCTCCAGCTGTTGTGGAACTACACATCCCATGAGGCATTGTAAAACTCTGACATTCACAGACATGACTAGGCATGATGGGAATTGTAGTTCCTGAACAACTGGAGGGCCATAGTTTGAGGACCCCTGCTTTAAGGCCTCTTACACACAGGGCGTCTTCAAATGTCACATTTTTAAGCATTTATGCATTGATCCAAATCCAGCTCATTGTTTTTAACCCATTGTTGCATAAATTTGCACTGTGTATAGATCAGAAAAAATCTGCTAAGCTGGTCAGTATTTTTATGTACATATATGCACAAATCCACAAGTACACCCCCTTACCTTGGTTTTAAAAAAAAAAAGCTGGAAGTTTTTTGCATGTGTACGTGTATACACAAATATACAGCCCATCCTCACGTTTTTCTGCTAGGAATATCTGATGTTCATACATAACAACCATCTGCAGGTACCCTTATTCTGTTTTTATAAAAAAAAAAAAAAATAGAAAAAAAAAAAGTTTAAATGCATAGCAATGAGATGGAAACACCCTCCCGTCACCTTGCTATGGTTTATGAAAGTCGAAAAACGAAATCAGATGGAAAGACCTGGTATTAACTGCTCAAAACAAACATGAGGCCTATTCCAAAATTGGACCCACTGGAATATGTTCACTGTCTCAGACGAGGGTAAAGCCCTTTATAGAGTCGACACCCAGTGAAGTGATGAGTTCCATCGCCCCTTTTCCAGCGTATTTTGATGCACCCCCCCCACCCCCTTTTTTTCTTTTTCCCTGATTTCCCTTCTAAACCAGCTCTCCCTTTTCTCACCCTTTCCTCCTCCCTTCACCTAACCTCCCTTTCTCCCCTTCACGCCTTCCCAATACTTACTCCACCTATATGGGTTAAAGGGAAAATCATCTGTATCCTTCACTTTCATAACGTATAACATGCTCTAGATTGGTAATGGGTTGACTATATAGCTATGCTGCAGGATGCCTATATGTTGCTTTTGTGCATACTAGTTACCCCCAACCAATCATCTTTGCACTTTAGGCCCCTTTCACATGAGCAGACCGATCAGGTCTGCCTGTCGGTTTCTTAGGCGGACCCCTAATGGACCATCCAGTGCCCTCTATGGACCTGTGGGTGTCAATGGCCATGTGTCCGTTGACACTCGTCGACATCCGATCCCACCCCTAAAAACAGACGCATGGAGATCTGTTCCCCATCTGTCTAGTGGTTAGGATGGCTGCCGTGTGTGAATGGACAGTACAGTACAGCGGGCTGTGTATGAATGAGCGAACAGGGGCAAGCCATCCGCCTACTCAGTGGATCGATTCCCCACTGATCTGGCGGAATCTGCCCCATGCGAAAAGGGAAATTATGGTGAATGTACTCACTGATACATCTTTTGACTGATTGTGGGATATGACTGCGTCACCATGTATACATATGTTTCTATTGCATATTGTGATATTTTTTTTGAATGCTGAATACTCAAAGGCCCCTCTCACACTGGGACCGCCCAAGCGTCAGCGGTAAACTGCCGCTAATTTAGAAGCGCTCTATCGCTATTCGGGCAGTAGTGGGGCACTTTAAACCCCCTAAGAAGGGGTTAAACGGGTTAAAAGTGCCAGCGCTCGCCGCTTCCGGAGCAGTGTACAGCTGCTTCGGAAGCAATGGACATTCACTCCAATGGCAGGAAGAAGTGGATAAAGGCTTACTACTCTTCTTACATGTAAAACTATCCATAAGTGTGAATAAACCAACTTAGCAATTTTATAGGTCAAAAGGAATTGGTGGGTTGATTCCCAAAAGGTTGAGTGCTTGGATGAAGGTTGTCAGTTGGGATCTTCGAGGGAAGCATACGGGATATATATGAACGATGTAAATTCAGGACACAATAGAGTTGGATATGTTGCATACTTTGGATCATTATATTTAATTGATAAATGTACATGCAGTACTTCCTCGTTCTGCACAGTGATTGCCCAGTTAATATTGGCATGTTTTAGTTACGTTGTGGGTACAAATGCCTTTGGCCCGTTCACACGGGCAATCCGACTTCAGGGGAATTTGCTAGGCGACTTTCAGCACGACTTTCAGGGTGACTTCAGGCAATCTACAACACGACTTATGCCAGGTGACTTTGCCTGTTGCCAATCAGAGAAGGGAGGGAGGGGGTTGCCCCAAATAAATTCTATTCTTTTCACTGTAAAGTCGCTTGCATGAAGATGGGGGATCCGACTTGGAGGCGACTTCTATTGAATCCTATTGGTACAAGTCGGATAGAAGTCACCTTGAAGTCGTGCCGGAACCTTTTTTTTAAGTCAGAGCGACGCAGTAGCGTACATTAAGATGGCTCCCATTCATTTCAAATGGGATTTCACTTGTCAATCGACTTGAGGCGACTCAAGTCGGAGCGCAAGTCGCCCCTGTGAGAACGGGCCCTTAGAAAATGTCCTTTTTACTGCTGCTGATTCAGTTTTCAGAAAAATGCAATTATTACATAAAAGGTGAACAGTAATATATGAAAAATGTGACTCAGCCCTGGTTCACACTGACAGCGGGATTGAAATTATGCGAGTTCAGGCGAACACGTACGATTTCATTCCCTCATGAAAGTTCCGACTTCGGGAGCGATTTCACAGACATCTGTGTGGGTTGTTACTTGTTATACAAATCAAAATGCACCTGAACATTATATTACAGCTCACACATACAAAAATGACATTTAACTTAATGTATTTTTTGCCAAAATGCATCTGATTTGCATATATATGAACCGAGCCTTATAGTACAGGGATACATTTCTCAGGGACAGGTAAGACCATCCATGCAAGGCCTCATGCACACACAACTCCTGGCAGCAGTATCTTGGCAGAAAAAAACCTGCATGTCGCTTGTAAAACGCATGTAATGCATTTAGGTACGTCAATCGCTAACGTGCGTTTAGGAGCATCAAGCCTTTTTTCTGCCATATCGCCTCTGTTCCTAAGCACACTGGCTGTTGTCTTTTTTTTTTTCTGCCTCTAACTCCTATGCGTGAATGGATACATAGGCTAAAATGCAGGAGGGACGACATTCAAAGGGAACAGTTGGCAAATTTCTCTTTAAAGCGGTTTTATATAACAAGTAAATTGGCAGTTATCTCCAACGCTTAACTCCATAAAAAGGCACTTATACACATCAGTCACAAGGCAGTTTCAGAATTTAGAGATTTTCCCTGAAATGGTGCAGTCCTAGCTAGTGTGGCGAGCAAAACTGCACTAGACCAGAAGACTTGAAATATGCTAAGTGTTTTGTCCAAGATGCCAGACCGACTCCGTAGATGTCCAAAAGTGCCCCTAAACTACTCAGCAGGAAGCAGTCTCAAATGCTAGGTCAAATGCGGATGCTCCAAAATGACAAAGCTGGAGCTAAATTTATTCCCTCTGCCTCAACATTGGCTGCGCAAACCTCATAAGAATGCTGTGTTTAATCAGGCACAGGCTCTCCCAAGATGGTGCCCAGAGTCCATGGTAGAGGGCCCATTAGTGGCATGCACTAAAAATAGGTGGTGGCATCTAGTGGTGGAAAGAAAGATCTACACCCCAAAATCACATTACAGGCACACTTAGTTACATGTTCAGTGAGAATGGCAATTTTGAAGATGAAATAGCGTTGCCACTATGAATAGGGAATTACGTCCCATACCAGGCTCATTCATGTGCTTACCAAATAAGATTATAGTATTGCACAAAAGTGTTGTGCACACAGCAAGAGCTATTCATTTGAGAGCCAATGACCCCCAAAAATGTTTGGGTTTACGGGCACTCTGAATGTGAATTTAGTATGAATTCAGCATGCCAGAGTTAAAGAGTAACTGCACTTGTTGAGAAAAAAAACATTCCCTTCTGGGTGATCTATGTACATTACACAGATTTTTAACAAACTTTGTTGCAGATTCCTACCTTTTGTTATTCTGAAGAAATCCCTGTTTTTGTATCCATGTGGTAAATGAATCTAATAGGACTGTTTTCTTCATTATCAATCAGCTGCTGCACCTGCAGGACTCTAATGAGGAAAGTGGCAGGGTCTGCTTTGCTTTAGATGTGATTTCCTATTGGGAGTATCTCACCAAAAGTGACATTTTTTGCTGCAAGTGATGCCTGATATCTGACTTGTATCTTGGTGCAGACTGCAGACTTCTGGAAGAATCAGTGAGCCAATCACGCAAGTGGGAAATTATGTTTTTGGGGGCACTCTGTATACATTCTGTGTACAGAACGCCTCCAGGTTGCCATATTGCATTGCACTAGAAAACTACAGCGCTGCAGATTGAAAAGGAAAAGTCATTTTTAATAACATTCAATTACAATATGACTTGAGGCGCAATTGTATATGCTATACTTTTTGTTTTGCTATTTTTTTCCCCTTTAAATGTTTCCACGAAAAGACTTTACAAGAAAAAGGCACAAAAAGGAGATTAAATATTGAATGGTTCACATGCCTGATTATAGACACTAACCTGCTTTAGCCTCAGAGGTTCCTCATCCGAGGTACTTTAGAAACACAATGATCACAGTGATAAAGGGGAAACGATCGCTGGATAAGAATCCTGGTAAGCAGAAAACCTTAATCAGAAACCGAATGTACACAGGTCACCCTATGAACACTAGTTATTTTATAATGTTAGAATGGGGAAGGAAGCAATAAAATAAAAATTACAGGTAAATCATAAAATATGTTAAATCTCAGGCTATATTTATTTTTTCATTGTGAGTGATACTATTAGCAACACTAAAGCTGGGCATAGATGGATCAAGGTTCAATCCATCTATGGGAAAACCGGTTATACTGAAGTCAATCCATCAAATCGAATTCAGTACAGCCTGTCAGATTTTGTGCATGTGATTACCTCCAGTGGCTATAATGGCCAGCAGTGACCATTGTGTCCTACTGGCAGGGAAGGCTCTCCACTGGCGGGACACAATAGAGCTGAGGGAGGGACTCCCCTATCAACACTGATTGCGTTGATGGGACAATCAAGCAAATTTTCTTTTCTGCAACTCATGGTTGCAGGAAAGAAAACTGCATCATCTACAGCTTACTTACTGGTTACAAACCCACACATGAGAACTACAGTAACAGAAAAGCTGGCCATAGATGGATAGAATTTTCTATTAAAATTCTTAGGAAAATCTGTACGAAAATTCTCAGAACATTTGTATATCATTGAAAAGATTATTTTTGCTTAGAAGATTTGGTTTTTCACATGAATGGACTTTACTAAACAAAAAAATCACATACACTGTTAAGCCCGATATAGATGGATCCCTGCTGTAACAGCCGTGATTCGATCCATCTATCGGCAAGCTGGTTGTGCTGCAGTCGATCCATCGATCGACTTCAGTAAACCAGCCTGTTGGATTTTTTTCAGCAGCCAGCAATGATCATTGTGTTCTGCAGAGAAGGCTGCCCACCAGCAGAATACAATAGCGCTGCGGGAGGGTAGCGCTGCGGGAGGGATTTCCCCATCAACACCGACTGTGTTGATGGGCGACGACCAATTTTCTTATCTTCCATCCAAAGGTGGAAGGAAATAAAAATCGCATCATCTATGGGCTACTTTAGAAATGTGTTCAAAACATTTTTTCCATCCAGCTCCTTCAAATTTTCTCATCACTAAGGTCGAAAGCTAACACTAATTTGAACCCACTAATAAGGAAAACAAACTTTCTTAGAACATTCTTTTTCTAAGAATTTTAGTTCGCAATTCTACCCATCTATGGCCAACTTTAAGCTGAAAATATATCACAATCTGATTGTAAAATCTCCTTTTCATTTATAAATGACTATGCATTACTGCAACCTGCCTGACTGGAAATAATTTGAATGGTTTAAAAACTTATGTAAACCCAATAATTAAAATCTCATGGATATTTGACTTTCAATATTTTTAAATCAGCAGCTTTCTTTAACCACTTCACCCCCTGGAAGGTTTACCCACCTTCATGACAAGGCCATTTATTGCCATACGGCACTGCGTTACTTTAACTGACAATTGCGTGGTCGTGCAACACTGTACCCAAAAATAAAATTGTTGTCCTAGAGCTTTCTTTTGGTGGTATTTGATCACCTCTGCGGTTTTTATTTTTTATGCTATAAACAAAAAAAAAGTGTGACAATTTTGAAAGAAAAAAACAATATATTTACTTTCTGCTATAAAACAACCAATAAAAAAAATATATAAAAAATCTAATTTCTTCATCAATTTAGGCCAATGTGTATTCTGCTACATATTTTTGGTAAAAAAAATCCCAATATGTGCGTATATTGATTGGTTTGCGCATAAATGGGATTTTTGACTTGCCGTAAAATGAATTTCTCTGAGTTCATTGACAGACACAGCGCTTCCTTATACACTACCATAGGGTTATACCGCCCCCCTACAGGAGTAGGACACTAGGCAGAAAAAAGACCTGGCTACGCCTATGGGCAGTCCTAGGTGGTATACACCACCCCCTCTGCAATAGGCCTTCAGTTTAGTAACAAGCAGTGTCGGAAGTATTAAAAACTCATTAGCGAGGTGGTTGCTGTGTCTGTCAATGAACTCAGAGAAATGGATTTTATGGTAAGTCAAAAATTCAATTTTCTCTTTCGTTCATTGACAGACACAGTGCTTCCTTAGACATTACCATAGGGAAGTCCAAAAGCAGTGCCAAACATGAGTGGTGGGAAAACAAAAATCCCAAGGCTAACACAAGAGCCGACCAGGTAGGAGCAAAACCTGAACAATACTCCCTCAAGGGGGGATAGACCCTCTAAACTGCAATCTGAAAAACCTGCAGCAAAAAGAAGCATCCGCAGATGCCAGCACATCCACTTCGTAGAATGTTGCGAAAACGTACACCAACAACCAAGTGGCCGCCTTGCCAAATTGCGCAACTGACGCCTGATGTTAGGAAAAAGGCCGTTTCTGATGGTTTGGACGCCTGTGTGCGTTTGCGTGCGCCTGGGGCGGTCACGCTCGCCTGTGGGCGGGCGTGCTCGCCCGTGCAGGCCATTGGCACCAAACAAGCCTATTTAAGTGGACAGCCCCCATCAGTCAGTGCTGTCCGTTCTACAGCACTTAGTGTACCTGTGAGCCTCAGCTCTATTCCTGTTTGTTCTGATCCAGTTACCCGAAAACCCGGCTTGCCTGACCTGCTTGTTATCTGCCTGCACCAACCCCGGCTACCCACGACCACTCTTCTGTCTGATCCTTGGTACCTCTGCTGCCCACCTGATTACGACCCTTGCCTGGACTTTGACTATCCGTTTGCCTGATTCATTGTACCGCACCGCCCGCCAGTTGCCGACCCAGCCTGAACCACATCCCTTCCTGTCTGCATTAGCCCACCCGGAACTTCTCACATCATCATCAGAGACTTTCCAGCACTCGTGCCATCCTGCACTCTAGGTCTCCTGTCTACACTACCAGGGGCCCGAGAATAAGGTGCGCAAGAGCGGTTGATCCCTGCATAAGACAGACTCCGCCACCAGGAGCGTGACAGAACGGACAGCCATGACCGAGTCTGCGCAGGGAACCCGGTCTCCTATGAACAATCTGTGTGCTCACCTTGCTGGTCTCACAAAGGCAGTAAAGAATCTGCAAGAGGGCTATACCTGGTTGAACGGGTGCAAGAGCTCTCAGCTCCTTCAGCCTCTGGAGCTGGTCCATCCGCAGCTCGCATCATCGTGGCCCTGACTTCAGGACCCAAGGTCCCTGTAAGGAACCATCCGGGGGGCATTGGAAGGCCAATGCGCGGGCGCACGTAACTTGTGTGCGTTCTCTCGCGTCTATGCACGGGTGCACGCGTGGGAGCGCCGGCATTGGCGCCAAAATGGCCATTTAAGCCCTCTGCACCCTGCAGTCAGTGCTGTCCGCTCTACAGTGTTCTCATTCCCGATACCCCAGTGCTTATTCTAAGAGACTTCCTGTACCTGTGACCCCGACTTCCTGTTTGACCTGCTTTGCCTGCCCCGACCTTCAGCCTGCCTACGACTATGCCTCTGCCTGACCCCTTGTACTTCCATTGCCCCCACCTTGCCGACCCTGCCTGTACCCGACTATCCGCCAGCCTGAAGCACTTGTACCGCACCGCCAGCTTTTTACCGTCCCGGCCTGAACCACTACTCTACTGCCTGCACGAGCTCCTGTAGACCATCACCTGTCATCTGAGAACAAGTCCAGCCCTCGTGCCCCCCTGTGCTCCAGAGCTCCCTGTCTCCACCACCAGGGGTTCTCAAACCAGGGCCACAAGAGAGGTTGCCCCCGCATAAGTCAGACTCAACCACCAGGTACGTATCAGCAATGGACAGCCACGTCCAAGTCTGCGCCGGGGCCCTCTATCATGGAAGAAGTGTGTGCCCATCTTGCCGGCTTGTCCCAAGCAGTAAAAAACCTCCAGGATGAATATACCCGCTTGGAAAGACAAGTCCAGGATCTGGCTTCTCCAGCAGCCGATCCCAGCCAAGCTTCATCCCACATCATAGTAACCCTTCCTACATAACCCAGAGTGCCTATGCCCGAGCGGTTTACGGAGGACCGCAGGAAGTTTCGGGCATTTCGAAACTCCTGTGAGTTGTACTTTGCTCTGCAACCCGCACCTTTTCTCTGGAGTCAACCAAAGTGGGCCTCGTGATCTCGCTCCTCCTGCATGGGCCTCAGGCCTGGGCTCACCGATTGCTGGAGCAGAAGTTCCAGAGACCTCAAATCTGGATCAGTTCTTTCAAGCCATGGCTCAATTATATGAGGATCCCCACCAGGCCGCAACGGCAGAGACAGTACTTCATGCGCTCCAGCAGGGCCACCGTACAGCAGAGGAGTACGTTTTAGAGTTCCGGCGATGGAGCGCCGATACAGCCTGGAACGATGCGGCCCTCTGTTACCAGTTCCGGCTGGGGCTCTCTGAGCCGCTCAAGGATGAGCTGGCTCGTGCCGGGGTTCCTCACACCCTGGATACGCTGGTCAATTTGGCCATCCAAATTGACCGCCGCCTGCGGGAACGCAGAGCGGAGAGAGCTGCTGCGCCCCCCGCGGCCCACTCGGGAGATACCCAGCTTCCTGGCACCCAGTTCAACCACGACCTCCTCCTCCTCTCCACATGGACACTTGAACTCACTGCAGTATGGGCGTCCCCGCCCTTCCCTGTCACCTGAAGAGCGACAGAGGCGCATGACCCTCAACTTGTACCTGTACTGCGGGGAATCAGGACATCTGGTACGGAACTGCTAAGGTCCTTACCCCAGTCACAGGAGATGTGCTATCTCTACCTAACACCAAGTCCCACCTTGTCCTCTTCCCGCTCCGAACCAAGGACCATCCAATGGTCATCTGAATGGCTGACGGGTCGACTATTAAATCTGGCACAGTGACCCATGAAACGCTCCCTCTCTCTGCCAGCACGACAGGGGGGTCATACAGAATTCTTACTATTGGACATCATTGCATCCCCTTTATTCCCGGTTATCCTTGGCCTACCCCTGGTTCCGAGCCCACTGCCCTCTGATCAATTGGGACACCGGGGAGGTGCAGTTCCGGTCACCTTATTACCTCAGCCACTGTCTGCCGCAGTCTCCGCAAGACCCCCCAGCTCTTCTTAGCATTGACTCAGACCCTGATCTGGAAACCCGCTCAGTGGTTCCAAAAGTTTATTACGACTATCTGGACGTCTTTAGTAAGAAGGGGGGCGATACCCTATCTCCGCACAGGTCATACGATTGCCCAATCGACTTGCTGCCAGGGTCTGAAGTCCCATTCAGCCGGATCTTCCCCTTGTCCGAAGTAGAGTTAGTATAGGAGAGGGGTGGTTAGGGCGCTCCGGTTTTTGGATGGCGGGGCTGGTGGCCAAGTGGTTTCCTTAGGGTAGCTCTTGGACAGAAGAAGCAGATCTGGAGGTATAAGGGGTAGAAGACTCTAAGTGTGATATGTAAAGGATTTATTGGTGCACACACAGTTAAAAACACTTACACTGTAGAAGATAACTATGCATAGGATCTAATATAGTGTGGATACACATTCTTCCATCTGAGTGGAGCAGTTCGTTCCTGAAGGATAAAAACACAGAGAAAGCCTCTAAGTGCAGCAGAGGGTGGTCAGTGCAGGCGCACATGGGGTTAACACTTACAGGATGATGGTAAGATACGAGCGTGTGCTGCAGTATCAGATTTCCTGGTTCCTCAAGCCTATGGAGGGTGGATGTAGCCAGCCTGCAGCTGTCATCAGAGTCCAATGGCATGCTGGTGTGTGTGGAACTGGAGGAGATTTCGTGGTGTTTCACCGGCTGGAGTGCACAGAGCTGTGCACGTCTACACGGATGGTGGGCGGTTACATGTTTCGGAGCCTGTGTAGCGCCTTCCTCAGACCAACTCCCACAGGGTTGACTGCAGCTTATAAGAGGCAGGTGGGAGGAGTAAGGGGAGGGGCAGAAGTATGGGGACAAGCAATGTGGATTGTGCAGCATAAATGTGCCGATAATCATAAATAAAAATGCAGGCAGAACACAGTGGCGGGGGATAAAGAAGGGTAGAGGACTAAGGGCATGAATATTTTAAGGGAGAGAGACTGACTTCTATGATGGCTTCTATGATAATACGGATCGATCTGTGGGTCAAAAATGCTGCTTTGTTTGCTGGAGTGACTATGACTGCACTGATCAATGTATGGGACAGAAACAGCCAGTGCAGTCAGTGCATATGGAAAATTAGATATGCTTAGGGGCGTATGGATTAGTATGTAGAGTAGAGCAACAAATATGGCACGTAGTGTGAGTGATGGGTGGATAATATGACAGGGATCCTACAGATGTGGGCTGGAAAAAATGTTTCGTAACATCAAGGATGGTATCCATTTACTTAAACAACTTGAACCATATAGATGGGAACCCACATACTCCTGGCTGTCCCTGGATGTCCAGTCTCTTTACACCTCAATCCCACATGAGGTCGGCCTACAAGCTATTGAACATTTTCTGATAGATGACTCATCCCTACACACCAACCAAATCAAATTCCTCCTGGAAGCCATCTATTTCTGCCTAACAACTACTTCCAATTCCAAGGAAAATACTACCTGCAAATGAATGGCACTGCCATGGGAACAAACTTCGCACTGTCCTATGCCAACCTGACCATGGGCCTCTGGGAGTCAAAACACATCTGGAACAACAACCCGTTTACTTCACAAATCATCTTCTATGGTCGCTACATCGATGATATCATCATCTGGGAAGGTGATGGCTGCTTCTGTCCCAAACATTGATCAATGCAGCCATAGCCACTCCAGCACACAAAGCAGCATTTTTGACCCACATACCGATCCATATGATCATATTCTGACCCACACACTGATCAGTGCAGTCATAGTCACTCCAGCCAACAAAGCAGCTTTTTTAGCCCACATATCAATCCGTATGATCATACTCTGTCCCATACACTGATCAGTGCAGCCATAGCCACTCCAGCAAACAATAACTCACAGTGTAGTGCTAGTGGTATTTAGAGTAAATAATGTTATACATAAAAGTGCTCATAAAATACAATGTGTCAAAAACCCAATACAGTGAAAAAAGCAAAAATGACAGTGCTGAAAATTTTATATATATATATATATATATATATATATATATATATATATACATACATAATAAGCATAACCATGAAAAATAATACGTGAATTAACCCTTAAACACAAAATAATACTACAAGGGGTTAATATAAGCAACAATCATGGAGAGTTCATCAAATCTGCATAAAAATAGGAGTTAAAGCAGATAGATCCATAGAATCCAAGACGGACAAGATCCCGATAATGGGAAGTAGAGATGAATCCACATGTGATAAGTGTATATCCTCCACCAGCCTATTAAGCCTCTCACCTCATAGACAAGTATAAAACGCCTGTCTCCCTTCTCAAGGGTAATACACTCCTCTGATATCCAGGTCTCCCGCTCCTCAGATAACTCAAACGGTATCAACCAAACTCCAATAATATGCTCAGTTCATCTCGCAGCATGTAAAAAAGGAAGGCAAAAGCTAGTGCTCTCCGTAAAATCAATTTATTAGCGCCCCATAAACAAATAAAAACACTTACGAGACAAGGCACTATAAAGCCGTGCGAGCTGGGAACATCATCTCTGTCAATAGCCACAACGTGACATGGGTAACACAAGCTCCTTCCCCCTAGACGCGTGTCGTCAACTCCAGGACTTCCTCAGTAAGGGGTGGAGTACACTAGTCATCCACGTCACTTATACCTCAAACTCCTCCCCTTCTGGGCAAACACCCATTCATGGGAGAGCGGAGGAACCATCATACCTAATGAATTCACTAGTGTCAGCAAAGGAGGTATCTCCTGCCGGAAATGATCATCATTTAACAGGATGGGACAAACCGAAGCATGACACCAATATACAATTTAATTTACCTATAACAGCACCAAGCCTAAATGATTATAGACCAGCCATACGCCAGAATAAAATTGTTCATATATGGCAGAGCCTACTTACACATATATCACGATTGCGGCTATCGTTACAATCAATAATAATAATCGACTTAATTACACATACTGTTATTAAACAGCCATCTACACTAACACAAAAAATTTTTGCACATATAAAATATAATGGGATAAAATTAGGCAATTGAGCAGGAGGGAATCCTATTGGATTTTCGAAGCCAAGGTATTGACCCCTAGGGGGCTCAATGTTGACTTCGATCTCAACTGCTTTATTAGTGATAAATAAGTTCTCCCATTAGTTTATATATTTTAATAGTTAATATTGGTTCCTTTCTGACATTTCTGACATTTTAATTTTATGCAGTGTTCTATATTTTTTAATCTTTTAATTGAATTAATTTATTATATCCCATTGTCATAATTAATTTTATCCCATTATATTTTATATGTGCAAAATTTTTTTGTGTTAGTGTAGATGGCTGTTTAATAACGGTATGTGTAATTAAGTTGATTATTTTGTATTGATTGTAACAATAGCCGCAATCGTGATATATGTGTAAGCAGGCTCTGCCATATATGAACGATTTTATTCTGGCGTATGGCTGGTCTATAATCATTTAGGCTTGGTGCTGTTATAGGTAAATGAAATTGTATAGTGGTGTCATGCTTCGGTTTTTCCCATCCGGTTAAATGATGATCATTTCCGGCGGGAGATACCTCCTTTGCTAACACTAGTGAATTCATTAGGTATGATAGTTCCTCCACTCTTCCATGAATGGGTGTTTGCCTAGAAGGGGAGGAGTTTGAGTTATAAGTGACGTGGATGACTAGTGTACTCCACCCCTTACTGAGGAAGTCCTGGAGTTGATGACACGCGTCTAGGGGGGAAGGAGGTTGTGTTACCCATGTCACGTTGTGGCTATTGGACAGAGATGATGTTCACAGCTCGCACGGCTTTATAGTGCCTTGTCTCGTAAGTGTTTATATTTGTTTATTGGGCGCTAATAAATTGATTTTACGGAGAGCACTAGATTTTGCCTTCCTTTTTTACATGCTGGCAAGATGAACTGAGCATATTATTGGAGTTTGGCTGATACCGTTTTAGTTATCTTAGGAGCGGGAGACCTGGATATCAGAGGAGTGTATTACCCTTGAGAAGGGAGACAGGCGTTTTATACTTGTCTATGAGGTGAGAGGCTTAATAGGCTGGTGGAGGATATACACTTATCACGTGTGGATTCATCTCTACTCCCCACTATCGGGATCTTGTCAGTCTTGGATTCTATGGATCTATCTTCTTTAACTCCTATTTTTATGCGGATTTGATGAACTCTCCATGATTGTTTATATTAACCCCTTGTAGTATTATTTTGTGTTTAAGGGTTAATTCACATATTGTTCATGGTTATGCTTATTATGTATATATATATATATATATAAAATTTTGAGCACTGTCATTTTTTGCTTTTTTTACTGTATTGGGCTTTTCAAACGTATTTTATGAGCACTTTTATGTTTAACATTATTTACTCTAAATACCACTAGTGCTACACTGAGTTATTGTATCGAGTTTTATAGGTAAAAGTGAATCACTGATTAGTGTCAGCAGCTTGGTGTGAGCAAGTGATTTTTATTTGCGCTGATTTTTTCTGATTACTCAAGCAAACAAAGCAGCTTCTTTAGCCCACAGATCGATCCGAACAATCGTACTCTGTCCCATACACTGATCAGTGTGGCCATAGTCACTCCAGCAAACAAAGCAGCATTTTTGACCCACAAATCGATCCATATTATCATATTCTGACCCACACACTTATCAGTGCAGCTATAGTCACTCCAGCTAACAATGCAGCTTTTTTAGCCCACAGATCGATCTGTACGATTATACTCTGTCCCATACACTGATCAGTGCAGCCATAGTCACTCCAGCAAGAAAAGCAGCATTTTTGACCCACAGATCGACCCTTATGATCTATCCATGATTCACCTTACCAATTCCATCCACCCATCTTCCCTCCCACTGCTAGCCCAATTGTCACTCTGATCCATCCTCCCCCTCCTCCACCCCCCCCCCCCGCCTTTCTGTGTACAGAACATGTCGTCG
>BLSH010226958.1:2200723-2212028 GCA_018402905.1 Glandirana rugosa
CCCCCCCCCCCCCCCCCCCCCCCCCCCCCCCCCCCCCCCCCCCCCCCCCCCCCCCCCCCCCCCCCCCCCCCCAGCAGACTCCACCAACTACAGGCTGTCTGCAGAAAATTACAGGAAGAGGCGGAGACAAGACCAGTCACCCTGCACAAGGAGAGAGAGCAGCAGTAAGCGGTCTTTATTACAGGAAACTCCTACACTGAATGTAGATAATATTTGTTCATCCTGAAGTTCAGCTTCACCTTTTCCCTAACATTGTCCTTATTCACCGGTAAGTACTGTTATTGTGAACAAGGCCGATTGAGGTATTCTGAATATATGGCCTGTATACAAGTGCTTTGGGTGGGGGGAAATAATGAAAAAAAAACACAGAAGAAAAAAGAAAAAAAGAAAAAAAATGTACCTCTCTATTATCACCATTGGTGTTTGTGGCTCTTCTGCCTTTATACTGTTGGGGCAATTTAGGGGAAGAACAAAAAATAGATCTTCTTTTAGCGCTCTAAAAAATCTAACACAAACATAGATAATGAGGTGTAGGACTTGTAGTTGCTCCCCAGGAGGAGATGAAAAGGCTGCACATATCTTTACAGATGGTATGAAAAAATTGAGTGATACAGCAGTTGGATAATTGGAGAAAGCAGGAAGTCCTGGAAGGGCAAAGGCGGCTCTCCGGTCATTTGGAAAGTCGGGTTGGCTCATTAGAGGCATCCAGAAATGACAGAGGTCCTATAGAATAATTTACACTCGCCTTCTATCCCTTTAGGACATTCCAAGTATTTCATCAGTTGGCAACGGTACAAAGATTTTGATTCATCTTTTTAATTACTCAGTACAAGGAAAGCCAAACGTAATTGCTGCTATAAAGAACTTTATGGCAATCTGTGCAACATCTTGGGGCAAAAACAGAGCTGGAATCCAGATGTGGAGGCTGACACCAGGTTACATAACCGGTACCTGCCGCCAGCGCTCTGGAGCTTTCTGGAGGTTCTGTTTGAATTGGGCCGCAGATCTGGTCAGAAAATGCTTTGTCCCAAAGAGATAAAAACGAAAAAAAAAAAAAAAAAGTCACAGGTACACACGGTGAAACCGAGGACTGGTGTTCAGCTATACGATTTATTGTGCTGTGTTGTGTTAATCCTGCTTGATGCACTTCTGGAATGGCTATGCATGTAAAACACTTGAAATCTGCACTGCAACAAATGGGAAAAAAAACCCAAAAAACTGCTAAGGAGTAACAAAAAAAAAAAAAAAAACACAGATCTTAAAGGGTTAGTTCACCTTTACAAAACACCCGCCTATACAGGTAATAGGGGATTGTAGATCAAAACAAATTGTGCAGCTCTGATTAAAGTTAAAGTGATTCTAAAGGAAAGGATATCGGCAAGTGTGACGGGATAATCAAGGCACTGATCATCAGTGCAGCCCTAACAGTGCCCATCAGTGCCTCCTCTTCAGTGCTGTCTATCCATGCCCATCAGTGCCACCAATCTGTGCCTCTGTTCTGTAAAAATAGCCAATTCATTGAGATATCCAATTATGTTGCTTCCGTTACTGTAAACCATCTGTAATTGGAGATTTCGATGACTTGCTGTTTTGACACATCACCAACAACCATATACACTCCCGGTACACAAAGACTTTGCTGTTTTGACACAACAGCGGCGAACAAGGAAAAAAGCATCGGAGGCAGCCATTTTGTTGGATAAAATCATGTACCAGAGTGTATACGGTTGCCGATGTTGTGTCGAAACAGTAAGTCATCGAAATCTCCAATAACTGATGGATTACAGTAACCGGAAGTGATGCGATTGGAGATCTCGATGAATTGGCTATTTTGACAGAACACATCAGTGCCGCCTCCTTAGCACAGGGCTTGACAAATTTGCTTTGAATCTAGGAGTCAACGTAAAAAGTTAGGAGCCAGTTTTTTTTAAACACATGCCCGCTGGTTACTTTTATCCCTTCCTGCCCAGGCCAATTTTCTTATTTCAGCGCTGTTAGACTTTGAATGACAATTACTCTGGTAATTAACCACTTCAGCCCGGAAGGATTTCCCACATTAGGATCAGAGCCCTTTGCGATTCGGCACTGCGTCGCTTTAATTGACAATTGCGGGGTCGTGCAATGTTGTACCCAAACAAAATTGACGCCCCTTTTTCCCCCACAAATAGAGCTTTCTTTTGATGGTATATGATCGCCTCTGCAAACAAAAAAAAAAGAGCGACAATTTTGAAAAAAATATATATTTTTTTTTACTTTTTGCTATAATACACATCCAAAATAAATATTAAAAAAAACAAAATGTATTCATTGGTTTTGGGTGATATATATACTTCCTCATATTTGTGATAAAAAAAAAAAAAAATCGCAATCAGCGTATATTGTTTGGTTTGTGCAAAAGTTGCTTCATTTACAAACCATGAGAATTCATTTATGGCGGTTTTACTTTTATTTATTTTTTTTACTAGTAATGGTGGTGATCTGCGTTTTTATCGGGACTGCGATATTGCGGCGGACATGTTGGACATTTTTGACACTTTTTGGACCAATGGCATTTATACAGCGATCACAGCTAAACACAAAAAAAACTGGATTTTTTGACTTACCGTAAAATCCCTTTCTCTGAGTTCGTCGACAGGCACAGCAACTCTTAGGACTAAGTGGGTTATGCTGCCCTCTTCAGGAGTTTACTAGGCAGAACAGGCAGTTCTAACAGCAAAAGGAACAGTAAGACACAGCCCCTGCCAGGGGGCAGTCCCCACTTGCAGATAACCCCACACCCAGCCCTGCTAGCTCAGTTCCTAACAAGCAGTGCAACACCCAGAGGGGTGGGTGCTGTGCCTGTCGACAAACTCAGAGAAAGGGATTTTACGTTAAGTCAAAAAATCCTGTTTTCTTTCGTTCGTCGACAGGCACAGCAACTCTTAGGACTAAGTGGGACGTCCAAAAGCAGTGCCAAAAAATGAGGGGTGGGTAACAGAACAACAGAACTACACCCAACTAAACCCTCCGTGAGGAACCAACACGTGTCACACGGACGCCTGCAAAACCTTGCGGCCAAACGCAGCAAGATGTGAAAACACCAACTTTGTAAAAACATTGAGAAGGTGTGCACAGAGGACCAAGTAGCCGCCTTGCACACTTGAGACACAGACGCCTGATGTCGGAAAGCCCAGAAAGTCCTAATCGCCCTGGTAGAGTGAGCCGTGACCGAAAAAAGGGAGGCTCCAGAACCCGAGCAGCATAGGCTCTGGTCGCCTTCTGTCTAATCCAATGTGAGATAGTGGCCGTTGAGGCCGCCAAACATTTGCATGGACCATCCACCACGACAAAAAGAGCGTCCGACCTCCGAAAGGAGGCCGTGGTCACCAGATACACCCGCAGGGCCCGAACAACATCCAGGGAGTGCAAAGCAACCTCCTTAGGTTGAGACGGGCATGGATATAGCGAAGGAAGGACAATGTCCTCAATGATGTGGAAAGATGACACCACTTTTCGGCAAAAAAGAAGGTGACAGGCGCAAGACCGCCTTATCCTTATGTAGGACCAGATAAGGAGACCTACAAGACAGAGCCACCAACTCACGAGCGGATGTTATAGCCACCAGGAAAACCACTTCCTGCGAAAGCAATTGCAGAGAGATTTCCCTGACATTCTCAAAAGGCGGCTTCTGAAGCACGAGAGGACCAAATTGAGGTCCCATGGCGCCAAAGGCGACCGTACCTGGGGGGGGGCGACATGCCGAACCCCCTGCATGAAAGTACGAATCAATGCATGCGTCACCAAAGGACGATGAAAAAAGATCGCCAGAGCAGAAACCTGACCCTTGATAGTGCTCAACGCCAGTTTCTGGTTGAGGCCCTTCTGTAGGAAGGCCAGAGCCCGAGACACCGAGAAGGAACGAGGGTTCCACCCCCCCCACCCCCCGGCTTTGCACCCGGCGATGTAAGCCTTCCAGGTGCGGTGGTAAATCTTACGTGAAGTGGCCTTAAGTGCCTTCAACATGGTAGGAATCACCGAGTCCGAGACCCCTCGATCCCTCAACACCTGGGATTCAATAGCCAGGCCATTAAAGCCAGAGAGGGTAAAACAGGATGTAAGATGGGCCCCTGGGACAGGAGATCCTCGCCAAGCGGGAGCCGCCAGGGGACGTCCACAACCATCCATACTACGTCTGCGTACCAAGGACGCTTTGGTCAATCTGGAGCTACCAGAATGGTCGGTATGCCCTCCGCTTCTATTCTGCGCAGAAGGCGCGGAAGCAGTTTGAGAGGAGAGGCATAGGTGAGTCGATACAGAGCCCACGGAGCTACAAAAGCATCCGCCACAGGAGTCCCTTGTCCTGCTCACGAAGATCTGCACCTTCCGATTGAGACGGGACGCTAGCAAGTCCACGTCCGGGACAGCCCATCTCAGACTAATCTGATGAAACACATCCGGGTGCAGGGACCACTCTCCCTGGTCCAGGCGCTGACGACTGAGATAGTCCACCTGCCAATTTTCTACACCTGGTATGAGGAAGGCAGAAATTGCCAGAACGTGGCTTACTGCCCACCACAGGATGGGAGCTACCTCCGAGGCCACAGCCGAGCTTCTCGTCCCGCCCTGGTGGTTCACGTATGCCATGGCTGTGGCACTGTCCGACTGAATCCGGACAGGGCACCCGTGTAGTCTCGATGTCCAATGGGAAAGACAGGACCAAATCGCCCGCAATTCCAGGACATTGATCGGGAGACGAGACTCCTCCGGAGACACCGCCTCTGGGCTGAGATCAGCCCCAGGACTCCACCCCAGCCTGTCAGGCTGGCGTCCATTGTGATCACTTTCCAGTGAAGGGGGAGGAAGGACTTCCCCGACCGAAGAGCCAGGAACTGCAGCCACCAGAGCAGCAAGGCCCTCACTTGGTGATCCATCCTGATCACCTTATCCAGGAAAGATGGGGACCTGTCTCATCTCAGGAGAATCTCCCGTTGCAGAACCCAAGTGTGGTACTGAGCATATGGGACCGCCGCGAAGGAGGCCACCATTAGGCCCAGGACCCGCATGCAAAACCAGAGCGAGGCCCATTTCTGGGACAGCAGGGACTGAACCGCCGACTGAAGCGTCTGCCGCTTGGTCGGCGGAAGAAAAACCTTAGCCTGGGCCACATCCACAATCAGCCCCAGATACTCCAGGCGGTGAGGCGGAATCAGAACCGACTTCGGGAGGTTGATCACCCATCCGAATTCCCGCAGAGTGCGCAGGGTAATCGTCACCTTGTCCCTGAGCGCTGGAGCCGACTCCACTCGCAGGAGAAGGTCGTCCAGATACGCCACCACAGCGATGCCCCTCTGCCTCAACAGAGCCAGAACCGGGGTCAGCAGCTTGGTGAACACCCGAGGCGCAGAGGCCAGGCCAAACAGGAGAGCCACAAACTGATAGTGATGCTCCCCGACGGCAAAGCGCAGGAAAGGCTGGTGCTGGGTGCAAATGGGAACATGCAGGTACGCATCTTTGATGTCGAGGGAAGCCAGGTAATCACCCTGGTGCAGGGCTGCTACTACAGAGTGGACAGACCCATCCTTCTTCTGAACCACGAAAAGGTTGGAATAAATCCTTGGGAACATTCCGCATGAGGAACGGGGACAATCAACCCCTAACCAAGCAGGTCCTGTACCTCCTCAAACCGAGGCCGCAGCCTGCCGGCAGGCAGCTGCAGGTTGGAGGCGAAGAACCTGTCCGGAGGGGAAGAACGGAATTCCATTCTGTACACCGACAAGACCACTTTCCGAAATGCAGGAGGGCCACCTGTCTGTGAACCTCAGGAGACGTCCCCCACCCGAGAGGCGGGAGGGGGCAACCCTTCATGCGGAGGAGGAATTGTCCTCTGGCTTGGCGCGCTTACGCTGCCAGGGACGCTTCTGTCCACCTGCGGGGCCCTGGCAGGCTGCGACCCCTTGCCCGAGGTGCAGGGGGAACAAAAATACCGCCTGTGGGACGAAAACGAGGGGCCCGACTGGAGACGGGTCTCCATGCCCTTCCTTGTCTCCGGGAGAAAGGTGCTCATCCCACTAGTGAGATCTTTGATAAACTCATCCAAGGAGGCTCCAAAAGGCCGTCCACCCTGGAAATGCAAATCTGCCTTCTTAGAAGTTTGGTCCGCCGACCAGTACTGCAGCCAGAGCCAACACTTGGCCACCACAGAAACTGCGGATGCCCTATCATATCAGGGAGGCCGCGTCCTGGGCTGCATCGCACAGATACTGAAGCCCCTGGACAAGCTGATCAGCGGGATCCACAAACTTAGGGGAACCTGAGCAGTGCTAAGCTTGCGACGCAACAGCTTCGCCCACTCAGTGAGCGATCGCGACACCAGTGCCGAAGCCACAACGGGCCACATGGCTGATCGTATCAGCACAAACTGGGATCTGACAAGAGCCTCGGCCTTCCTGTCAGCCGGGTCCTAAAGGATGGCGGGATGGCGTGCCCTCCACAGGGATTGTGGTCGCCCTATTCTGGCGAGACGCGGGGTGGGGGGGAAATCAACCGCAGGGGGTGACACCCACTTCTTCAACAATCTGTCCTCAAAGGGATAGAGCACACTGAAGCTTTTCGGAATAGGGAGGGAGCTCTGAGGTCTAGCCCAGTCCCTATACACGGACCTGTCCAGGTAAATCCACATACGGGAAGACACAGGCCGGTCTGTGTGACCCAAAGGGGACGGCCACCCCCTGTGAGGGTCCCGCCGTATCCCCAATTGCAGGGTCTCACGCACTGAGGTGATCAGAGCGTTCGCTAGTGCCTTGTCGTACACAGCACCAGACGCCACGGACTCGTCCTCACTGTCATGAGCGTCCATGACCTCACCATCCGACAGCTCAAGGGGGGTCCCCTTCATGGAGGAGCCCCCTTCGGGGACCGAGTCCTCCCCCGAGGAAGGGGGGGCAAGGGCCACTTCTTCACGTCCCTTCAGTCCAATAGTGACTACCAGGGAGACGAGCGTCTCCAGGATCGCCGAAATAGCGTCAACAGGGAACGGGGTCACAGAAGTGCTGGCTGCAGGCACTAAGAGGTCGGGTGCCATCTTGTCACCCACCCTGGCAGCGCGCCAAAAGGCCCAAGCACCCCTCAGCTGCGCAGACCTGTCACAAAGAGGCACCCCGGTGGGACTCACCACCCGCAGAGGGGCTGCACCTGCCGCTGCTGCTGCACATAGCTGCTTTGTCCAGGGAGACTCGTAACATGCGGGGGGGGGTAAAACAGCGCCAGAAGCAGTCCCCGGGCCTGCCCCCTATCATACACAGGCTGATTCATGTGCACTGGCCACAAGAAAATGGCCGCAGTGCACACTAGAGGCTCAACTACCACCGCAGCAGCGCCACGGCTACGATAAAATGGCCGACGGCTGCTCCGTAAGCCGACCATGCGGCCAGCTACAAGAAAATGGCGCCCGGACCACGGCACAATGGCCGCCGGGCGATCCGACTGCCTGCAGCACCAGGCAAGCAGAGAAGCGAGGAGAGGGGGGACCACTGGGGCCCGGCACACACACCCTGAAAGCCCCTGGGAGGGGAAGGGTGACGCGACAGCAGGGCGCTGGAGGGGCGGGGGAGGGGGGCAAGAACAAAGGGGTAGAAGCCACCCTGACACCCCTGGGGGGGACCCGTCGGCATCCCCCGGAGGGGAGAGGGGGTGCGTACTTACCCCATCTAGTCGGGCGGTGCAGGATCCACCCGAGACAGACCTGCCTCACCCGTTCATGCCGGGGGGAGCTGTCGGCCATGGCGACACTGTGACGCGAGCCCAATCGCCCGGTCCTAAGTGCACCGGCGGGGCGTTTAGCCCACGGGGCCATCCCGTCCGGTACGGGGCCTGTCGCGGGCCGACCCAGTGCGGAGCTAAGGTCTGCGCACGCTCGCTGGCCAGCTGGGGAGACTACATGGATCTATATTATCCAGCCTGTCACCCAGTGCAGCTGCTTGATTGTAGTCTTCATCTGTGAGGCTGTCCACCAGGACAGCCGAAGTGGACCAAGAGAGGTACCACAGATCCCAACAGGGAGCCTAGGTCTACTCCTTGCACTAGGCAGAAAAAAAAAACTGAGCTAGCAGGGCTGGGTGTGGGGTTATCTGCCAGTGGGGACTGCCCCCTGGGAGGGGCTGTGTCTTACTGTTCCTTTTGCTGTTAGAACTGCCTGTTCTGCCTTGTAAACTCCTGAATAGGGCAGCAGAACCCACTTAGTCCTAAGAGTTGCTGTGCCTGTCGACGAACAAAAGAGAAACACTGATTACAGTATAAATGTCACTGGCAGGGAAGGGGGTTAACCTGCAGGGGCAATCAAGGGGTTAACTATGTTCCCTAGGCGTGTCCTAACTGTGTGGGGGCTGGGCTGGCAGGGACATGTCAGATCTAACTGATCCTGAATACAGGTATTAGTAGATCTCTGTCATGCCGCCTGTCAGAACAGGGAATGGCCGTGTTTACATCAGCGGTTCCCCGTTCTTCCTGTGTAGTAAGCGATCGCGGGTCGCCGGCGGACATCGAGTCTGCCCAACCCGCAGCCACAATGAGGGAGCACGCAGTGGGCACGAGAGCGCACCGGCGCACGTTCACCCCCTAGCCGCGCCTGTGCGAATCGCCGTTTATAGATGGTGATTTGCATTACGCTGCCACTCTGCAGCAGTAAATGTATGCAACGCTGTCGTTAATCGGTTAATCACCACTGGGTTTTTTTATTTTTGCTAGACACATGAAAAAAATAGGATTTTTTGACTTACCGTAAAATCCTTATCTCCGAGTTCATTGACAGATGCAGCCGCTCATTCTTGACACTAGCTTTCACTAGGATTGGACTAGGCAGAACGAAGTTCAACTCAAAGCAGACACAGCCCCTCCCAGGGGGCAGTCCTCACTTAGCAAAGCCCCTCCAGCCATGCTGAGCAACTCAGTTTGTAGCAAGCAGTACAAACTCAAAGAGGGGTGGGTGCTGCATCTGTCAATGAACACGGAGAAAAGGATTTTAAGTCAAAAAATCCTATTTTCTCAATCGTTCATTGACAGGCGCACCCTCTCATTCTTGTCATGTGGGGATGTCCCAAAGCAGTGTCACAATGAGGGGTGGGCAACAAGAACAGTACCCAACAAAAGAGTTCTCTGGAGGGTGCCAGACGTGCCTCACACCACAGCCTGCAAAACTTTGCGGCCGAAAGCAGCATCAGAAGAAGCTGCAACACCAACTCTGTAACTTGGAAAAGGTGTGCACCGAGGTCCAAGTGGCCGCCTTGCACACCTGAGAAACTGACGCCTGGTGTTGGAAAGCCCAGGAAGTACTAATCGCCCTGGTAGAGTGAGCCGTGAATGGAAAAGGGGGCTCCTGGCCCCGAACAGCATACGCACGGGTCACCGTCTGACGTATCCAACGGGAAATGGTGGCCGACGAGGGGCCATCCACCGCAACAAAAAGCGCATCAGACCTCGGAAACTAGCCCGCAGCTGCCAGATACAACCCGCAAAGCCCTAACCACATCCAGGGAGTGCAAGGCAACCTCCTTAGGATGAGAAGGGCGCAGATACAGTGAAGGGAGGACAATGTTCTCATTGATGTGAAACGAAGAGACCACCTTCAGTAAGAAGGAGGGAGAGGGGCGCAAAACTGCCTTGTCCCTGTGCAAGACCAAGTACGGAGACCTACAGGACAGAGCCGCCAGCACAGACACCCGCCTAGCGGATGTTATCGCCACCAGAAATTTCCCTGATATTTTTGAAAGGAGGCTTCTGGGAGCACAGAAAGGACCAGATTAAGGTCCCAAGGCGCCAAAGGCGACTGTACCTGGGGGGAAGACATGACGAACCCCCCGGTCAAAGGTACGAATCAAGGAATGCGTCGCCAAGGGATGCTGAAAAAGAATCACCAGGGCAGAAATCTGCCCCTTAAGCTTGCTCAATGCCAACCTGTGATCTAGGCCTTGCTGAAGGAAGGCCAGCACCCGAGCCACCGAGAAGGAACGGGGGTCCCAACCCCTCGCCTCGCACCAAGCAATGTAAGCCTTCCATGTGCGGTGATAGATCTTCCGCTAAGTGGCCTTAGGTGCCTTGAGCATAGTGGGAATGACGGACTACGAGAGTCCCCTATCTTTTAACACCTGGGACTGGTGTGCAGGGTGCAAGATGGGCCCCTGTTAGAGCAGGTCCAAGCGAAGCGGGAGCTGCCAGGGGACGTTGACCACCACCCGCACCACGTTGGCGTATCAAGGACGCCGAGGCCAATCTGGCGCTACCAGAATGGTTGGAATCCCTTCCGCCTTCAGCAGGCGCGGGAGTAATGGACCTGGAGGGAAGGCATAGAGCAGCCGGTACCGGCGTCTTCCAGCGGCTCCCTTGTTCTGCTCATGAAGGTCTGCACCTTCTGGTTGAGCCGGGACGCCAGGAGATCCACTTCTGGCGTGCCCCACTTCTGACATATCTGGCAGAACACCTCCGGATGCAGGGACCACTCTCCCTGATCCAGCTTCTGGCGAATGAGATAGTCCGCCTGCCAGTTCTCTATGCCCGGGATGTGAACGGCTGAGATTGCCACGTGAAGCTCTGCCCACTGCAGAATGTGGGTCACTTCTGCCGCGCTTCTCGTTCCGCCCTGATGGTTCACATAAGCCTCAGCCGCGGCGTTGTCTGACTGAACCCGAACAGGACGCCCGTGCAGCCTCCCCGACCAGTGGGAGATGCAAAGCCTGATCGCCCGCAGTTCCAGCACATTGATCGGACACGGGACTCTTCCTGAGACCAGCGGCCCTGGGTTGACAACCTCCCCAGGACCCCTCCCCAGCCGTATAGGCTGGCATCTGTCGTGATCACCGTCCAGTCCATGGGAAGAAACGACTTCCCCGGCTCTAAGGTCGGGGCCCGTAGCCACCAGGTGAGGGAGCTTTGAGTCCGGTGATCCAAACTGATCACCCGATCCAGGGAGAGCGGAGACTTGTCCTACCGCAGCAGGATTGCCCGCTGCAGGAGCCGGGTGTGACTCTGGGCATAAGGCACCGCCTCGAAGGAGGAGACCATCAGCCCCAACACCCGCATGCAAAATCTGAGAGAGGACCTCCGCTGAGACAGCAGGGCCCGCACCGCCCCCTGGAGTGTTAAGACCTTGGCGGCAGGGAGAAACACCTTCGCCCGCTCCGTATCCAGGACCAAGCCCAAGTATTCCAACCGGCGCGACGGAGCCAGCACCGACTTCGGAAGGTTGATCACCCAGCCGAAGACCTCCAGGAAACAAAGGGTGATGGCCAGACTGTCCGACAAGGCGGAGGCAGACTCCGCCTGCAGGAGGAGGTCG
>BLSH010226958.1:2237505-2250642 GCA_018402905.1 Glandirana rugosa
CGAGAATGTCCGAGGTTTTTTATTTATTATTATTTAACGTGTAAAAAAATGGACGTTCTTTTTTTTTACACTAAAGAAAAAAAAAGATTTTTCACTTGAATCGGAAATTTTGTCCTTCCCTCCTTTTTAGGTACGTTTAATTCCCTTATGGAATACCAGGGGGTCAAGTGGTCTTGATCACAGGGGTAACCTTTTTAAAGTGGAGATAATGAAATGACCCCCGTTGGGTTTTAAACCCTAAAAGAAAGTGAAAGTTTACTATTTGTCCTGTTTATGTGTCACTACTTTTGGATTATACACGCCCTGAATCTGAATGGAAGCCAGGACAACATATTGCAACTTTGGGGGATTATTGTATAGAAGCAGGTTTATGTCTGATTTAATATAAACCATAACTTTTTTTTTTTTTTTAAGTAGAATAGAGTGGAGAAGGATTAGAACACATATTAGGTTTTCATCACTGTGTATTTGTCCTGTTTATCATTTGAAAGTGAAAGAAAATCCCAAATTTTGGGTTGCCCCCAGTAAAGTAATAGAGGTGAAATTTTTCCAATGGGGACACTAGTTCTGGTGAACTGGGGGACCATAAGGTATTCCCTTAATTTGCATGGATTTTTCCTCCCTTCCTGTTTTAAAGGCTAAGTTCACTTTTTAGAAAAAAAAAGAAATCACATTTTTTTTTCTTGCAGGTAAAAAAATGTGCAATTTATTATTATTTATTTTTTGGAGCCTGTAAGAGCCCTTTCACACTGGGGCCATCTGTGCGTTAGTGCTCGTTTTAGCAGCACTTTACCACTGTTTAACCACTTCAGCCCCGGAAGGATTTCCCACTTTAGGACCAGAGCACTTTTTGCAATTCTGCACTGCGTCACTTTAACTGAAAATTGCGCTGTCGTGTGACGTTGTACGCAAACAAAATTTGCGTCCTTTTTTTCCACAAATAGAGCTTTCTTTTGGTGGTATTTGATCACCTCTGCGTCACTTCTAATTACCACTGTAAACGAAAAAAGAGCAAAAAAAAAAATGTATTCATCAGTTTTGGCCGATATATACTTCCTCGTATTTTTGGTAAAAAAAACGCAATCGGTGTATATTGATTGGTTTGCGCAAAAGTTGCCGCATTTACGAACGATGAGAATTTGACAGCGGGCAGTTGGGAAGTGGTTAAGAGGCACTTATAGCCCCTGTGTTGTGGCTCTTCCGAAGCAATGCGCAGGGGTGTTTTGGGAGCGCTGTATACAGGGCTCCCAAACCACTCCAAAGATAATGTCCCACAAGCACACCGCCCCAGTGTGAAAGCACTCGGGCAGCATGGGAGGCGGTTTTCAGGCACTATTTCTAGAGCTAAAACGCCTGAAAACTGCCTCAGTGTGAAAAGGGTCTAAACATGGCACCAACGATCAGCAGATCACTGGTGCCATGCAGGTCTCCTGCAGATCTGTATCTTGCCTGTACAGGTAAACAGATGCAATCTGACAGGAAGAATCAATGAACTACCACGGTGCTGAGAACTACAAGCCGACAGCCTCAAAGGATTTACACACAGAGCTGTTTGAATGAATTATGTGACCGTGTATGTGCCGCTGATTTCAAAATGTGACAGCTAGTACAGGAAAGTTCTCCCCATACTGCTGTCAAAGGGGGGGGGGGGGTTTAGGGGAATCAAGCAGGGGCTGCAGCATTGGGATCATGTTCCCAAATGTGAACTTATCATTTTAACCGGTTCCTGACCAGCTTGCGTACATTTACTGCTGCAGGGTGGCGCTGTTGCGCAAATCCCCGTCTATAAACACAGCTAGCGGGCGGGAGTGCGCTGCCGGCTACCGCACTCTGCAGGAGTGTGCCCGCGGCTTAGGTGGACCCGATCTCCACCGGCGAGCCGCGATTGCAGGTCACAGCTGAAAAACAGGGAGCCGCCGATGTAAACACGGCGGCTTCCCGCGCTGTCAGGCAGCATGACAGAGATCTACTGATCCCTGTCACTGGGATCAGTTAGATCTCTCATGCTCCTGATAGCCCAGCCTCCTCACAGTTAGAACATGGCCAGGGAACACAGTTAACCCCTAGAGTGCCCCCCCCCCACTTCTCTGCCAGTGACATTTATACAGCAATCAGTGGACATTTAAATTTCTGATGTCATTGGTCCCAAAAAATTGTCAAAAATGTCCGACCATGTCTGCCCCAATATCGCAGTCCTGATTAAAAATCGCAGATCACCGCCATTACCAGCAACTTTTTTGCGCAAGCCAATCAATAAACGCCAACTTTTTTTGAGGAAGAATATAAATCTGCTAAAACCGATGAATACATTTTTGTTTTTTTATTTTTATTATATATAAATATTTTTTTTTTAAGAAATATCGTTTTTTTTTTGCCAAATTGTTGCTCCTTTTTTTTTTGGTTTATAGCGGCGATCAGAAATGACGCAGAGGGGATCAAACACCACCAAAAGAAAGCTCTATTTGTGGAGAAAAAAAAGGACGCAAATTTAGTTTGGGTACAATGTCACACGACCGCGCAATTGTCAGTTAAACGACGCAGTGCCGAATCGCAAAAAGTGCTCTGGTCCTAACGTGGGAAATCTTTCCGGGGGTGAAGTGGTTAAGATGTATTGTTTAGCCTAGCTAAATATATGTACTTATCATGTCCCTGCTGCTATTCCTTCACTTTAAGCCCATTTTTTCTGCTGTACCCGTGCCCCCACTGTGCTAGTTTCAAAATATTGTACTGTGCATGCATGAGATGGAGCGCATGACATCATGTTCTTTGTCTTGTGCATGTGTCATACAACATTACACTCATCAAAAAAAAAAAAAAGTCTTCCCCGTGATCTCATTATTCTGTATGGCTCAAATCGCATCAAATCCACACCAAAAACACGGAGGACCCATTTTTTGGCCGCACCAGAATCCGATTGCATGGGTGTTCACATCCATGTGATCCGATTCTGCAAATCACACTGCGTTTTGTGAACCGATTTTCGGGTTGTCGTTATCCGCCACTGAATCTCGTGAATGCACATGACAATACTGCGAGATTTTGCAGCCCTATTGGCACTGGTGAAGTTGCTTTCCCAGCCAAACTGAAAAATTTGTGATTTACAGCACTGAGATACTTTTTTTCTTTTCTTTTTTTTTTTTTTCATGATTACAATTGTATTCTGGTTGATCAGATTGAGATGACATGGTGGAAACAGATGTGATCGATAAGTTATGATCGTATTTTGATTATCAAAATCTGATTGCTTGGGTGTGGTATATCGATTGAATGGGGTGTCAAGTATAGATTGATTATTTCTGTCAGCAAAGATTGATTTCAAAAGAAACCAATCATTTATTGAAACCCGTGTGGTCATTTATTGCATCTTGTATGGTCACTATTTCACAGGAAGGAGTGTTTTGTAGTTAAAGCGGTAGTAAACCCGCTGACTGAAATAAAAATAAAAAAAAAGCCTGCAAGAAAATCGCATAATATGTTAGTATGCATTGCATACTAACATATTATGAAATACTTACCTTAGAACGAGGCCCCCGATGCCCGAGTTGGTCAGCGCTAAGGACGCTGACATCTTCGTCCTCTTCTGTCTTCCGGGTACGCGGCTCCGGCGCTGTGAGTGGCCGGAGCCGCGTGACGTCACTCCCGCGCATGCGCGCGGGAGCTCTTCGCACCGGCAGCCAGCTCTGAGATGCCGGCCGCCTCGGCCGGATCGTCAGAGCGCATGCGCCGCTAATGTCAGCGGCTGCATGCAGGGCGAATATCTCCTGAACCATGCAGGTTTAGGAGATATTCTTTTTACCTACAGGTAAGCCTTATTATAGGCTTACCTGTAGGTAAAAATAGATTTTAGGGTTTACTACCACTTTAACAGCAATAGAAACGGGCAGATGAGCGCACACACAGTGGGGTAAATTTACTAAAGCCAAATAGACTGTCCAAATTCCAAATTTGTCCAAAAAAAAAAGACAAATATTCTGTCCACAATTTTTCCAGTCACTGTTGACTTTACCTTTGTTGCTGCTGTAGGTTTTAATCTGAAATAGTATTGTTTACATTTTCTGCTACTGTGCACCTTATCTGGTTAGGAGAGGTTTACTGGCGGAGCTATTTTGTGCTTTTTGTATTGTTCCACACTGTATTGTGCTGTCCTGCACTGTCTTTGTCTTTCTGCACTGTTTTCACCAGTTGCACACATGCATTATGTGGTGAGGACCTTTCTACTGGTTTTGTGTTTGTCTGTCTCTGTGACTGTTGTTTAGGATGTTGTATGTAGCACCTGGGTTCTCGAGGAACGTTGTTTCATTTACACTATGTACTGCATCAGCTATATATAGTTGAAATGATAATAAAAAACTTCTTGACTTGACTCTTGACTGTGCACTTTGCAAGTGCAGTTGCACTCCTTTTCCCCAGAGCTTGGGTATTCTTTACACATGCTAATGAAAATGAGTTCAACCGCACTTGCAGAGTGCACAGTCTATTTACCTTTTAGTAAATCCAACCCAATGGCTTGAAAAGATAATAACATTGATTATTTAACTGTAAATGCAGTGCACAGGAAATTATACAAATGCTGGATCTCTGGCAGAATCAACAGGTATTATTTGTACTTGTAGAAAATGTGTTTAGGTTTTAAAACGAAAATGAATGTTGCCACCATATCTAAGGAAGCCATGGTAAGCTGCAACATATTACATTTAGTTCTGAGTTTAGATATCTTTTTAAAGAGTAAATTCCCTTCTCACAAAAAATGAAAAGGTGAGCTAATTTTAAATATCCTGGCCACCCCTTTGCCACAACCAGCAGCCACTATGCCCCATGCTGCGGGTGCAGTGGACCCTACACAGCCCCAGAGTGAGTATCCATCATAAAGCTCAGAAAGGCAAGTGCTCTTCATAAGTGGTCTTCATAACTGCGCTGACGAACTAGAAGCGATTCACCCTTCTAGGACCTTTTCACAAAAGAAGAAGCCTTAGATGAGCTTTTCATTGCCCAGTAGGGTCACGGAGCTGGGCTGACCAATGCAAATGCCAAAGGACCCTCTGCACACTGCTGCACCCTTCCCAGCAAATTATGCAATGTAAAAGCGGGATATTCAGTTCACATATATTGCAATACAACCCTTCAAAGTAATCCCTCTGCTGGCCAGTCCTACGCTGCCTTGTCACTGCAAATGCTATGGTGGACATCATGCCAACCTGGGGCATAAAGACACAAGATAGGGGAGAGCGACTAGGTTCAGGTCTGGTCACTGACCTGTATATAACAGAAAAAAATATATACCTGTGCTCAGATCCAATGGGCGCTTCACATTGCAAGTATTATAATAGATACTTATTCCAGGGTTGCATGTTGTGGTGTACGGTGCTACATCGGCAGCATGAGGAACACGGCCTCTATGTGCAGCTAAATTTAGAAGGTTGCCCAGGATATTTTGAGTCCTTCCATTTTGGACTTGGCTGGAGGGTGCTTTGAGTCCTTTCTTTCCTGTTAATTGTCCCAACCACTCACCAGGCTCTTTGGGATCAGGCCATTTATTTGACGTGTGGGTTGGTTATCATTTTAAGGATATCCTGTACTATCCCAAGCAATACCCATATAGAAGTGGCGCCTTTTGGTCCTGCTGAGGTTGGCACCCCCTTTGACGTTTCCCTGGGAGGTTTGCAGGTTGGCTTTTCAGCACAGCAATGATGTTGGCCTTATGTTTACCATAATCGCTTGGGTCCATAGGCGTGCACCGCCTATTGCATTAGGGTGTGCACTCCAAAGCTCAATTGCACATGCTTGTCTGTGTATATATACACTGACAGTGCTAGTAGAGCAATGGATGGTGTCAGTAGGGCAGTGGACGGTGTCAGTAGTTTTGGGTATATTTTACAATATTTATACATTTTTTTTTTTTTTTTGGAGACCTTTTAGGGAGCTTAGGTGAAATAGGGGGAATCTGCGCCAAATGCGGTGATTGGGGTGTGCCCGTGCGCACACCTATGCTTGGGCCTCTTACAGATTCTCGTTTCCATGACGAAGAATTATAGAATTTCAAACGCATTGGAATTGAAGCCAATTCTACCCAACATGCTCTGATCGTTGTCATGGCCTGATGTATTGTTGTTTTTTTTTTTTTTTTTTTTTCCTATCTGTATTTATTAAGTGGGTCTCCACCCAACCTCTCCCTCTGTTGGTGTTTTTTTTTTTTTTTTTACCCCCGCTTACCGGAAAGTGGATGCTGCACATTTCAGATATTCACTCATCCAGTGGATCCAGCATTGTCTCACTGGGATCCTCTCATGCTCCGCTACCACTTGGTCCAACGCCACAATGTTATCTCTGACGTCATCAACTTTTCCAAGTTCAGCAGGCGGGTTTCCTGATGACGTGCCACTAGGTCTGTCCCCCTCCTCCTCTGTGAATTACACAGTAAGGCCATCTGGGATAAATTACATGCATATCCCAGGAGGCACAGTACACTTCATTCGCCTAGGTGTATGACATGTATAGGTGTGTGTGTGTGTGAGAAGAATGCCTGAAAAGTCCCATCTAAACATAGTAAGTTAAACCCAGGACCCTGCATGCACTAAATCTGGTCACCCACAGTACAGAGAACATGGAAATGCAATTATTTTAGTAAATATAAACTGCTAAATACCTTTTCTCACAGCAGTATATAGCAGTCTTGTGACTTCTATCAGTGTCTGGTTAAAGCTTGTAGGAGGAGTTTTCATTCTGCTTTGGCTGCCCCATGAGGCAGAAGGACCCCTGAGCCTCTGTCTGGACAGTGCTGATTGGCCCTGTGCTGATCACATGCACCCTCCCAAGCATAGGCATGTTCATGGGGTGTGCCTGGGCACACCCTAATCACTCCAAGCATTACTGCTCTGTGTGCCAGAGGAGAGATGGAAAATATCTCCCGCACTTCTCTTTCACTGAACTGGCTCTGCTATAAGTGTGTGTGTGTGTGTGTGTGTGTGTGTGTCTATGTATATAAATGTACTGTTAATGTGTGTTTGAGCTTTGGGGTGCACACCCTAATGAAATGGGCTGTGCACACCTATGCTCCCAAGGAAAAAAAAAAAACAAAATCAAAAACTCTCTAGCAATTCACACCTGTCTGAGCATGTGCAGAGTGCCCCCAAGGCTCTGTTCTATGTGGAGATAGTTTGGGAACAATGGAAGAAGGGGAGGATCAGAGAAGACGGGATCAAACAGCCTTTTTACAAAATGCAGATGATTAACCCCTTAGGTTCAACAGTGAGTATAACAAGCATGCTTTACTGCATATACAGACTGATTTTACTGTTGTGCGTTTTCTAACATTTTAAAGATTTAGACTCCATTAACACCTGGAGTGTTTTGGGATCCTGCCCACGATTTCAAAACACACTACAATGGCAAAAATGCAGGTTTAGGTGTCATTATTTTCAATGCCACCTAAAACGCAATGTGGTTTTGCCACGATTGTTGCAGCAAACCGCATTGTGTGAAACTTGTCGCCCAATGCAGGAGCTTCTTTTGGGCAACCAGCTTCACGCGATGTGATTTGCCATGCACTAAATCATGTCAAAATTGCACTGTTTTAGGCTCTATTGAAAATAATGACACCTAAACCTGCATTTTGCCATTATAGTGCGTTTTTGAGATTGCAGGCAGAATCGCAGCAATTCTGCCCCAATTCCAAAACGACCCAGGTGTGAATGGAGCCTTGGAGATGTTGGCATTCACAATTGAGGTGTGACCACTTCGTTCTTGTGAATATTTGGAGTTGGTTCACCTTTTAAATTTTTGTAAAAAAAAAAAAAAGTGCACTTACCCTTTATGCACTCGATAAAAATAGTGGTGTGCAAACCTTTATTACTAATTATATTAGAAATTGATGTAAACCCCCAGAATAGCTCCAGAGCCTCCCAAGATGTACATTGGCCCGAGGTGAGCTGAGAGCCTTATTTCATCATTTCCACAAGTTTGCAGCAGGTGGGGGCAGAGATAATTATAGATCACTTTTTATATATTATTCTACTTGGAAATGATCTGGTCCCTGAGCAACCTTTTAGAAATGTCCAGACTTGTAGACCTGGAATTGTGAATTCCTGTGCAAGATGTTTATCTGAAATCATAAAGTAGGCCCGTCACTCGCTCGTCTCTGCAGACTCGCCTCCGGTGCTGCTCTGCACATATCTCAAGATGAGCAAATGAATTTACAAATTGTTACATCACTGGCCGGTGGATGGGTCTCCCCGTATTTTGTGGTAACTCCGGTATGACCCTACACTTGCAGAAATTATTTACAAAAGTGAATTGTTCGTAATCAAACTCCTTCTTCCCTTTTTTTTTTTTTTTTTTTTTTTGCCTCATTGTTCTATTGTCACAACATGCCTAGAAAAGCACCCTGCCTTGGGCCTTGTTTACACATGCAGTCAAGGGGCAGTAAAAACAGGCAGTTGATCTGTATTTTTTTTTTTACCACTCCCCAACTGCCAAACAAGTTAAGATGGAAAGGGGCCTGTTGGTACACATTAACCATAGGCACGGCTTGGTAAAATATTTACATGTTCTGTTTGACAGGCAGTACTGCTGCTAAACATGATATTTTTAAGTGAATGGGACCATGCCCCAAATGCACTGCAAGGTCTCATTTACACTGGGGGGTGCAGTTGAGCTGTGGGTTATAAACCCCCCCCCCCCATCTGCTCCCTATAAAGCGCTAGTAAACCACAGCAGTTAAAAATAAATCCCTTGTAAGAAAATTGCATAATGTGCTAGTGCGCATTGCACATTATGAAATACTTGCCTTATAACAAAATCCTCCAGCAACGCACTGACAGGGCTTCCATCTTAACCCGGTCTTTCTTCTGGGTTCCTGGGCTCCGGCTGTATGAGTGGCAGGAGCAACGATGAAGTCATCCCATGCATCCGTGCGGCAGCTCTCGCCTCCGGCAAGGAGCTCTGAAGGTCCAACACGGTATGTCGGACCTTCAGAGTGCATGCACCCGTGACGTCACCGGCTGCATGCAGTTTAAATATCTTGTAGACGATGCATGTTTAGCCTTATTATAGGCTTGCCTCTAGGTAAAGATCACAGAGCGGACTTTACTACCACATTAAGGCTCCACCCTTCTGTTATATTTAGAACATTTCTGTTGTGGGGGGAGCGGGTACCTAGTTTTGACAGGTACCCACTCCCACTTTTGCTCAGTTTGCCTAGGCGACCCGAGCCAAAGATCTCCTCCCCCTCTTGCAGCCACACTTGACAGGTCCCAGAAAGCTACGGGACCATTCACAAAGCACAGCGCAATATCTCGCGCATGTGCAGCGGGCAGCCAGGTGTGAAACCCCAAGAAGTCGCAGCTGGCTGCCCACAGTTAACATGCCGGGATCAAGGACAGAAGACCAGTAAAGAACCGGTCTGGGTGAGGACAGCGCTGGATCCCTGGATAGGTAAGTATCTGTTTATCAACATATTACAGTTGTTGTAGCTCCTGACTGAAAAAAAAAAACACATTAGACCTCTTTCACACTTGTGCGACCTGAAAGTCGCATGGTTTTGATGCAACTTGCTGTATTGCCTGTGTATTCTTGAGGTTTATGAACCTCAAGTTCCATCAAAGTCAGACCAAAGTAGTGCAGGGATTACTTTGAAGTCACACAGATATGAATGGTAGTCGTTGGAAATCGTGGGGTACGACTTGTCATGCGGCTTTGCAATCCCAAGTTGCAGGACAAGTCGCACAAGTGTGACAGGGGCCTTAAAGTGTTTGTAAACCTCAGACATTAAATATGAACAAAGGATATCCCTCTATAGTGTATATTTGTCTCAATTAGGAGCACTAAGCCCCCATTTACACCGGTGCGACTTGTCATGCGATTTGACAGTTCCAAATCTCATGACAAGTCACACCCTATTGTTGGCAATGGAACTGTTCAAATTGGTGTGTCTCTGCCACACCCATTTGAAAAAAACAGTTCCTGTACTATTTTTTGCGATTTCAGGTGCAACTTGAATATAGACCTCTGTGCATGAAGTGGCACAGGTGTCAGCCAAGTAGCACCTGAAAATTGCTTCAAGTGAAGTAGCACGATTTCAAAGTAGCATTAAATGTGAACCAGGGCTTAGTGTCATTTGTCTGTTGCTTCCTTCCTAAGTCGCTTCTGACAAGTTTTCCTGACGCCAAGAGAAAAGTGGTGACAGGGGAGGGAGCTCCAGCTGATTGACAGCCTCATCTCTGTTCCAGTGTGCTGTGTGAAGGTGGGGGTGTGCCCTTTCCCTCCAATCAGCTCTGAAAGCTCTCGCTGAGCTCTGCAGAGTGTAATTTCAGCTCTCCACCCCATTTTTTTCTGAACTCTCAGACAAGCTTATAAATGCAGCACTTTTAATGGATGTTTCATCTCACCTGAGGATAGTCCCTTCACTGGGTATATGTAAGGGTTTACAACCACCTTAAAACGGAGTTCCACACTTTTTTTTTGTTTATTAAAAGTCAGCAGCTACAAAAAGTGTAGCTGCTGACATTATAATAAACAGTAACTTACCTGTCTCCTCGTCCAGCGACGGCTGCTCCCGAAGCCTCGCTCGTCTCCCCCCCTCCTCCCTGTGGCGCCGGCATTCCTAGTGTGGGCATCCGGCCCGGCTCCCTGGCCGGGCACCCACTGCGCATGTGCGAGTCGCACTGTGCACTCCTAGTGGCCAGGCAATCTTCTGGGACCTGTGACGTGTCCCAGAAGATTGCTAGGAGGAGAGGAGTCACCTAGATGGCCCCGAGGCGGAAGGTGGAAGAGGGACAGGAAGTCCCTCTGAAACCTGGGGACACCCCCGAACCCCAAAAAAAAATGACATGCCAAATATGTCATGTAAGGGGACGAGGAGTGCTTAAAGCGGAAGTTCCATTTTTGGGTGGAACTCCGCTTTAAGGCTGGGTTCACACACTATCTGACACAAAAACGGTCAGACTTTTGATGCTACTTTGCCCTGCAATATCGGTCCTACTTCTGTCCTACTTTGGTCCTACTTCCATCCGACTTGAATGAACAAGATACAAGATAAGATTTTGCTCCGACTTTGAGATAGTGACTTGTCCTTTCACCAATCAAAACAATCCCAGTGTGAGATAAATTCCTTTTACTGCTGCTGTAATCATCAAGTCGGATGTCACAAGTAGGATGGTTAGAACAAGGATCCGACTTTGATCCTACTCAATGATATTCAATGGGTTGAAGTAGGACCAAAGTCAGCCCAAAGTAGTACCGGAACCTTTTTCAAAGTCGGACCGACTTTTGTCGGACCAGTTAAGACGGCTCTCATAGGGAAACATTGATTTGGTGACATAATGCGACTTGTGCTCACAATGTCGGTCCGTTTGTTGGACAAGTGTGAACCCAGCCTTAAGGATAAGTTCACCTTTGGGAACATGTTCCACCAATTTCCCAATGCTGCAGCCGCTGTGCGATTTTATTTATTTTTACCCTGTCTGGTTCGGTGGTCAGTACCAGTGCTGAACACAACCCATTTAAGTCAGTAGGTCCACCTCCTACCTGCACTGCAAGGCCTCTTTTACACTTGCAGTGGGGGGGGGGGGGGGTTTGAAAAACACACCATTGAAAAAAAGAATAATAGTCTTCAGGATGTATCTAAAACTTTTAAACTGCAGAGATCTGGCAATATGCTTCAAGAGATGTCACGGTGAAAATAGTGGCACTCAAAATAATGGATGAATAAGGTATGTGCGCTTAAAGATAAGATTGTGCGCTTACCAAATTCGTCTGACTCCCGTGCTATACGGTACCGTGGGTCAGTAAGGCTTGTTGGGACTAAATCCTGGATAAAATCTTTCCACAGCAGGGAGCGAATCCAAGTGATATTATTAGATCCTGGAAGCTGGTCCATATACAGGTTTGTTTATGTAGTGCCCTCCTAGTTTGGGTATAGTGAGTGTATATAGTTTTTGGTTTCTCTGCTTAATAGGAGAGCAGATAGATACATTTAGATGTTGTCTGCTTATCAGAGAGCCTTGATTTGAGTAAGGTCTGCTCAGTGTGCCCTGGTGCTGATTCATGTGGTCTGGAAAGTTTTTTTACGCTGTCAAGTAGTATGGGTTCCTATTGGACAGTGGGAGGAAAACCCAGCCATGACACCAGGTGTATATGGATGCAGTTCTGACCATTTACCAGGGGAGGTGCCCCACTGCATTTTGGGTGACTGTATACATATAAAAAGGAGCACATGGGCTCAAGGTCAGGAATTCCTGCCCACCCAGACCTCAGGGGTGGAGGTGTGTGTTCAGCTCTTGGCTGCTAGGCCTGAGGCCTATCCAGGAGGCTGTTGGATGCTGGGCCTGGTTGAGGCCTAGTTGGAGTTGCTGAAGCTACAGCCCAGAGTTCCTCTGCAAGCTGACAGAGGGTGGACGTCCTTGAATCCTGTCTGGTATCACAGTGGCAAAATGTCACTTGGAGGTTGGAAGAGAGCTGCTGGCTGTCCTAAGACATGGTGCGAGTACAGACCCGTGAAGGGATCCCTGAGACTGAGTTGCTAGAATCCCCCTCCTGCTCCTGAAGTCAGCTAACTGGGTGTGTGAGCTAGAAAGGAGACACCGGTGAGTGTCTTGAAGAAACAAAGTCCAGCCTATCCTCTACTGCTTAACCCCTCCAGGTCCGCGCTATTGCCGAAATACGGCTCCAGCACGGACCTGAAATGCCGGGAGGACGTCCATGGACGTCCTCCCACTGCGCATGCTCCCGCGCGCCCCCTGGAGGCAGCGGCGGCGCGCGCGTGCCCGCGGGTCGGGCGGACTCGATGTCCGCCCGAGACCCGCGATCACCTTCAGGAGCCTCAGAACGGGGAACCGCCGTTGTAAACACGGCGGTTCCCCGTTCTTTGACAGGGGACATAGCAGATCTACTGATCCCTGTCACTGGGATCAGTTAGATCTGTTATGTCCCGACCAGCCATGCCCCCCACAGTTAGAACACAGCCAGGGAACATATTAACCCCTACACTGCCCCCTGCAGGTTAACCCCTTCACTGCCAATGACATTTATACAGTAATCAGTGGACATTTAAATTTCTGATCGCTGAATAAATGTCATTGGTCCCAAAAAAGTGTCAAAATGTTCCGACATGTCCCCCCCAATATCGCATTACCGCTAAAAATC
>BLSH010226958.1:2295403-2326208 GCA_018402905.1 Glandirana rugosa
GCCGCCCCCCCCCCCCCCCCCCCGCACACAGAGAGCACGCCTCCGGCAGCGTGCGCTCACAGCACTAGTTATCGCAGCCGCCGTCGTACGATGGCGGTTTGCGATAACGAGCCACTCTGTCGCCGTCGGACTGCGGTCGGCAGTGAGCAAGTGGTTAAGGTAGAAGTTCAGCCTAAAACAAACTTTCTCTAAATCTACTTGCAGCCACAATCAAAACTAACCTATTTAGCCCTGTAAAACAAAAATCCATTATACAGGCGGTCCCCGGGTTACAAACAAGATAGGATCTGTAGGTTTGTTCTTAAGTTGAATTTGTTTATAAGTTGGAACAGGTACATTTTTTTTAAGTGTAGCTCCAACCAAAACAATAATTTTGAAGTTTTTTGGATAACATAGGGAAGGGGTAACACCTGTAATGTTTGTTTTGCTGTCTGTGCTTCTATTTTTAGAAGATTTTACCTAACTTTCTGTCCCTATGAAAATTGAATTTACAGGAGTGAATTCCCTTCCTAAGGGGAGATTTCATTTCACTTCCTGTTGTCTCCCTCCGTTTGTAAGTAGGAGTCGTTTGTAAGTCAGATGTTTGTAAATAGGGGACCACCTGTACATACCTTTTCTGAAGCCACTCTGGTCTGATCTCCAGTGGTGGAAGCTCTGCAGAGGAGACAGCCAACAACTGGGAAATGACTGGGGAGTGACGTCACCCATAGAGTTACTATGGGGCTTCCGTTTTTGCTGCCTCTTCTGCACCTGCCTACACAGCTTAGCCGCCACTGACAACTTGGTGTAGGACTTGATTGGAGTGGCTTCAGAAAAGGTATAGCGATTTTCTTCTTTACAGGGCTAGATACTGTAGGTTAGTCTGAGATTGTGGCTGCAAGTAGATTTAGAGATTCTAGTTTTAGGCTAGACTTCCACTTTAAAGCGGAGTTCCACTCAAAAATTAAACTTCCACTTATCTGTCTCCCTGTCTCTCCCCCCCCCCCCCCCTTCGGTGCCACATTTGCCACCTTTTGGGGGGGGAGGGGGAAACGGGTACCTCTTTTAGACGGGTACCCTTCCCCACTTCTGGGGACATCGCTGTGGCGCCATCCCTCTGAAGTTTGCCCCCCCCCTCCTCCTTCCTCTGCCGCCGGGTCAATTAGAAAGCACAGTGCGCTTCGGGCATGCGCAGTAGGGAATGGCGGTGGCAGCACAGAGAGCCGATCGGAGAATTGGCTAGGGTGCCGACATTGCGGGCCCCCTGGACAGGTAAGTGTCCTAATATTAAAAGTCAGCAGCTACAGGATTTGTACAGTATTTGTAGCTGCTGACTTTTCATTTTTTTGTGGGGGGGAGCATAACTCCTCTTTAAGTTTAGGCCCAGTCAGATAAACTGATCAGTTTCTGTCATAAGGCTTGCCTGTAGGTACTGTAAATATCTTCTAAACGTGTGCCGTGTGTGTGAAGGAACGGACAACTGGGCCATTACTTCAGAGTCATGTGCCATAAATGGTGACTCCCACGTGCATGACATCATTGCGGCTCCAGCCACTCGCACATCCGGAGTAAGCGAACCCGGAAGGAAGACCATATGAAGATTGAAGCCTTGTCAGCGATGACGGCTCACTGCTGGAAGGGCTTCGTTCTAAGGTAAGTTTCACATAATGTGCTAGTATGCAATGCACCCACCACACCCTGCACTCTGCACCCATCTCACCCTTGCACCCACCTCACCCCTGCACTCTGCACCTACCTCACCCTGCCTGTGCACCTACCTCACCCTGCACTCTGCACCCATCTCACCCTGCCTGTGCACCTACCTCACCCCTGCACTGTGCATGTAGCTCACCCCTGCACTGTGCACCTAGCTCTCCCTGCACTGTGCACCTAGCTCACCCCTGCACTGTGCACCTAGCTCACCCCTGCACTGTGCACCTAGAGCACCCCTGCACTGTGGACCTAGCGCACCCCTGCACTGTGAACCTAGCGCACCCCTGCGCTCTGGACCTAGCGCACCCCTGCGCTCTGGACCTAGCGCACCCCTGCGCTCTGGACCTAGCGCACCCCTGCGCTCTGGACCTAGCGCACCCCTGCGCTCTGGACCTAGAGCACCCCTGCGCTCTGGACCTGGCGCACCCCTGCACACTGAACCTAGCGCACCCCTGCGCTGTGCACGTAGGGCACCCCTGCACTGTGCACCTAGCGCAACTCTGCACATAGCGCACCCCTGCACGTAGCGCACCCCTGAACCCTGCACTCTGTACATAGCGCACCCCTGAACCCTGCACTCTGTACGTAGTGCACCCCTCAACCCTGCACTCTGCATGTAGCTCAACCCTGTACTCTGCACATAGTGCCCTCCAAACTTTGCACACTGCATGTAGCACACCCCCCCAACCTTCACTCTGTACATAGCGCACCCCTGCACTCTGTACCTAGCATACCCTTGAACTCTGCATTCTGTACATAGTGCACCCTTCAACTCTGCATGTAGCACACCTTTCAACTTTGCACTCTTTATGTAGTGCACCCCTCAACCTTGTACTCTGTAGATATTGCACCCCTCAATGCTAGTGTAGTTTGGCCACACCCACAATTTGATGCAGAGGTTATTCTGTGCAGGACCCTCTAGCAAACAATCAGTGAGCAATATTGATGTGCAGTAACCTCTAGCAACCTATCAGCAAGTGGAAATGATGTGCTGTAACCTCTAGCAACTAATCAGTGAGTGATAATGATGTGCTATAACCTCTGGCAGCCAATTGCAATCTCTGCCTGATCTGTTGCAGTAAATTCATTTTGAGTCTAGCTGGGGGGGGGCCAAGAAAATGTTTGCCCAGGGTCCAATCAGTATTAAAGACGGCCCTGGTGACAACAAGTGAGTATCACTGATCTCTTCTCCCCCCACCAGCACTGCCACTGATCCCCTGATCAGCAAGCAAAAATGATGTGCTGTAACCTCTAGCAACGAATCAGTGAGTCGTAATGTGTGCTGTAAACTCTAGCAACCAGTCAGCGAGTGGTAATTATATGCTGTAACCTCTGGCCTGATCTGCTGCAGTAAACTGATTTTAAGTCTAGCTACTATTTATTGTATGTCTCAGAGCAGGTGGAAAGAAAAATTGCATAGGGGACCCAAGAAAATGTTTGCCCAAGGTCCAATCAATATTAAAGACGGCCCTGGCTACCTTACACACAACAACTCCCCAAAGTAGTTCCAGAACATTTTCGGTCGTGAAACATCAGGCGTTTTTCAGTGCATGTTTTGGCACATTTGTAGCATGCAAAATGAGCAGCAAAACACGTGTTTGCTACCCGCAATTGGGGAGCCATTGACAATAGCATTGCAACCGCGACCTGCATTTGCAGAGTGTTTCCGAGAAACGCGCAGGTGTAAATGGGGCCTAAAGTATAACTAAAGTCAAAATGTCTCGCCCACCAAAGAGTCCTCTAGCAAGCCAGCCAAAGCTTGTGCATATGCCAAATGATGATGATCTGGGTGCCACTGAACATGACAATACATGCCCACCCTGGACGAACTATATTGCAGTAGCTACAGTAACTACTTCTGGAGTATGCACTAATCTACTTCTGATTACTGGAATGACTTGGGGCCAGTTCACACCACATGCAGCCCAGTGGAGTTTTTTTTTTCTGCATCAAAAACGCATGGGAAGTAGGTTATATGGTTTCCAATAGCATAGTTCACACCAGTGTGGTCAGTTCCAGGGTTTTCCAGTACCAGTAAAAAAGTAGGACCTGCTGCATTTTTCCTGCATTGAACTGTTACGTGGTAAAACACACTGGAATGCATCAAAAAACGCACTGGACCCCGGTACGGTGGGAAAAAAGAAAAGCATCTGGAGAGCATCTGAAAATGCACCAAAAACGCGCATGCAGAAAGGTATCCCGAACGGATCTGGAGTACGTTTTTGTGGTGTGAACCAGCCCTCAGTCCTAATCCTTTTAATTTCGAATTCTTCCAAATCAAATTTGAAAAGAAAGGGGGAGGGGGGGTTGTTTTTGCAACTAAACAAATGTTTTCTTTCATTCTCCTATAGTGCACTGGGATGAATGTGAGCAATACTACTACACAGTAGTTAAGTGCTGAAGTGAAAACTTTTTTAATTTTGCTTCTTTGAATTCCTTAGGTAACATTTGCTAGCAAAAAAAAAACAAAACTTTTTTTTTTTTCTGTAATTTTGGGGTGTATTTAGGACAGTTTAATTGTTCTTTTCATTTGTTTTTGTATGTGAACATTATTTATTTGTGTACTGTTGCTTGAAATACTTTTAGGGCTTATTCGCACCTGCTTTGGTCTCTGAAGAGCGATCCACACTTGAACAGGAAGTTTTACTCACTTCCTGTCTGGTCACATTGTCAGTTGGACAGGAAGTTAGGATAAGTTTCTCTGTTAAAGTGGTTGTAAAGGCTGAAGGTTTTTTTACCTTCATGCATGAAGGTAAAAAACATTAGTGTGCAGCTACCCCCTTAGTACTTAAGCCTGATCTCCATCCAGCGATGTGCACAAGACCCAAGGCGCTCTCCCTCCCGATTGGCTGAGATGCAGCACCAGGAGCCATTGGTTCCCGCTGCTGTCAATCACAGCCAGTGTGTTACGCACCAGGTAGTGTGCCTGACGGGAGGGAATTGCCTCCCCTACAACCCCGGTTCAAGAGACCGCTGGGAGTGAGACAGCGGCCACAGGAGCACAGGAGGTAAGAGTGCCTGTGGTATTCTGGTAATGTCCACCAGCTGAAGGTCTGTAGGATTGCTGGAGATAGAGATGACCTGCGGGGCAATAGATGTAGCCAGGAAGTAGCAATCCGGAAGGACTGAAGAGGACTTGCGGAGCTGGCAGTTACGGTGGTCTGGATGGCCACAGACACTGGAGAAGAGTCGGGTGCAGGCAGGTTCGGTAACTGGCTGGCGGTGCAGTACAAGGGTGCAGGCAAGAGAATGGTCAAGTCCAAGCAGGTTTGTTAACAAACGGGTGGCAGAAGTACAGAGGGATCAGGCAATCGGGTGGTCGTAGGCAAGCTGGGGGACGGTGCAGGCAGAGATCAGACAGTCAGGGCAGGCTGGGTCACAGGAATAAACAGGTGACGGGTCTCTCAGGAAAAATGGTCACACGCTGTAGATCAGACAGCACTTTCTGCAGGGTTTGCTGGGCTTAAATAGAGCTGTTTGGCGCCGTTTCCGGCGCGGGCACGCGCAAATAGCGCAAAACAGTCTTTTGCAGGATTTTCCTTAACATTGCCCCCCCCCAAGAGGCAGCCTCCGGATGCCCAGCTGAACTCTTCTTTGTGGGTGGCTGCGAAGAAAGGCATCTACGAGATCAGGGGCATGCAGGTTTTGTTCAGGCTCCCAGGAGTTTTCCTCAGGTCCATAGCCGCTCCATTTAATCAAGTACTATATCTGTCCCCTTTTCCTTCTACAGTCCAACATGGCCTCCACCTCAAATTCCTCATCTCCATTAACCATCACAGGTGCAGGTGGACCGGTTTCACGGTCAGGAAAGGAGTCTGGTACCACGGGCTTCAACGAAGAAACCTGGAACACTGGATGGATTTGAAAGTTCTCCGGCAGGACCGGCTCATAAGACACATCATTGACTTTCCTTTTGACAGGAAATGGCCCCACGTACTTGGGTCCCAATTTCTTTGATGGGCATGCCAGTTTCAGGTGAATTGTAGCCAGCCATACTTGGTCTCCTGTTTTTAAAATTGGCTCCCCCTCCTTTTCCTATCAAAGGTCTTCTTACTGTCCTCCTGTGCCTTGCAGATGGCCTCCTGCAGCAGTTTGTTGTTGCAGGAAAAGAAGTCCAGAGCATCTTGAACAGCAGGCATGGAGGATTCCGAAATCAGGTCTGGCAAGAAGGTGGGGTGAAACCCAAAGTTCGCAAAGAACGGGGACTGTTTGGTGGCAGAATGGCAAGAGTTGTTATAAGCGAATTCTGCCCTCGGCAAAAGGGACACCCAGTCACCCTGAACAAAAGATGAGAAGCAAGGGAGGTACTGCTCCAGAGTCTGGTTACTCCGCTCCGTTTGCCCGTTGGACTGGGGATGGTAGACCGATGACAGTGACACTTTCATTTTCAGCATTCCGCACAGGGCTTTGCAAAATTTTGAGGAGAATTGTACCCCTTGGTCAGAAACAATGTCTATGGGGGTCCCGTGGAGCCGGACAATCTCTTTAATGAACACCCGGGCGGTCTCCGGAGTCAGCCGGTCGACCACCACGAAGATGGCCGTGCAGCCCTCTGAGGGAGGTAGCTCCACTACAAAGTCCATAGAAATTATGGCCCATGGTTGGTCTGGTATTGGCAGAGGTCGAAGCAAGCCCCAGAACATTGTTTCGGGTACAGATTGGGCAGGAACTGACGTAATCCTTACAGTCCTTTTCCAAGTCAGGCCACCAAAAGGTACGCTGCACCAGCTCTAAGGTCTTGTGGATTTCGAAGTGTCTGGCCAAGGGATGGTCATGGCACAGACCTAGGATGGTTACTCGGACCTCCTTCGGGACAAAGATTTGGTGTCCTCTCCACAAAGACCTTCTCTGACCTGCAAGGTGTCTGATAGAGCCAGGAGTTCCTGTAGAGGCCTGCTTTAGCTGCCGCAAAAGGTCTGTCTGTAGAAGCAGGAAGTTCCCAGCTGGCAGAATAGTAACGGGCTTTGCTGGCTCTTTCGGATCTTCGAACATGCGGGATAATGCATCAGGCTTTGTTTTTGGAACCGGGCCGGTACATTATATGGAACAAGAATCTTGAGAAGAATAGTGCCCATCGGGCCTGGCGAGGTCTGAGACGTCTGGCAGATTTGAGGTACTTGAGATTCTTGTGATCTGTGTAGATTAGAATTGGGTGAGCCGCCCCTTCTAGCAGGTATCTCCACAAAGTTCCCCTTTGACAAAGTCTTATCAGACGAAACGTACGTCAGGGAAGGACGCGCTAACGATATCCCCTTACGATCGGATCCGACACGATCGGACGTGACACGATCGGACGCGTGAGTGCGGATACGATCGGTCTTGTGAGTGCTGGCCAGCACAATTTTACACTGCTGTTTTCTCATTGATATCATGTAAGTGCAATATTTTATTTTAATAAATATACCTATGTGTTACTGGATTACACTATTGGCCTTTTTTACATTCCTCTGGGTATCCACTGCGGTTTTATCCTGAGCACCGAACGCTTCCAGTTGGAACTCCTGCAGTGCGAATAGGATCCTACATCCCCGCAGAGGGACCCTGGCAGGGTTGAAAGCCAAAGGCAATTTTACCAGCTGCATCTGGTAAGCACACAAGCTGTCTGGTGACGGATTCATACTGCATGTGGTGCTGTCTAACACGTTGGGTGTCTCCTTTTTTCACTCTGCGCCTGGTTTGGCGGTATAAGGATCTTCATCTACTTTTTTGACAAAGACTGTTCAGTTTTATTGCCTAATGTTCACCAGAGACATTTATTAGTCATCTCTATAGACTACTTTTTCGCTGTTTATTTAATGACTGTATTTATGTATTGGAGTAACAGCACTGTTTAGCTCCACTTGCACCATAGCCTGGAAGGGTATTTGCCTATTCTTCCATTGAATACTATTTAGCGCTGCTCAAGGAGTTTGACGAGGTATCTCCACTCCTCCAAAGCTGCCTAGATGGCCAGGAGTTCCCGGTCTCCCACGTCCTAGTTCCATTCCACTGGGGCAAGCTTTTGTGAGAAGTAGGCCACCGGATGAACTAAGCTTTTGAGACCGGAGCGTTGGAAAAGAACCGCCCCGACAGCATTTTCTGACACGTCCACCTCCAGAATGTAGGGCAGAGCTGGATCTGGGTGGCGCAGTACAGGAGCAGACGTGAAGAGTCCCTTCAGAGTGGTGAAGGCGGTTTGTGCCTCCGGGGACCAGTGGAACCAGATCCCCTTCTTGGTGAGCTGGGTGATATGATGTGTGAAAAGTTCAGAATAAATTTACGATAAAAATTGGAGAATCCAACGAACCGATGGACCCCCTTCGGGTGCAGGCCAAGACAGGATGGCTGACACTTTTTTTGGATCCATCTCGATGCCTCCCGGGGGAGATGACCAGTCCCAGAAACTGAATGCTCTGTCTTTCAAATTCGCATTTCTCAGGTTTCGCATATAGTTTATGCTGGCTGAGGCGGCAGAGAACTTTCTTGACATTTTCCCGACGGTTTTCCAGTGAAGACAAGAAAATAAGGATATCATCCAAATAGGCTATTACGAAAATGTCCAAAAAGTCCCGGAGGATATCATTAATAAAGAACTGGAAGGTTGCCGGAGAGTTGCACAACCCGAAAGGCATAACAAGGTATTTGTAATGCCCAAATCAGGTGCGGAAAGTGGTTTTCCACTCCTCCCCTTCCCGGATGCGGATGAGGTTGTCTAAGGAACTCGGAACTCCCATCCGAGCTAGCTCATCCTTAAGGCCCTCTGATAGGCCCAGCTGAAACTGGTGCTGAAGGGTGGCGTGGTTCCAACTGGTATTGCCGCTCCAGCGCCTGAAATCAGAGGCATAGTCTTTGACGGGTCGACCGTCTTGCCTGAGGGAATGGAGAGCAGATTCGGCTGTGGCGGCCCGCAGACGGTCGTCTTACAACTGTGACATGGCCTGAAAGGAGGATAGGGTCTCCAGCCGTACATCTTTGGTCTCCAACAGATGATGGGCCCAGGCCTGGGGCTGATTCCGTAACCGGGATATAACAAACCCCACTTTGGTGGATTCCAACTGGAAGGATAGGGGCTGGAGTGTGAAGTAGAGCTGGCAGGCATTGCAGAAGGCCCGATACTTGGACCGATCCCCGGACTTTTTGTGGGGTAGGTACCCGCGGCTCCAGAGCAGGCAGTGAAAAGACAGAGTCCAGACTAGCTGTGGTTGTAGAGACCTGGATGGAGGTCAGGACTTGCTCCTTGAGACGGGCATGTTCGCCCTGCAGGGACCTGATGGCCTGTGTGAGGTCTGTGAGGCGCTGGTTGACCTCAAGTAGGGCAGAGGCCCCCCTTGCAGACTCAGCCCTGGCTGTCTGATACTGTTACGTACCAGGTAGTGAGCCTGACGGCAGCGGATAGCCTCCCCTACGACCCTGGTTCAAGAGACCGTTGGGAGTGAGACAGTGGCCACAGGAGCAGGGTGAGGGAAAAGTGCCTGTGGTATTCTGGTAATGTCCACCAAGGGAGGGCGCGCTGATGTCACCATTGTTGTTTGTATACCCAGAACACAAGAACCGGCCGGCTTTTATCTGCTGTTACCTGTTGTACTTATCCTACCTTTTTAAAATAAACAAATTTATGCAGTACTTCACTATTGGGGCTTCTTCTTTCCTTGTGGGTGCCTATGGTAACGTCCATCCATCGGAACAAGGAGCGTATTAGATGACATCCTGTATTGAGTGGTGTGGCGATTTTACTTCTACTCCACGGGAGACATGATATGGGCATAAGAACCTGGAGGAGTCCTTTTTTCACTACCATTTAAGGAGCGGTGACCCTGGCAATTTTAATTCTATGCTCAGCTTCCAGCTGGGTCTGGTAAGCCTCTCTATTATGGTGGTGGATACACATGAGTTTGAAGCATACTGGGTGTTCTGTCAGAAGCTCTACGTAACGCTATTGTGGCATCGCATTTTATATGGACCTATTCGCTTAAAATCTTATGGTGTCTGCTTCACTTGTATTGCTTCATTTTTAGCGCAGCTTTTTTATGTTGTAATGTCCACCAGCTGAAGGTCTGTAGGATTGCTGGAGATAAAGATGACCTGCGGGGCAATAGATGTAGCCAGGAAGTAGCAATCCGGAAGGACTGAAGAGGACTTGTGGAGCTGGCAGTTACGGTGGTCTGGATGGCAACAGACACTGGAGAAGAGTCGGGTGCAGGCAGGTTCGGCAACTGGCTGGCGGTGCAGTACAAGGGTGCAGGCAAGAGAATGGTCAAGTCCAAGCAGGTTCGTTAACAGACGGGTGGCAGAAGTACAGAGGGTTCAGGCAAGCGGCGGTCGGTGCAGGCAGAGATCAGACAGAGTCAGGGCAAGCTGGGTCACAGGAACAAACAGGTTACTGGTCTCTCAGGAAACAGGTCACACGCTGTAAATCAGACAGCACTTTCTGCAGGGTTTGCTGGGCTTAAATAGAGCCGTTTGGCGCTGTTTCCGGCACAGGCGCGTGCGTGTGCGGGAACGCGCAAATAGCGCAAAACAGTCCTCTTTTTTGCAGGATTTTCCCTAACGCAGTGAAGCAGGAGTGGGGCGCAGGGCTGAGCCACTCTCTTTGTCAGACAAGTATATGTGCACAGCCTTCTACACTCAAGGCTACCAAAGGGAGGGGGAAGAAGTGTGTGGGCATATACTATATATCAAATATGAATATGATATATAACGGATGATTCAATGGAGCATAGTAAGATACATCTTAGATTTAATATATGAACATTCAATAACAAACATTCAATGAGAAACATGTGTTGAGGGACATATAGTGAAAGTCCAATAGTCCATATGTACTGGTTAGGCAGCCATCCAGAAGAGCCGAACCAAGCTCCAATCACTAGAATGAAAGACAAAGGGAGAGGCGCCTCTAAGTGCGATATGTATCGATTTATTGGAACCAAAGGAATAAAAACACTCACAGATTCAGCGCAAAGTAGGAGCATGTATCAGGGTAAGTCCAGCGTGAGACATCACAATCCATCCCGGATGGGACACAGCCGGAGGGCTGTGTTGCGCTGACCGCCACTTGTAGGAGCCGCTCTAAGTGATGGAGAAGCCAGCTGGAGACTCAGACGAGGCTTGACCCGCAGCTAACCAGGCACGGGAAGATGACGTCAGTGCTGTGCGACGTGCTTCGTGGGCGGGCAGCTAAGCTGATGTGATAGCCGCGCCCCTTCTTCAGGCAGAATACAGCTAGACTGAACGGGCTAAGGGATTTATACTCTACGGACGGGGGATTCGTTCAGTCTCTCACGTTCATTCCTTCCCCCGCCCGTAGAGTACAAATCCCTTAGCCCGTCCAGTCTAGCTGTATTCTGCCTGAAGAAGGGGCGCGGCTATCACGTCAGCTGAATCTGTGAGTGTTTTTAATCCTTTGGTTCCAATAAATCGATACATATTGCACTTAGAGGCGCCTCTCCCTTTGTCTTTCTCTCTTTGTCATATGGGCGCAGAGAGCTGGCTCGGGTGCAAGCATGCACGAGTGCCCCCACAGCAAATGGTTTGCTATGGGGGTGCTCGGCAAGGGGTAGGCACCCAGAGCACTGGCGGGGGATCCGAGAAGAGGAGGATCAGGGCTGCTCTGTGCAAAACCACTGCACAGAGCAGGTAAGTATAACATGTTTGTTTTTTTTGTTTTTTCAATGAAAATGTTTCCTTTACAATCCATGAGTTCTGGACAGCAATAAAAACCTGACAATAGTTTCAATCCTTCCCCATTCCATGTAACACTAAAGCTGGCCATGTACTGTAAACAGTGGCGGCTGTATTTTTTTTGGGGGGGGCGGCAAACACCCCCCCCCTTGAGTTGCACCTCTCGCCCCCCCCCCACCTCTCCCCCACTGTTTTACTGCTGCACTTTCCGCATCTAGGCGGGTAGTGTGCTGCAGCTCTGTGTCCTCGACGGCGGCACCCATCATGCCTCCAAGGTGTCCAATAGGATTGCCTGTGCTTTCAGCCAGTCAGGTGACGGGTGCCAAATCCATTACCTGATTGGCCGGGAGGAGGTCCTGAGTGGGCAGTGAGCGTTCTGTCTGCGCTCACAGCCCACTCTATTCTGAAGCCTCTGGCTCTAATAGTGTTCTTCAAAAAAACACTCCCGTCCACCGCCGCAATTGTAATTCATGCATCCCGGCGTCCTGAAAAGGGGCCGGGTGCATGGATGGGAGACGCGGTGGAAAGGATAGGGAAGGCTGCGCTCCTGCGCCCATAATAGACAGGCCGCCCTTGACTATGAATTTTCTCATTAATCCTGTGGGTTGAACAAGTCAAATTACTTAATTCTCCCATCCATGCCAAATTGCTTAGATGGACAAATCTCTCCTGCTGGCTACTGTATTCTGATAGCTGGCACCCGCGGCTGTAAGAATACCCAATGAGCAGGGAGCATGAGTTTTTTTTTTCTGTTTGCAGAGGTATTGCTTTGACTTAGGGGCTGTTTCAGATCTCTGCAGATAGACCACCACTTCCACTGTGGCTACTTTCTAAAGACAAAGACTTTCATCACCTTTTTGTAATTTAGATTGTTTTCAGTTGTTTTAAACTGAAAGTTTGATTGGGGGTTCTATAAAAGAATAAAAAATGTGGCATGCCGAGTGCATTTAAAGTGATTATAAAGGCTTTTGTTTGTTTAAAAAAAAAAAAAAAAAAAAAGTTATACTTGCCTCCTCTGTGCAGTTGGTTTTGCACAGAGTAGCCCGGATTCTCCTCTTCTTGGGTCCCTCTTCTGCTCTCCTGGCCCCTCCCTCTGTCAAGTGCCCCATCAGCCAGCATCTATGGGGGCAACCCAGCCGAGTCAGAGCTCCGTGTATCCATTCAGATAAGGAGCCTGACCCAGCCCTCCCCCATCTCTCCCCTGATTGGCTGACTGATTTTGATTGACAGCCGCGGGAGCCAATGGTGCCGCTGCTGTGTCTCAACCAATCAGTAGTAGTGTCTGGGACCACTAAGACACTCATGAACATCGCTGCAGAGAGATGGGGCCTAGGTTAGCAATTAGGAGTGCCATGGAGGCTGCTACACATAGAAGGTTTTTTATCTTAATGCATAGAATGCAGTACAGTAAAAAAACCTTCTGCCTTTACAACTCCTTTAACCACTTCAGCCCCGGAAGGATTTCCAGCTTTAGGACCGGAGCCCTTTTTGCGATTCGGAGCTGCGTCGCTTTAACTGACAATTGCGCGGTCATGCGATGTTGTACCCAAACAAAATTTGCGTCCTTTTTTTTCCCACAAATAGAGCTCTCTTTTGGTGGTATTTGATCCCCTCTGCGTCATTTCTGATCACCGCTATAAACAAAAGAAGAGCGACAATTTTGCAAAAAAACCCAAATTTCTTACTTTTTGCTAGAATACAAATCCAAAAAAAAAAATAAACATTTTTTTTCACAGTTTTTGGCCGATTTATATTCTTACTCATATTTGCGATAAAAAAAATCGCAATCGGCGTTTATTGATTGGTTTGCGCAAAAGTGGTCGTGTTTACGGATGATGAGAATTCATTATTGGGGTTGGGTTTTTTTTTTTTTTTTACTAGTAATGGCGGCGATCTGCGATTTTTAGCGGTACTGCGATATTTCAGCGGACGTGTCGGACTATTTTGACACTTTTTTGGGACCATTGGCATTTATACAGCGATCAGTGCTATAAAAATGCACTGATTACTGTGTAAATGCCATTGGCAGTGAAGGGGTTAACCTGCAGGGGGCGCTCTAAGGGTTAAGTATGTTCCCTGGGCGTGTTCTAACTGTGGGGGGACTGCCCTGGCTGGGGAAGGGAAGTGGTCACAGCCTTCGTATACAGGAAGGCTGTGATCACAGCCCTTCCCCCTCACACAGAACAGAGGTCCGTGTTTACATACACGGACCTCCGTTCCTTCGCTCCGGGGGGGCCATCGTGGGTAGCCGGCGGCAATCGAAGCCGCCGCACCCGCTCCCTGGCCCTCCCCGAACACAGTGAGCGCGCGGGCGCGCCTCCAGCGGCGCGCGCTCACTAGGCTCGTGAGCGCGGCCGCCGTCGTATGACGCCGATTTGCGCTCACGAGCCACCTTGCCGCCGTCAATTGCCGATCGGCGGTCGGCAAGGGGTTAATACCCTGAGAAGATCAGTTTCTAAAACCTACCCGCTTTAAGCAACAAAATTATTTTCAATAATAATGTTAAAGCGAAGTTCCACCCTATTAAGTCAGCAGCTACAAAAAGTGTAGCTGCTGACTTTTAATAATCGGACACTCACCTGTCCCAGGCTCCAACGATGCAGCCACCCGTAGCGTCGCTCTTCTCCCCCCTCCTCCACACGGCGCGCTGTAAATGGCCGGCGTATCTTCTGGGACCTGTGAGGTGTTCCAGAAGATCGTCGGGTGATAGTGGGGGGCAAGGTAAACATCCTTCCAGCTCCACGGCGCCAGGAGAGGAAGTGGGCCTGGGACCCTGTGAAAACGGGGTCCCCTCCCCCAAATAAATGACATGCCAATTGTGGCATGTCCAGGGGGTCACCTTCCCTTAAAGCGGAAGTTCCACTTTTGGGTGGAACTCCTCTTTAAATTAAAAACCGAAGAGGAAGACAGATCAAACAAAATGAATAGGCTCAAATCATTCTGCAAAGAATCACATGTGATTTGAACAGGAATGCAGGGTGATTCCTGTCTGAATCGCATGCTGTTTCTTGCACCACCTTGTGTGAACCCAGGCTTGTCATAGTGAATGTAGCCTGGTGCAGGAAACCACATGCGATTCAGACATGAATCGCACGGTATTGAATGGCAAAATGTGATTCTTCGCAGTGCGATTTCAGCACATTCGTTTAGTATGGGCTCAAATCGCTAAGCAAAGGTATTGGTACTTTTTGTTAGTGAGTACTTGACCGAAAGTGGCGGTACTCGCTGGTACAAGACTGGTATCCGTGCAACCCTAGATGGTTGTCAGCATGAATGTAACCTTTTACAATGGTGGTCAATGTGGTTGTAACACCTGACATTGGTGGCCAGTGTAGGTTTAGTTCCTTACATTGGTGGTCAGTGTAGATGTAACTACATTTGGCGGTCAGTGGAAAGTTGCATCCCTGTGTTGGAGGTCTGCATAGGTGGGAGATCAAGTCACCACAGCTCATTGAACCTCTAGCAACCTCAAAATGAACATTCGGGTTTCACAGAACCCTGGTAGAGAAAGACTGCTCTAGGATCTAGCTAAGGTCCTGACTTTACCACATTTGAAGTATGTCCTGGATAGCGTTAGCCATCCACTGATTGATTTCACTTGTTCCCTGGAATTGCTGTTTAATAGAACCCATATCATCATCTGTGGATTTATGTGCATGTGTAATAAACAAAGATATTTTTCCTTGTGCCAAAACGTTGCAGAAAATCCGGTAACCTAGCAGACCAATGAATTTGCAATGGAAGTAATATCTGGGAAAAAAACACCGGAGGATTGAAACTATTTCCTGTGCCTCAGAATTAGGAATATTGACTTTAGAGGGGGGGGGGGGTGTCAGCCATCGCTTAGTCCGGAAGCCAAATAAACATTTATCTTCTGGGTTTCATAAAGATTTCCCCCTGAAAAATGAGGCCAGTGTCACCAAACTCCATGTGTGTAATAGGCAGGGGGGCTGGCGGGAATCCAACGCAAACCCTGACCCCATTAATAATACAAGATGTTGGCTCCTCACGCTCCGAGCCTTCCTAGGGCCCCCTTAGTGTCACTGCAGCAGTTTTGCTGATCCATCACAACCCATCAGGACTCCAAAGACGCCTCGCTTCTCCCAAAGACGCCTCGCTTATCCTAAACACCCCGAAGAGCTGGAAGGACTTTTTTAATGAAATGCAAAATGTTCCTCAAACTGTCTGTCCCGGGCCCCTTGGAGACCAGGTACCAGTGAAACGTGTCTAGTGGTACCCCCTGCATGGGCGACTGAATGAGCTCTCTGTATCAGAGCCTGGGGCCTTGGGTTCATGTCATGTTGTCGGCTCACAAGCGATAGCACTGTCCGGAAGGTGAAGACAGACTGTGCTCCACCACTGATGGATGGAATTAGCTTGTGTTCTGTCAGGCATAACTGTATGTTCTTTTAGAGGAAGGATATGGAGGTGTGGGGAAAGATGTAGGGGGGAACATGGAGGCTTTGAGAGGTTTCCAATACACACCATGCAGAATAAACTGTTCAGCACACACAGTGAAATTTGCTCACACTACACACACTTTTACTTTATTTTCTAGATGATTCTTCAGGACAAGTATACTTTCTTCCCTACTTCAGGTGCTCAACAGAAATTTACTACATCATTGCGTGACTGTTTCAAGCTGACTTAGGATACATGACTATATAGTACCTTGTCTATTACAATGTCTTTAATATATGTAAATTGATTTTGGATTGCATTGGTAAGGATTAAAACCCCCGTGAGTTTATTTTGTGCCATCCCTGTCCCATTTTGGGGATTTCCCTTCACATCCTGAATGGGGAAACCTCTTTGGTTAATATCATTGTCAAGATATGGTTGTGTGGCCAAAAATAGGTCAATAATGTCTCCAGCATCCTCGTCCCTTTTATGTGTAATTAATCTAAAAGGTGCACAAAACCAATATCTCTGTAGTGATCAACACAAAATTATATGTGTGAAAAAATAAAATTCATTTTAAGCCTTAATAAACAATGTGCACCACATAAATGGTGAAATAGCAATCACATAATAGATTTGTGCATAATAAAAGGGGTAAACTTCAAAGAAAATATATATAAGTCCAAATGTGTGAAATCTTGAAAATGATGAGAATCCACATGTAAGAATCCCAAACCACCTCAGTCAAGTGTGCCAGCTAACTTCTCAAATAATAATGGTCTTTAAATAAGAGATCAACAGCACAGAAATTATCCAAATGGGGGGGCCACCACTCGGTGAACCACTGACTCCAATGCCTCCACAGTCCTTCACTTATCCAAAGGCAGCACCTCAGATTAATTATGAGTAGGAGAAAGAACAAAGGACTGCAGATTATTATGCTAACACCACATGATTTATTAAAAGCTCACAAAAGTTACAGAATGACACAGGCAAAGCACACCACGCCAGGGATAAGCAGCGGGTGTACAACATCATATGCCACTGGCCCCACCCTACGTACATTTCACCTGGTGCAATGTATGTATTCAGGTGATAAAGAAGAGCCCTTTCTCTATCGTTCGTCGACAGGCACAGAGATTCTTAGGACTAAGTGGGTTATGCTGCCTCTTATTAGGAGTTACTAGGCAGAATAGGCAGTTCTAAAAGAAAAAAGAACAGCAACAGACACAGCCCCTCCCAGGGGGCAGTCCCCACTGGCAGATAACCCCACACCCAGCTCTGCTAGCTCAGTTTTCTCTGCCCTGTTGGGATCTGTGGTGCCTCTCTGGGCCACTTTCGGCTGTCCTAGGACAGCCTCACAGATGAAGACTTCAATCAAGTAGCCGCGCTGGGCAACAGGCTGGTTCTTGGATCCAGGTACTTTTCCCAGCCGGCCATCACGTGTTAGACCGGATGCTTCGCACTGGGTCCACCATGACAAACCCCTATCCGGACAGGGTGGCCCAGCGGGTTAAACGTCCCGCTGCCGCACGCAGTGTGCCCAGGGCCGACCGCTCCCTCCGGCCTAGCCGGGAGCGCGAAAGCTGTCCGGGTGGGATTCCCGCACCGCCCGACTAGATGGGGTAAGTACGCCCCCCCCCCTCCCCCTGGCTGGCGGGTCCCCCCTCTGGAGTGTCAGGGTAGCGGGTGGTCTTCCCTCTCCTCCCTTGCTAGCAATCCCCCCACCCCTCCGGTACCCTGCTGTCGCCCCCCCCCCTTACCCCCCCTGGGGGCTCCCAGAGGGTGTGTGCATGTAGGGCCCTAGAGGTCCCCCCCCGCACCTAGTGCTGCGGAGGTCGGATCTCTCGGTGGCCATTTTGCTGGGGTCTGGCTGCCATTTTCCTGTAGCTGGCCACATGGTAGAGCCTGGGGAACGGCCGGCGGCCATTTTGGTGTAGCCGCGCCATTGTTTTCTATGGGGTTTTGGCCTCTAGTGGTGCAGGGCGGACATTTTTCTGTGGTCTCTGTACTTGATCTGGCCTATGTGTGCCAGGGGGCGGTCCTGGTCACGCTGGCACCGTTTTACCCCCCCTGCACGGCCAGATCTCCCTGGGCAGCAGCGCAGCAGCTATGGAGCAGCAGTGGATTAGGACAGGAGGCGAGCGGGGCAGCGACAGCGGCGGACAGCAAAGGCAAGCAGCTCTTCTCTGGGTTGGGTGGTGAGTCCCTCTGGGGTGCCCCTTGTGGCCAGCCATGCTCAACTTTGGGGTGGGGGGTGCAGTGGTCTCCTGGCATTGGGCCTTATTTGGTGCCGCCAGGGTGGGTGACAGGATGGCAGCCGCCAGGGTGCTTCCCCACTGGACCTCTCTGTGCCTGCAGCCAGTGCTTCAGGGACCCCCGTCCCTTATAGACTCCAGGTCGACAGTCCAGGAGACGTTCGTTTCCCGAGATCCCTGATGCTCCTGTTAGCGGGGATGAGTGTGAGGCGTCCGTGGCTATGCACGAGAGGGCACTAGTAGGCACTCTGATCACCTCAGAGCGTGAGACCCTGCAATTGGACGACCAGGCGGGACCCCATCAGGGGGTGCCCGGCCCCTTCGGGTCGCATAAGACCGGCCGGTACGGTTCGGGTCTTCCCGTTTGTGGTTTTTCTGGAACAGGTTGTTTATAGGGACTGGGCTCAGAGCCCCCCCCCCCTTTCCCAGACGTTTCGCTGTGCACTATGCTGTTGGGGAGGAACTGTTGCAGAAGTGAGCATCACCCCCCGTGGTTGCCCCCCTCCCCGTGTACCGCCTGCATAGGGTGACCACGATCCTGGTGGAGGGCACGCCGGCCTTTTTAGGGTCCCGGTTGATGGGAAGACCGAAGCTTGCATCAGATCCCTGTTATGGCGGGAACAGACAGATGGCCCATTGTGGCTTCTGCACTGGTGTCGCACAACACTCACTTTGTGGGCGGAGCTGTTATGTAGCGAGGTGAGCAACACTCAGGTTCCTCCTGATTGCGTGGGTCTCACTGATCAACTTGTCCATGGTTTACGGTATCTGTGGGATGCGGCCCTGGATGCGGCCCCCCTGACGTCCAAGGCGTCCGTGGTCTCTGTGTGGCCAGGCGGTGGCCTTGGTTGTAGTGCTGGTCGGTGGACCAGACTTCTAAAAAAAGGGGCCCTGGCGGACTTGCCTTTTTTCCAAGGTGGGTGGCTCTTTGGGCCTCCTTGGTTGGGATTATCAACAACCTCACAGGTGGGAAGAGCACCTTTCTCCCAGAGACAAGGAGGATTGCGCCCCCCCGCTCTTCGGGCAGGGTTCGCAGCCCGCTAAGGCCCACACGGGGGAGGACAGAAGCATCCCTGGCAGCGTAACCGTGCCAAGTCAGGGGGCGAGGCTTCTCCGCATGTCGGGTTGCCTCCACCCGGCTCTCGGGTGAGGAGGGGAGACGTCTCCTGGGGTTCGCAGACAGGGGGTCCACCTGCATTTCGGACCACTGGGACGAGATGGTCTTGTTGGGATACTGAATAGAACTCTGTTCCCGCCCCTCAGATAGGCTATTCGCCTCCAACTTGCAGCTGCCTGCGGCCAGGCTGCGGGCCCTATTTCAGGGCCGTACAGGACCTGTTTGGTCAGGGGCAGTCGTTCCCGTTCCGCATGCGGATCGTTCCCAAGGTTTTTTTGCTCCAATTTTTTCGGGGTTCCGGAGAAGGATGGGGTTTTCCCATCCTGGATCTGAGGGACCTCAACAGGTTTGTGCGGAGCCGCAGGTTTTCGGATGGAGTCTGTCCGCTCAGGGGTAGCGGCCTCCCCCGATATCAAGATGAATACCTGCACGTTCCCATCTGCGCCTTGCGGTTGGAGAGGATCACTACCAGTTCGTAGCTCTCCTGTTTGGCCTGGCCTCGGGTCTTTGCCAAACTACTGGCCCTGCGGAGGCAGTGGGGCATTGCGGTGGTGGCGTGTCTGGAGGATTTTCTCCTGTGAGCGGAGTTGGCACCAGTGCTCGGGGCCATTGTGACATTCGCCCTACACACTCTGCATGAGTTTGGATGGGTGATCAATCTTCCGAAGTCTGTTTTGATTCTGTCTCACTGCCGAGAGTATCTGGGGCTGATCTTTGATGCAGTCCGGGCGAAGATTTTCCTTCTGCCTATCAAGAAGCCGATGCTTCAGTCGGGGTTCGGTCCCTACTGTCCCAGAAATGGGCCTCAATCCGGTTTTGCATGCAGGTTTTGGGCCTCATGGTGGCCTCCTTCGTGGTGGTTCCTTATGTTCTCGGTCATACCCGTGTTTTGCAATGGGAGATTCTCCTGAGAAGGGACAGGTCCCCGTCTTCACTGGATCGGGTGACCAAAATGGATCACAGGGTGAGGGCATCGCTGCTCTGGTGGCTGCGGGCCCCGGCTCTTTGCTAGGGGAGGTTTTTCCTTCCCCTTCGCTGGACGGTGATCACAACGGACACCAGCCTTACCGGCTGGGGCGGAGTCCTGGGGCTGTTCTCAGCCCAGGTTCAGTGGTCTCCGGAGGAGTCTCGTCTCCCGATCAATGCCCTGGAATTACGGGCGATCTGGTGCTGCCTCTGCCATTGGACATCGAGGCTGCACGGGCGCCCTGCCCTGCCAGGATTCAGTCGGACAATGCCACGGCCGTGGTATGCGTGAATCACCAGGGCGGGACGAAAAGCTTGGCTGCAGCCTCGGAGGTAGCCCCCATTCTGCGGTGGGCAAAAGACCAAGTTCCAGCAATCTCTGCCGTTCACATACCGGGCGTGGGAAACTGGCAGGCGGACTATCTCAGTCAGCACCTGGACCAAGGAGAGTGATACCTGCACCCGGAGGAGTTTCATCAGATTTGTCTGAGGTGGGGTGCTCCGGACGGGGACTTGCTAGCGTCCCGTCTCAATCGGAAGGTGCAGACCTTCGAGAGCAGGACAAGGGATCCTTGGCGGTCGCGGCGGTTGCTCTAGTAGCTCCGTGGGCTCGGTATCGACTCATCTATGCCTTTTCCCCGCTCAAGCTGCTTCCCCACCTTCTGAGCAGAATGGAAGCGGAGGGCTTTCCTACCATTCTGGTAGCTCCAAATTGGCCAAGGCGTCTTTGGTACGCCAATGTGGTGCAAATGGTGGTGGATGTCCCCTGGCGACTCCCGCTTCTCGAGAATTTCTGTCCCTGGGGCCCATCTTGCACCCTGTTTTACCCTCTCTGGCTTTAACGGCCTGGCTATTGAATCCCGTGTGTTGAGGGATCGAGGTGTCTCGGACTCGGTGATTCCTACCTTGTTGAGGGGGCGTGGGGCCACCTCACGTAAAGTTTATCATCGCACCTGGAAGGCTTACATCGCCTGGTGCGAGGCCGGGGGGTGGAACCCTCGTTCCTTCTCGGTGTCTCGCATGCTGGCCTTCCTACAGAAGGGTCTCGACCAGCAACTGGTGTTCAGTACTGTCAAGGGTCAGGTTTCTGCTCTGGCGATCTTTTCTCAGCGTACTTTGGCAACGCATCCGTTGATCCGTACCTTATGAAGGGGGCTCGGCACGGTGTTCCCCGGGTACGGTCGCCTCTGGCGTCATGGTACCTTAATTTGGCCCTCTCGGTCCTTCAGAAGCCGCCTTTTGAGAATATCTGGGATATTCCTGCAACCACTTTCACAGGAGGTGGTTTTCCTGGTGGCTATATCGCATAGGTCTCCATATCTGGTCCTACAAGAGGATAGGGCGGTCTTGCGCCCTTCACCTTCCTTTTTTACCGAAGGTGGTGTTATCCTTCCACATCTATAAGGGCATTGTCCTTCCTTCATTGCCCGCGCCCATTTCACCTTAGGAGTTTGCTTTGCACTCCCTGGATGATGTTCGGGTCCTGCGGGTATATCTGGCTCTCTTAATCGTGGTGGATGGTCCACGAACAGGTTTGGTGGCCTCTTCGGCCACTATCTCACTTTGGATTAGACAGACGGTGACCCGAGTCTATGTTGATCGGGGTCTGGAGCCTCCTTTTCCGGTCACAGCTCACTCTACCAGGGCATTAAGCACTTCCGGAGCTTTTCGACATCAGGCGTCTGTGTCTCAAGTGTGCAAGGCGGCTACTTGGTGCACACCTTCTCCACGTTTTGCAAGTTGATGTTTTAGCATCCTCGGATGCTGCGTTTGGCCGCAAGGGTTTGCAGGTGGCCGTGTGAGACACGTGCGTTTCCTCACTGAGGGCTCGGTTGGGTGTAGTTCTGTTGTTCTGTTGCCCACCCCTCATTTTTTGACATTGCTTTTGGACGTCCCACTTAGTCCTAAGAATCGCTGTGCCTGTCGACAAATGATAGAGAAAACTGGATTTTCTGACTTGCCGTAAAATCCCTTTCTCTGAGTTTGTCGACAGGCACAGCACCCACCCCTCTTGTGGTTGCACTGCTTGTTACGAACTGAGCTAGCAGAGCTGGGTGTGGGGTTATCTGCCAGTGGGGACTGCCCCCTGGGAGGGGCTGTGTCTGTTGCAGTTCTTTTTTCTTTTAGAACTGCCTAGTCTGCCTAGTAACTCCTAATAAGAGGCAGCAAAACCCACTTAGTCCTAAGAATCGCTGTGCCTGTCGACGAACTCAAAGAAAGGGATTTTACGGTAAGTCTAAAAATCCTGTTTTTTATGTGTGACTGTGGGTCGGGTAAGCCTCAGCTGCAGCTGATTGGGCTGGCTGCCTGTTATCTGACCATTTTTCATGGGTTCTGGTCAAACTGGGTTCAGATTGATCACTAGTTGCCACCAGTAGAAGTGTCCCTATTTAAAGGTTTCACGAATACGAGGGTCTCCGGTACAAATACCCAACCAGGACACTGTCTACATGGAGTTTACCTGTTCCTCCTGTGCTTGCATGCGTTTCCCTCCATACACCAAAGATATGCTGGTTGGTTAGTTGTCTCCTATCTAAATTGGCCCTAATATGTTTGCATGCGTGTGAGGTAGGGACTTTTGATTGCAGCCTCCTTGAGGCATAGTCTTGTCAATTTTCCTAGCGCACCCCCTTCTGGCAAAGTAAGGCCTGTGTAGGGGTGGGTGCTGCAGCGATTCCCAGCTGGATACTGGAAGTGTCAATCAAGTGCAAGTATTCACCAGCACACCAAGGATCACCGTCCAAAAGTTCTTTACTCAAAGAAAGATCACATCACAGAAAGTGCAACGTTTCAGGGCCACGCAGGACCCCGTCGTCAGGCATGTGATACAGTGAAGAGCAGATTATATACATATCGACCACCAATCAAATCACACAAAAACAGAAAGAAAGGGTCACACCCCCTCCCTCTAACATCACATGACGTCAAATCACGCCTAAATTAATAAAAATATTGAGGTTGGCCAGGCATGAAAGTTAGGGTATAATAGTATAGACCGGGCAAGCTGTTACTTTACAGTAATGGCTGAAATTGTTGGCACCCCAGAAATTTTTCCAGAAAATCAAGTATTTCTCACAGAAAAGTATTGGCGTAACACATGATTTGCTATACACATGTTTATTCCCTTTGTGTGTATTGGAACAAAACAAAATGGGATGAAAAAAAGCAAATTGGACATAATGTATCACAAAACTCTAAAAATGGGCTAGACAAAATTTATTGGCACCCTTAATATTTGGTTGCACACCCTTGGGAAAAAATAACTGAAATCATTTGCTTCCTATAACCATCAATACACTTCTCATCCGGAATTTTGGACCACTCTTCCTTTGCAAATTGCTCCAGGTCTCCTCTTATTGGAAGGGGGCGCCTTTTCCCAACAGCAATTTTAAGATCTCTCCACAGGTGTTCAATTGGATTTAGATCTGGACTCATTGCTGGTCACTTCAGAACTCTCCTGCGCTTTGTTGCCATCCATTTCTGGGTGCTTTTTGACGTATTTTTGGGGTTGTTGTCCTGCTAGAAGACCCAAGATCTTGGATGCAAACCCAGCTTTCTGACACTGGGCTCTACAGTGCGACCCAAAATCCTTTGGTAATCCTCAGATTTCATGATGCCTTGCACACATTCAAGGCACCCAGTGCCAAAGGCAGCAAAACAACCCCAAAACATCATTGAACCACCATATTTCACTGTAGGTACTGTGTTCTTTTCTTTGTAGGCCTCATTCCGTTTTCGATAAACAGTACAATGATGTGCTTTACCAAAAATCTCTATCTTGGTCTCATCTGTCCACAAGACGTTTTGCCAGAAGGATTTTGGCTTGCTCAAGTACATTTTGGCAAACTATAGTCTTGCGTTTTTATGTGTCTGTCAGCAGTGGGGTCCTGCTGGGTCTCCTGCCATAGCGTTTCATTTAATTTAAATGTCGACGGATAGTTCGCGCTGACACTGATGCTCCCTGAGCCTGCAGGACAGTTTGAATTTCTTTTGGAACTTGTTTGGGGCTGCGTTGCAACCTTTCATCAATTTTTCTCTTCCGTCCACGCCCAGAGAGATTAGCTACAGTGCCATGGGTTGCTAACTTCTTGATAATGTTGCGCACTGTGGACAAAGGCAAATCTATATCTCTGGAGATGGACTTGTAACCTTGAGATTGTTGATATTTTTCCACAATTTTGGTTCTCAAGTCCTCAGACAGTTCTCTCCTCCTCTTTCTGTTGTCCATGCTTAGTGTGGCACACACAGACACACAATGCAAAGACTAAGACATCACATGCTTGAAACAATCTTATTTATCCACAATTTTGAAAGGGTGCCAATAATTTTGTCCAGCCCATTTTTGGAGTTTTGTGTGACATTATGGCCAATCTGCTTTTTTTCCTCCCCTTTTTTTGTTTTGTTCCAATACACACAAAGGGAATAAACATGTGTATAGCAAAACATGTGTTACTGCAATACTTTACTGTGAGAAATGCTTGATTTTCTGGAAAAAATTCTGGGGTGCCAACAATTTCGGCCATGACTGTATATCACAGTGATCGCGCTGCTCCGTATGCAGCCGATCGCTCCTATTAGCGTGCATTTACCGTAGTGTAGGGTCGGTCTCAAGAACCTGGGGAAGCTGCTGCCTCAAGCCGAGCCATCCGCCAATCACAGTGTGCCCCCTCTGTCGCGCATGCGCCGTGCGCATAAAAACAACAGCGAGGCGACGGGAGGACGCCAGCCTGTGGGGCAGCCATCGCTACGGCAACCAGTGACATCAGGCAGGGAATACGGGAGATTCAGTGAAAGCATGTGTAAGTGATGTAGCCGAAAAGCGAGAGGTAGAGGAAAAGCGAACAAGAAAAGAGATGAAGCTGGAAAGGAGGAGGAAACAAAAGAAAGGGGAAAAAAAGCAAGAAAAAAAGGGAAATAACGGAGGGAGAGGGAAAGGGCGTAGGAACAGAAAAGATACTCATTGCTGACTGTAAAATAGATGAAGAAAAAGAGAAAAAAAGGCGAGGAGAGAAAACAAAGGGGGGAAAAAAAGGAAGGAAAGAAACAAAAATTTGGAGAAGGGAAAAAAAAGGGGGAAAAAATGCAAAATTAAATTGAAAAATAAAATTGAAAGTAAATTGAAGTAAAAATAAAAAAGAATAACAAAAATTAAAAAATTATTAAATAAAAAATTAAAGAAAAGAAGAGAAAAAGAAAGAAAGATGGAAGGAAACAAGGAAAAATGGCTCAAGTGTGTGGCACACCCCATTGCTAGAGGAAACGGTCGGCTATAATGACGTAAGTTGTCAAACTATTAACCGCATTATATCAAGAATGAGTCTCACATTCTCGCGAGTGAGTCTCGCGATTTCCATTGCAATGGCGCATGCGAGAGGGAAAACCAAGAGACAGCTAAAAGTCAAGACAAAGAGATAAAAATTGTTGTGTCCAATCAGTGCCGGATACAATAGGCCTAAACTTGAGAGGTGTGGTGACTTTATGGATTTTCGGTAAACCATAGATCACCGGCATACAGGAATGGTCATTCAATAGCAACACCGATCACTGTGTATACATGCTCAAATGCCCACGTTCACTAATATATGTGGGTAAAATGGTCGGCCCTTTTAAGAAACGCTTCCAGAAACACAGGAGTGACATCAGGGTGGCCCTGACCAAGATGCAGAAGGGAGAACAAATTGAGCCCAAAAACCACTAGCGGTACATTTAGTTACCTCTAAACACCAGACCCACGAGTTACATGGGATGGTGATCGAACAGGTTAAACAGCCCAAAAGGGGAGGTGACCGTGATCAAGCACTTCTGCGCCGGGAGGCCTATTAGATATATTCCTTAGGCACAGTGCACCCTGGGGGCCTCAATACCAACTTGTCCTTGACATGTTTTCTTAACGACAGATGATTTCTTTTCTAAAAACTTAATGACATTACATCCCTTTTTGTTCAGTTAACAATTCTGCCCAAGCAGTACCCTGACCCAAACCCGATTTGACAGGTGGAGTAGAGGGTCACACTGATCGGACACAACAATTTTTATCTCTTTGTCTTGACTTTTAGCTGTCTCTTGGTTTTCCCTCCCGCATGCTCCATTGCAATGGAAATCGCGTATGTGACTCATTCTTGATATAATGCGGTTAATAGTTTGACAAGTTACGTCATTATAGCCGACCGTTTCCTCTAGCAATGGGGTGTGCCTCACACTTGAGCCATGTTTCCTTCCATCTTTCTTTCTTTTTCTCCTCTTTTCTTTAATTTTTTAAATTTTTTTTTATTTTTTATTATTTTTTTATTTTTACTTCGATTTACTTTCAATTTTATTTTTCAATTTAATTTTGTATTTTTTCCCCCTTTTTTTTTTTTTTTCTTCAAATTTTTGTTTTTTTCCTTCCCCTTTTTTCCCCGTTTTCTCTCCTCCCCTTTTTTTTTTTTTTTTTCTCCTCTGTTTCTTCATCTATTTTACAGTCAGCCATGAGTATCTTTTGTGTTCCTATCCCCTTTCCCTCTCCCTCCGTTATTTCCCCTTTTTTTCTCTTTTTTTCTTTATTTCTTGCTTTTTTCCTTTCTTTTGTTTCCTCCTCCTTTCCAACTTCATCTCTTTCCTTGCTCGCTTTACCTCTGCCTCTCGCATTTCGGCTCCAGCACTTCTTACACATGCTTTCACTGAATCTCCGTATTCTCTGCCTGACGTCACTGGTTGCCGTAGCGACGGCGGCCCCGCATGATGGCGTCCTCCCGTCGCCCCGCTGTTATGCGCACGGCGCATGTGCGACAGACGGGGCACACTGTGATTGGCGGATGGCTCGGCTTGAGGCAGCAGCTGTCCCTGGTCCTAGAGACCGACTATACACTACGGTAAATGCACACTTCCTTGAGGCATAGAACTGATACTGTATAAATATACAGTGGGTATAGAAGAGAATCGCCCACCGTTTAAAATAATCACATGTTACTTTGAAGCCTGAAATGAAGACATATAACATCCAAGTGAAAGATATAACACCAACATGTCAGGAAAAAAAAATTAAATTAAAAACAGAATCACTGAGTTGCAAAAAGGATCGCCCCCGTGTCAGTATTTTGTTGAACCACCTTTTGCTTCAATTACAGCCTTAGGTCTCTACCAACTTTACACATCTAGGCTTTGCAATATTTGCCAACTCTTCTTTGCAGAAAGTTCAGTTAAATTTCATGGTGACTGTTTCTGAACTGCAGCCTTCAAGTCATTCCACAGATTTTCAATGGGGTTTAATTCTGGGCTCTGACTAGGCCATGCAAGGACATTCACCTTTTTCTCCCTCAACCACTCTGTGGTCATTTTTGCTGTGTGCTTTGGGTCATTGTCATGTTGAAAGGTAAACCACCTTTCCATTGACAACTTTCTGGCAGAGGGCAGCAGATTTTCCTCAAGAATTTGACAGTATTTTGCCCCATCCATTTTTCCTTCAATCCTGACAAGTGCTCCAGTCCCTGCTGTAGAGAAACACCCCCATAACAGGATATTACCACCTCCATGCTTTAATGTAGGAATGGTGTTATTTGGATGGTGAGCTGTATTGGATTTCCGCCAGACATATTGTTTGGTGTTGAGGCCAAATAATTCAATTTTAGTCTCATTTGACCATAACACCTTTTCCCATGGGGCCTCAAAATCTTCAAGCTGCGTTTTTGACAAAGCTCAGTCATGACTGGTTGGGGCCTTTCTTGAGGAGTGACATTTTTCTTGCAACCCTCCCATACAAGCCACATGTGTGAAGAATTTATGATATTGTTGTCACATGGACACAATGACCTGTCTTTGTCATACATTTGTGCAACTGCTTTAGAGTTGCTGTAGGTCTCTTGGTAGCCTCCTTGGCCAGTTTCCACCTGGCTCTATCATTTAGTTTAGAGTGACGTTTGATCCAGGGAGGGTTTGTGTTGTTCCAAATACCTTCCACTTAATAATATACTTCACTGTGCTTCTAGGCATTGATAAAGCCTTTGAGATTTCTTTCGTATCCATTTCCTGAGTTGTGCCTGTCCACAACTTTATCCAGGAGATCTCAGTGACAGTGCCTTGCCACCCATAGTTGATTGCTTCAGCCACACTTCCAAGAACTGAAATGCTCCAGGAAAGCTCTTTTCATGCTGAGCTTATCAAAATGATCACAGACGATCACAGTTGAAAGTCAAATGGCTTTGTGTGCCATTGAGAAGGTGATTAGCCACACCTCATTGAGTTTACAAGTTATTTTTAGTAGAGGGAGATCCTTTTTCGAACTCAGTGATTCTGTTTTTTGTTTTTTTCCTGAAATGTTGGTATTAGAAAATTGGATTTTTGTTTTCAAACTATACATGGCCAGGCGAGAGGCCTCTGGTCTCTATTTGCAATTACAGAATTCCTACTGCTCTCTGTCACCAAAAGCTGCCACCTATCGGCCGCTTACAGTATTTGAGCAGTTGTGCATATCATCTGAGCCTCCAACTCACACTATATCTTAGATCTATAAAATGCTATCTAGTTTTGACTCACCAGGTCTACCTTCGTATATGGCAAAGTGGCCAATGGAACTAGGCCGTTCAATTCAGCAAGAGGAATGGGATCACATTTTTATCAATACCTAAAAATTCTCAATGGCTTGAGATACTCGAGAATGCAATTTTAAATTGCTATCGAGATGGTACCGCACTCCAGTTAATGTACACAGATTCCCCCTACTGCCCTGCCCCCTCCCTCTGCAGCGCTACCGGCTTCCCTCCTTTCCCACCAGCTGTTTCTGCCCTGATGTTTCAGGATAAGTGGGGAAAAGGGCTGGTAAATGTGTAGTTTACTGGCCCCTTCACTTTCTGAATGAACATCGTTAGTGACCGGTAGTGTGTGTTTGAGCTTTGGGGTGCACACCCTAATGCAATAGGCTGTGCACACCTATGTGTACACTGCATCTTTCCGTCTAAGTCAGAATCGTGCTGGTGCTGTCGTCATGTCTCTTTGAGTGATCTTTTTCACATTTGGCTGGCCTGTCCTCCTATTGATAAACTATGGGAACATGTAATTAATCTTTATAATCTAGTTATGAATGAGTTGGTTCCTAATTCTGTAGAAGTGACCTTTCCTTCTCTTTTACCTCAATTTTTACCTCCAAGCTAAGAAATCTCTTCTTTGCTTTTAGACAACTAATTCCTAGATATTAGAAATCATCGACCACCCCTTCATCTCTGGCTTGAGACTCTAAATGGCATTATGCGTATGGAAGAACTGGTAGCTGAAAATGATAGTACTGAGAAGTTTCAAAGGGTGTGGTGCTTGACCTGGTTAATATTTAGGCTGGATTCATACCAGTCCAGTGCAAATTCCAGCCTTATTGTTGGTGAGAAGGACAGGCACCGCTGTTCAGCGGCTCCTGTCCGTTCTCACTGCGGATCAGCTGACCAGGGAGGGGAGGGGGGAGGTGCCGTGAAGAGGGGGAAACAACCCCCATTCAATGTGTAACACATCTGCGAGGCAGATGCATTCCCATTGAATATAATGGGCTGGGAATTCGTACTGCACTGAAAACGCACACATTTTCTGTGCAATGCGCATGTGAACTATACACATTGAAAACCAATGTGTTTTCAAGTGTCCTACAAATTGGATGCAGTGTAAGCCGCATCCAATTCACATAGATGTGAACCCAGCCTTAAGGATTCATCAAAGTTCTTGCATACCTTGGCTAAGCTTCATTGAGGCTTAAAATGGATGTAAACCCAATTCATGAAATTTGAGTTTGATAAATAGATTTGCAGTGTTTTGTTATCGGTCTTCAAAGTCCTGTGTCTTGTAGCTGTCTCCTGTTCAGTTCTTCTGTTATTGGCCTGACAAGTATTCCTTCACATATGATGGGGATCGCAACCTTTTTCCACTTAAGGGCTGGATTCGATGTATGTGAATGTATGGGGGGCCGCATTCACCTGCTAATAAATGACGATAATAATAATAATCCTAACACCGTAATAATAACAGCACGGGTTTACCTCACTTTAAGGTGCTTAACTAATACCAAGCCAGTTAACCCTGAGGGGGAGTATATAGCTGGGGATTCAGATTTTACTGCCCCCATCCTGGCACCCAAGGGTGGCTGACGCCAGCCCTGCCAGCCAGCATGGTCTGAAGAATGGGGTTCCTGTCCCTAGGGAAAATGGGGTTCCTGCCCTTAGGGGGAGAAGGGGGCCCCATCCCCAGGGGAGAAGAGGTCCCTGTCCCAAGGCGGGGAGGAGTCCCTGTCCCCAGGGGTGATGGGGTCCCCTATAACAGTGTCCTCTGTCCCCTGCACACACCCCCACTGTAGGGTTCTCTGTCCCCTGCATACCCCACTGTAGTATTCTCTGTCCCCTGCACCCCCACTGTAGTGTTCTCTGTCCCCTGCACCCCCCCCCCCCACTGTAGTGTTCTCTGTCCCCTGCACCCCCCCCACTGTAGTATTCTCTGTCCCCTGCACCCCCCACTGTAGTGTTCTGTCCTCAGCACCCCCTATTGTAGTGTTCTATCCTCCGCATCCCCCACTGTAGTATTCTGTCCTCTGCACACGCCCCCCCCCAACTGTAGTATTCTCTGTCCCTTGCCCCCACTGTAGTGTTCTCTGTCCCATGCACCCCCCCACTGTAGTATGCTTTGTCCTCAGCACCCCCCACTGTAGGATTCTCTGTCCTCTGCACCCCCCACTGTAGTATTCTCTGTCCCTTGCACCCCCCAC
>BLSH010226958.1:2406530-2418222 GCA_018402905.1 Glandirana rugosa
GACCACGAACACCCCCAGACGCCAGTCCCCCCGAATAGCCTTAGACCTTCGGGGGAAATTATTGAGGCTTCCAGATTCCGATAAGCCCCCCTGACCGCAGACCCCCACAAGCACCAGCCAGGCTTGTGGGGAAGAGGCTCTTGTCCCCATCAACATGGGGACAAGGTGCTTTGAGGTGGGGGGAGCCCCCTCTCCCCCAAAGCGCCCACACTCCCATCATGAGGGCATGTAGCCTGGTACGGTTCAGGAGGGGGGCCGCAATACATTACAGCCACGATTTTAAATGAAATTTTTCCTATGGAAACATCATTGCATATAAGCCTTTAAAATGAGCACTTTTGATTTTTCATGTTCGGGGCCCATAGACTTTACCGGTGTTCGAATGTTCGCACAAACTTTGTCTGTTCGCATGTTCTGGGGGGTGTTCGGCTCATCCCTAGATGGAACACTGTAAAATTTCAGCTGGCTGAATCGCTGGATGTAAGCCTCAGGCTGCAGCCGCGCTGTGAAGGACACACAGGGTCCATACTGATTGACCACGCGCAGGGCCATCTTTAATACCGATTGGACCCTGGGCAAACATTTTCTTGGGCCCCCCCAGCTAGACTCAAAATGAGTTTACTGCAGCAGATCAGGCAGGGATTGCAATTGGCTGCCAGAGGTTACACCACATCATTACCACTCACTGATTAGTTGCTAGAGGTTACTGCACATCAATATTGCTCACTGATTGGTTGCTAGAGGTTACTGCACATCATAACCTCTGCATCAAATTGTGGATGTGGCCAAACTACACTAGCATTGATGGGTGCACTACATAAAAAATGCATAGTTGAAAGGTGTGCTACACGCAGAGTTGAGAGGGGGAACTATGTACAGAATGCAGGGTTCAAGGGTATGCTAGGTACAGAGTGCAGGAGTGCGCTATGTACAGAGCAAAGGTTGGGGGGTGTGCTACGTGCAGAGTACAGGGTTGAGGGGTGCCTACGTACAGAGTGCAGGGTTCAGGCGCTCGCTATGTACAGAGTGCAGGGGTGCGATATGTGCAGAGGTGCACAGCGCAGGGGTGCGCTAGGTGCACAGGGCAGGGGTGCGCTAGGTGCACAGTGCAGAGGTACACAGTGCAGGGGTGAGCTAGGCACACAGTGCAGGGGTGAGCTACGTTTACAGTGCAGGGGTGAGCTACGTGCACAGTGCAGGGTGAGGTGAGTGCAGGGTGAGGTGAGTGCAGGGTGAGGTGAGTGCAGGGTGAGGTGGGTGCAGAGTGCAGGGTGAGGTGAATGCTGAGGTGGGTGCAGTGTGAGGTGGGTGCAGTGTGTGAGGTGGGTGCAGTGTGTGAGGTGGGTGCAGTGTGTGAGGTGGTTGCAGAGTGTGAGGTGGGTGCAGAGTGTGAGGTGGGTGCAGAATGTGAGGTGGGTGTGGTGGGTGCAGGGTGTGGTGGGTGCAGGGTGAGATGGGTGCAGAGTGAGGTGAGCACAGAATGAGGTGGGCGCAGAGTGTAGCCCCCCCACCCCCCAGATTCCAGTGCAGAGTTCCAGTCCACTCTCCTCCCGATTTCAAGAATAAGGTTCTCCTCCCACAGCCCCCACCACAGGATTCCATACAGAGTTTTCCTCTGCCCGCTACTTACAGCATGTTGTCCCTCGAGGCTGCTTCCCTTTTCCAGATTCCCCGCCCCCTTCCTCCTCTGCTCTCATAGATGCCCGCAGGATGAGAGCGGTCGCAGGGGGGAGGAGCGATGTCGCTTGTATTGTATTTACAAAGTGACAGTAGCGAGCAGCCTGAAAGTGGCTGAACTCCGGAGGGCAATGCTGGGCTCAAGGGACAGGCAGCGCAGGGCCCCCAACAATGACTGGACCCTGGGCACCTGCCCCTTTTGCCCTGCGGTAAAGACGGCCCTGACCACGCTGTCCCAAGAGACTGAAGCAAACTCCTCCCCTTACTGAAATAGGTTCTCCCACAAAGCCTCATTCCTCTAAGGAGCTTTTCCTGCGGCACAGCACACTGGGAAATGGTGTCTTTCCATTGCAGAGTCCAAGGACAAATTTCTTCTGTAGCACTACAAATCCCATCAGACACTGCTGCTTCCACAAATCCTTGCTGCTGTAAAAGCCTCCCCTATTCGTTGTTGTCACTGTTCTCTTCATAGGCTCTGTTTTTTATGCTCAGGAAAACACAGGAGACTAGCAGTGTAATCTGATACCTATGTGTCTTCTGCTCTGCACATGGAAACACAGAGGGAGAGAGCCCATGCAGACAAATGACATGCAGTTTAGACACCTGCTACACAGGTATGTATGACATTTATTGAGCAAGCTTGGAGAAGGCTTGTGAAATCTCCACCTGGGGATTTGGAATGTACCGCGTAAAGCAGGCAGATTTCCACCTGCCTAATCTTCTGATAACATGACTGCTCCGATCCGGAAGGAGTGCCCGGAAAACTGGCTAGGGTTGAGGCCTAGATTGGCCATGTCTGATGAACTTGTTAGCTGTTGGTGGGCTGAAAGGAAAAGGCAACAATGGGCTAGAGCTAGACTGGTTAGGCACACATAACTGGTCCAGAACTGCTACTGGACACCATTTGTTGTGGGTCTGGAACATTTTGATGTCGACCCCAGTTCCGGACTGATGAGTTTTGGATACTGCCAGATGTAGGACAAAATGATATTGAAGACGGGTCAGATGGCACCTCTGTAGCACCTTCCATAGGTAGCCCTAGAAGGCCAGGTAAATAGCTGCTTGGATGACCAGGCAGCAATCCAAAAGGGGAATGTGACAGGATGGCTGACATGTCCCGGAATGTGAAGTTTATGGATGCCATGCAGCCAGGCCTTGACTGCATGGGTTGTGAAGAATGAGGGTTTTGCCAGGGCTTGTAGGGAGAGGAAATGCTGGATGCCAGCTAGGTACAACCTGGTAGTGTTCTGTGACAGAATCAGATGAGTGTGGCAGTAAGACATGAAGGCCAGGACGTGCTTGATGTCGCCTGAGCCTGCCCTGGGGCATGTGGCGAGGAACTTGCAGTAGGTGTTCCAGGCAGTCTGATAGGCCTTCAGGGTGTTGGATGATAGTGACAGGTTTATTAGCAGAGTAGTGTTGCGAAGGTGGTCTCTTAGCCCATCGTTATTTGCGACCAAGGTGGAATAGGACATGAGGTTGGGTCGGCTCCAGGTCTCTGTAAGAAATATAAAGGAAAATTGAGGCGGGAGAGCATGTCTACTGCAAGATTGCACTTGCCAGGTATGTAGATGCAGTGGATATTGAAATTGTAATGAAGAGATATCTACACCAGACTGCGGAATTGGACATAATGGCCAGGGATTTGGACCTGCCCTTTTTGACAGTCTTGGCTGTGGCTAAGTTGTCAGTGGAGAAGACCACGGTTTTCCCCACCTAGGTGTGTCCCCAGACCTGAACTGCTGGGACTATGGGTTACAGTTCGAACAACAAGGACGTCTGGCTGAACCTGGGAACTAGGAGGATTTCCTGCGGCCATAGACCTGGAAACCAATGTGTGCCAAAAATGGCAGCAAAGCCTGTGGAGCCTGCTGCATCTGTTACTACTTGAGGTGAGGAGGCTGAAGCTGCTGGGATGAACATGAATTCAAAAGATAAAGCTCAAGGTATAAACAATTCAGCGCAGAAGAATGTAAAATCGTAGACTACTGTCAAAAAATAATGCAAGCTGAACACTTAAAGGCAATTCATAATCCTCTCAACATTAAATCCAAAGTAGGTAGTGCAGCGCAAACAACAGTCCATATAAATACTAATAAGAAAAGAGATCTCCCGATGTGAGTATTGGTGTCAGGTACTCAAACTCATGCAGGTGAAGATGTGGATCCTATTGCCACCACCACTAGCAGCCTCTCACCTCCTTGATGTGACCACAAAGGCCATCAGGCATGTATCACACGCAATTGGTGATGAAGATCTCATTCCCCATGTATGGGAACTCCTTGTGACTCCAGCAGGAAAAGTACTCCCCCCGATCACATGCAGATAAAAATAAAAACTTTCTAGTGCTCTCTGTATAAAACCGCACAATTTTATTATACATAAAACAGAGGTGCTCACATTTAAAAGCACCTCCACTGGTGCCAGTATGCAGTCAAAACAGTACACTCAAAATTCTAAGATGGCTGTGCAGGTGACATCCGGCTTGTTCCTCCCTCAAGTACGCGTTACGTCCTATTTATGGGACTTCTTCAGTGTAACGCGTACGGAAGGAACACGCCGAACATCACCTGCACGGCCATCTTAGAATTTTGAGTGTACTGCTTTGACTGCATACTGGCACCAGTGGAGGTGCTTTTAAATGTGAGTACCTCTGTTTTATGTATAATAAAAGTGTGCGATTTTATACAGCGAGCACTAGAAAGTTTTTATTTTTATCTGCATGTGATCGGGAGAGTACTTTTCCTGCTGGAGTCACAAGGTGTTCCCATACATGGGGAATGAGATCTTCATCAACAATTGTGTGTGATACATGCCTGATGGCCTTTGTGGTCACATCAAGGAGGTCAGAGGCTGCTAGTGGTGGTGGCAATAGGATCCACATCTTCACCTGCATGAGTTTGAGTACCTGACACAAATACTCACATCGGGAGATCTCTTTTCTTATTAGTATTTATATGAACTGTTGTTTGCGCTGCACTACCTACTTTGGATTTAGGGATGAACATGGCTACGCCGTTCCAGTTTTTGAGGAAGTTATCCCACATAGCCAAGTCCGCAGTAGCTGCCTGGTCTAGTCAAAGGGTTTGATCAGGGTCTTGTGTGTGGGTCAGGAAGACCAGGAGGCGAGAAATGAAGGAACGCCCCTGAGGGATAATCCTCATAGCAAAGTTCAGCATGCCTAACAGGGGCTGTAGCTGCCTCTTAGTGCAACTTTGTCAGGTCAATTTGTCGGAGGGTAGGCTGGCCTGCATAGAGCAGATGTCAAGGGTGATGCCTAGGAAGGTGATGAACTGCGCTGGGCCTTCCACTTTATGCTCCGCTATGGACACATTGAGGTTGCCGAACACTACCCTTAATTTGTCTAAATCTGAGGGGGGCTCGTTTGGCCCTTGGATCAGCAGGAAATCATCCAGGTAGTGGATGACTTTCTGGCTCTGCGCTTGGTGAGTTAGGATCCAGGTGGGGGACTGAGCAAACATATCAAAGAGCCAAGGACTGCTCTTTGAGCCAAAGGTCGGTTTGGTAGCAAAGTAGTATGAATCTCTCCATTTGATGCCGTGATACAAGGATGGCTCAATGGGTTGGAGCTTACACGCATCTGAGATGTCCGCTTTGGACAGCAATGCACCCGCACCTACGGTAATGATGGACTGTATAGCTAAGTCAACAGACGCATATTTGAGGGAGAATTCTGCGGAAGGAATCTGTGAGTTAAGACTGGGGATGTGAGAGGAATGAGGTGCGGACAAGTCATACACCAAAAGTAATTTATTAGAGAATTTGCCCTTGACAAGCCCAATCGGGCTAACTCTCCATGTCTTAAATGGTGATTCAGCGAAGGGGCCGATAATGAATCCCCGGTCCAGCTTGGTCTGCAAGAGCTTGTTGATAGCCTGCTCGTCAGTGGAGGCTAAGCGGAGGCTTCTGCCCTCATTGGTAGTGTGGGGTAGGGTGGTGAGCCCTGTCTGGAATCCGGAAATAAATTTGCACGTCAGGTATAGAATGTATGTAGGTGACTTATGAGGGGGAAGATAGAACTCCAACCGTCCCAACTTGTCCACTTGAGGATGTTGCTTGGGGGCAGGCATGCCTTGAACAACACTAGCGATAGAGGGGAAGGTCAAGGGACGTCTGGTGTCGGTGTTAGAACACCAGTGCGCCGTGTGCGTGGAAGACTGGCAAACAGCGCAAAGCGGGGAACAGAGGCCTGTAAAGTGGCGGCAGAACAGCTCCATGTCCACTATGCTCCAGTTCGTGCTGGCTTGGAACTGGGCGAGTTTGGCTGCAGCTCTGGCTGTGAACAAGTGGTGGTAATCATAAAATGCAAAGGCTTCATATTTTGTACCCTAAATCAACCACAGAATGGAGGTACAAATCCAGCTCTTTCCTCCTGCCTGGGTTGGCCGAGCACAATATGTCCTTAACCACTTCCTGCCTGGCGCATAGACAAATGACGTCTGGGCGGGGGGTTCATTATCCTGACTGGACGTCTATTGACGTCCTCAGGATAATCCGCGATCGCGCGCCCCTGGGGGCACGCATCGCGGCGATCGGTGGTGCCGTGGGTCAGTCTGACCCACCGCATTACTGATCGAGGTGAAAGGCTTCCATCCGAAGCCTTTTACCATGTGATCAGCCGTGACCAATCAAGGCTAATCACAGTGTAAATAGGAAGAGCCGTTTATCTGCTTTTCCTCTGCTCAGGTTTGCAGACCTGAGCAGCGGAGAGCCGATCGGCTGCTCTCCTGATGGGGGGCTGCGCTGAATATTTATCAGGATCACCCCACTGGACCACCAGGGAGCCGGCCCAGGACCACCAGGGAGCCCCCCCCCCGGACACTGCAAAGAGGCCGCCCAGGACCACCAGGGAGCCCCCACTAGACCACCAGGCAAGGGCAATATAGTGCACTGTAGGGATGGCACTGTTCCAATGTATGATGCCTGCCAGTGCCATTCCTAACAGTGCTTGTTGCACCAGTGCCCACCACTGCCATCTATCAGTGCCCACCTTTGCCACCTAAATGTGCCCACCTTTGCCACCTAAATGTGCCCACCTGTGCCACCTAAATGTGCCCACCTGTGCCACCTAAATGTGCCACCTATCAGTGCCCAGTGCCACTTATCAGTGTCCATCAGTGCCGCATATCAGTGCCACGTATCAGTGCCCGTCAGTGTTGCTTGTCAGTGCCACCCATCAGTGCTGTATATGTGCCCCATCAGTACAACCTTATCAGTGCTACCTCAGTGCCAATCTGTACTGCCTCATCAGTGCCCGTCAGTCTAGCCTCATCAGTGCCCATCAGTGTAGCCACATCAGTGCCCATCAGTGAAGGAGAAAATGTACTTTATACAAAGTTTTGTGACAAACAAAGAAAATGTTTTTTTTTTCAAAATTTTCGGTCTTTTTTTATTTATAGCGCAAAAAATAAAAACTGCAGGGGTGATCAAATACCACCAAAAGAAAGCTCTGTTTGTGGGAACAAAATGATAAAAATTTTGTTTGGGTACAACTCCCCACGACCGCGCAATTCTCATTCAAATCGCAACAGCACTGAAAGCTGAAAATTGATGTGGGTGGGAACTGTTCTAAGTGCCTGGTATTGAAGTGGTTAAACATGCCAAAGGCCAGCACAAACTTGGTGACCGACAGTTTGAGATTAAGCCTGGGATCTTTGGCATTCAGAACCACGGACACGTCCCCCCAGACATAGGATATATTCTCGGCTAGATCGTGGACCGAGGTGAGCAGGGAGGCCAGGTTAACACCCTTACCCTCCAGGATGTCCATCCTGATGCCGGCAGGGAAGAGGAGTGCAGGAAATATGGTGGAACAGGTGTCCGGCATATCTGTGGGTGGTAATGCCAAGACGGGCACAGGGACCGTGTCTAAGGGGGTCACCGCTGGGCGCGCCTCAAGGACTTACTCTCGCCTGCACGTCGGTGACAGCTGTGGTCAGCGTGCCGATCATGGTGTGCAGCTGGGCGAGAGCTGAGAAGATGGACTGCAGGGATGCCTCCTGAGTAGCTGTTGCTGGTGTTGGGAACAGCAGCCTGAATAATTCGGCTTTCCTGTCTGTGGCAGGGTAGGGAATGGTCCTACGTTGCAGCTCTGCCAAGCAGTGCTGCCTGTCTCTAAAACCGTGGTGGGTGACAGAGGGGAGGAGGCAAGGCCCTGACTCCAGCTATAATGAGAAAAGGAAGGGGGGAGGGTGTGTGTTTAAGAAAGTTTTATCTTAAATGAGAACAGTGGAGGAGAGACGGAGTACGTAAGAATAAGTAAGAAGCAAGAGGGAGTAAGAACAGAAAAAGAACGACAGGCATAGTGAAGAACATGATGCGTTCCGACGAACTCTGAAGAGTGGAAATTTAGAGAGCTCGAAGAGTGTGGGGCAACCGAGTTTTAGCCAGGAGGTGACTGGCCACATAACCGATAGCTCGGATGCCCGGTCGGTGTCATGCATGGAACCATGTGAACCAGAGCCCCAGGGCGTACTGGGGTGGAAGCTGCAGTCTGGTTGTGGCCTAAGTAGGAATGTTGCGTTCTGTAGTAGGTGATGTATGGTTGGTCTGCTAACGCCTGCACTGTTAGCAAGCAACTGTTTAGCAACTGTGTCTGCATAATTTGAATGTGATGTCTTTCAGCAATAGGTAAGAAAAGAAATGTGACAGTAGCTAAGCGCCAGACCGGCAACCCAATTTGTGTATGTGAGGTATCAAGGTGAATAAAGGGTGCAGCAGGTTGATGTGGGAAAGTGTTCCGTGTACTACCCACCTGACTTGTGCCCTGATGGAATAAAGGTCCTGGTTGTAGCCAAGACTAATCTGGTCACCGGGTACCTGAAAAAGGTAACATGGAGGTCCAGGTTTAACCACTTGCCGACCGCAGTCTAACGGCGACAGAGTGGCTCAATATCGCAAACCACCGTCATATGCTCGCATGCTCACTGTGTTCGGGGAGCGGGTAGGGTGGACTCGATCGCCGCCGGCTACCCGCGATGCCCCCCCACCCTGCAGTGAAAGAACGGCGGTCCGTGTAAGTAAACACGGATCTCCACTCTGTTAGAGGGGGAAGGGATGTGATTACAGGCTTCCTGTATATGGAAGCCGTGATCACTCCCTTCCCCTGCCAAGCCAGCCCACACACAGTTAGAACACGCCCAGGGAACACAGTTAACCCTTAGAGCACCCCCTCCAGGTTAACCCCTTCACTGCCAATGGCATTTACACAGTAATCAGTGCATTTTCATAGCACTGATCGCTGTATAAATGCCAATGGTCCCAAAAAAGTGTCAAAAGTGTCTGACATGTCCGCTGCAATATCGCAGTACCGCTAAAAATCGCAGATCGCCGACATTACTAGTAAAAAATAAATAAAACCCCCAGAAATGAATTCTCATCATCTGTAAACGCAGCAACTTTTGCGCAAACCAATCAATAAAAGCTGATTGCGATTTTTTTTACCAAAAATATGAGGAAGAATATAAATCGGCCAAAACCGATGGAAAAAATGTTTTTTTATATATTTTTTTCTTTTTTGGATTTGTATTTTAGCAAAAAATAAGAAATTTGGTTTTTTTTGCAAAATTGTCGCTCTTCTTTTGTTTATAGCGGCGATCAGAAATGACGCAGAGGTGATCAAATACCACCAAAAGAAAGCTCTATTTGTGGGAAAAAAAGGACACAGATTTTGTTTGGGTACAACGTCGCACGTCCACGCAATTGTCAGTTAAAGCGACGCAGTGCCGAATCGCAAAAAGTGCTCTGGTCCTAAAGTGGGAAATCCTTCCGGGGCTGAAGTGGTTAATCTGGCGTGGAGGAGAGCCTTAAGTCCGCACCCTCCCCCTTAAACGTGACAAGCCTCACCTGAATGGAGCCCTGTAAGTGTGTATGTATGTCATATAACTGCGAGAAAAATGTCCAACCTTGTGCAAGATGGGACAACCTGACCTCTCTGACCTACGAAGAAAGATAGCCAAGAAAATGTGAGTGGCCAGGTTGATTGCCACTGGACACGAGCTTGCAATGCGTGTTGCAAGAAGTAGCCTCAAAGAGAGGTGAAAACAAGCAGTAGATTAAATTGAAACCTTTATGGGGATACGCAAGGCCATGCTGACCAAGTGGCATAATCGCAGAGCTAACACTGCAATGAGGCGTGCTGAAGCATGTTGGCGTTTGCGCCCCAATAAGTCGCATGAGTTGTAAATGTGAATAGGTAATAAATGGTATGAGTGGCGACTGAGAACTTGTGGCAGGAACCTTGAGGGGGAGGCCGTGCTGCGGAAGCTTGTGGTGCCTGTGAATGAGTAATGAGTGGTATGAGTGGCGACTGAGAGCATGTGGCCAAGAACCTCGAGAAGGAGGCCGTGTGGCAGAAGCTCAAGGTGCCTGTAAAATTTAATGAGTAATGTGAGTAGCAACTGAGGGCTTGTGGCAGAAACCTTGTGGGGTAGGCCGTTTTGCAGAAGCTCGGTGCCTTTTGTAAGAACATATTACCCTATCTTTTTTTTTGTTTTGTTTTTTTTTATTCTAAACAATTTTCTTTTTTGACTCAAATCGGCTAAGTGTGGAGACGTGGGGTTTAGACCTGCTAGCTGTAGCAAGACCTATGAACTGAGCCTGAGTAATGGTGGTGGAGGTTTGCGAAAATGACAAATGATTAGGAATGGTACGATGGCTAACGATAAGACTGCTCGGGGGTTACAAAGGTCTACGAATGAATCGTAGGTTTTGCAGATAGGGAACAACAAGGCAAAGGGAACATGCGCATCTACAATGCTTGTGTCGAGTGAAGCCAAGACACTACCAACAACAATTCGGAGGACATAAACTATGACGGGGTGTGAGTTTGGGAACATAACGAACCAAACCTTGCGCATGTTACAAGAACTTTCGAATCCTACCTACGACAGTGAGCGATTACCACCGATGAAAACCGCGAACAGAGAAGCTGCAAACATGCTGGAATTCAAAATACACAGACTCGGACACGAAGTGAGCCAGGAAGAGTCGGCCTGGTGACATAAGGAATTGCGCACTGGAACCGACAAGGAACATAGGAGAGTGGGCTGCTTATATACCCCCCTGGCTCCTCCCATAAATGTGTGTGTGTATATATATATATATTTATGATTTCTTGGGTATTTTTCAGAGAATATGAATAAGACAAAAACATTTTTCACTCATGGTTAGTGTTTGGCTGAATTTATTTATCGATCAACTGTGTTTACTCTTTTTAAATCATAATGACAACAGAAACTACCCAAATGACCCTCATCAAAAGTTTACATACCCCAGTTCTTAATACCGTGTATTGCCTCCTTTAACATCAATGACAGCTTGAAGTATATTGTGGTATTTGTAGAGGAGGCTCTTTATCTTCTCAGATGGCAAAGCTGCCCATCCCTCTTGGCAAAAAACCTCCAGTTCCTGGAAATTATTGGGGTGTCTTGCATGAACTGCACGTTTTGAGATCTCCCCAGAGTGGCTCAATGATGTTGAGGTCAGGAGACTGAGATGGCCATTCCAGAACCTTCACTTTATTCTGCTGTGGCCAATGACAGGTCGACTTGGCCTTGTGTTTTGGATCAGTGTCATGTTGGAATGTCCAAGTACATCCCATGCGCATCTTCCTGGCTGATGAATGCAAATGTTCCTCCAGTATGTTTTGATAACATATTGCATTCATCTTGCCATCAATTTTGACCAAATTTCCTGTGCCTTTGTAGCTCACACATCCCCAAAACATCAGCGAACCACTTCCGTGTTTCACAGGCCTTGTTGACTCCTCTCCAAATATTGATTTTATGCCAGGTTTTAGGCTTGTGTCTGTGCTGTTTGGCGTATTGTAAGCGGGATATTTTTAAACTTGGTAATGGGGGGGGGGGGGGTCAGAGGAAACAATTGCCAGTAGTAAGCAGGGGACAGTAGGGTATAGTGGAGTCAGCAGTGATATTACTACCATAGCAACTAAATTGCGAGTGAATAAGGGGACAACTCCTAAACTGAGCCAGAG